>OZ025289.1:171355586-171955586 GCA_964019185.1 Maratus speculifer | reverse complement strand
CATCTGTTCCAAATATAATTTTAAACTTTTAGTGTTATTTATATATATAAAATATTATTTTCAATAATAAAGGATCTCCTATAAAAGATAAATACATTTTAAATAATAGGTTGTAATTGACTTTATGATTTTTATCTTCAGAATATTTTTTAATTAACTTTTTAAATAACTTCTTTTAAATAAAAAGCCAAATTTTTAAACAGAAATATTGGATCAGTCACTTGGTAACCCAGAAAAGATATCAAATACATGAAAGGATAAAAATAATGTTGTGGAAAAAAAAATGCACATGAAGCGTAGCAAATGAGGTGCGTTCGAGTCTAGGAAAGAAAGTGACCGGAAAAAAAGTTATCGGATAAAAGTGACATAAACTATAAAAGCGGAAAAAAAGTGACAAGGAAAAAAAGTTACTGGAAAAAAGTGTCAAGGAATTGATTTTGGGGATTTATTATTGATTTTGGGGATTGATTGGTTAAGTATGAAAGGGGGCTCGGGGGGGGGGGGGAGACTCATAATTTAGGTAAATGGGTTTTTCATGCTGAATTAACTGTTTTGGTTCAATTTTTGGATATACGTTCATACTGAAAAGACGCTTGCCTGTTAAGTTTTGGGAAGGGACGATTACCCCCCCCATCCGTCCTCAATTAGATGAATGAGTTTTTATGCAGAATTATCCAACGTGTGTCAAATTTGCATATAGGTTCTTTTCGATAAGGCTTATGTATAGTATAAATGCCTGAAGAGATTTAGGAGTTTAATGGTTAAGTGTAGAGGGGGAAAGGGGGAATAACCTTTCTTAAATTAAATTAATAACTTTTTACGCACAATTATCCGATTTGCATAGAATTTTGGACATAGGTTCATTATGATAAGACGCATCTCTGATTAGTTATGGAGTTCTTCTGCTTATTATGAAAGGGTAGCGAGCAATTATCTCCCCCTTAAACTAGATAAATAGGATTTTATGCAGAATTATCTCATGTATTTCAAATTTAAAATATAGGTTCTTTCTGATAAGGTGGATCCCTGAATAGTTTTAAGGATTTATTATCTAAGTATAGAAGGGGAATAGAATATAACCCACATTAAATTAAATTACTTTTTACGCAGAATTATCGGATTTGCTTCAAATTTTGGATTATAGATTCATTATGATAAGGCGTATCCCTGATTACACACGGGGTTATTTTGCCAATTAAAAATTGGGGCTGGTGATTATCCCCCCCCCCTTAAATTAGATAAATTGTTTTTTATGCTCACTTATCCGATATATTTCATATTTTGAATACATGCTCTTTCTCATAAAGTGAATCCCAGAATAATTTTAAGGGTTTAATGGCTAAGTATACAGTTGGGGAACGAAGGATACCCCCCCTTAAATTAATAAATGGCATTTTACGCAGAATTAGTTGATTTGATTCATATTTTGAATGTGCGTTCATTATGATAAGGCGAATCCCTGATAATTGTGGGCTATCTTCCGTTCATTCATCTATACTGAGCCATTAAACTCTTAAAACTATTCAGGGATTCACTTTATCAGGAAGAACTATATCCAAAATTTGAAATAAGTTGGATAATTGTGAAAAAAAAAATATTTTATTTAAAGCGTGGAGGATTAATCGCCCGCTTCCCCTATTTAATTAGCAAAAGAACCCCATAACTAATCAGAGATACGCCTTCTTATAATGAATACACATCCAAAATTTGAAGCAAATTGGATAATTCTGCGTAAAAAGCCATTTATTTAATTTAAGGGGGTTTATCCCCCGTTTCCTCTCTATACATAGCCATTAAACCCTTAAAACTATTCAGGAATTCACTTTATGAGAAAGATCCTGTATCCAAAATTTGAAATACATCGGATAAGTATGCATAATTTTTTAAAATTTAATTTAAGGCGGGAGTAGTAATTACTCGCCCCCTTTTTTAATTAGCAAAAGAACCTTATAACTAATCAGAAATACGTCTTATCGTAATGAACCCAAATCGGATAATTCTGCATAAAAAGCCATTTATTTATTTTAAGTGGGGTTTCCCCCATATCCCCTTTATACTTAACCATTAAGTCCTTAAAACTATTCCGGAATTCACCTTATCAGAAAGAACCTATGTTTAAAAATTGAAATGTATTAGATGATTCTGCATAAAAAATCTACCTAGTTTGAGGGGGAGATAATTGCTCGTTCCCCCTCCCCTTTATAATAAGCACAAGAACCCCATAACTAATCAGAGATAGTCTTATCATAATGAACCTATGTGAAATACATTATGAAATACATTAGATAAGTGTGCATAAAAAAACAATTTACAGTAAAACCTCTAAATAACGGACACCTCGGGAATGCAGAAATTGTCCGCTATTCGGAGGTGTCCGCTATTGGGAAAACCCCAAAGATACAAAAATCACTAAGTAATGCTTGATGTTTCATTAATTGACTTTTATATGTCATAAAACCTCTATTATATGTATGATTAATTAGAAAAAAAATTAAGCAATAAAATAGAAATAAAACTGTGCGCACCTTTATCCACTGTTTATTACATTCTTATAAAAAAAAAATCTCTAACAAAAAATTACTTTTGGTTGTGATTATATGTAATTTGTTTTTCCAATCTGACGTTATTGGACATTATAGAGTTCCGGGCGAAGAAGGGGGGGGGGGTGGGGATTGCATTTTTGGACCATTAACCCCTTCGCGAAGAGAGCCTTTTACTAAATTATTAATGTTTTGCCACCAGTTTTTAAATGCAGAAAAGTGTGCCTTAATTAATTGAAAAAAATGTTCCTATTAAATTAGGCTAATTTTACAGTAAAATTTTACTAGCGGGGATGAATAAGAATTCTTAAGCCTTTTTGCGGTACGTATACGTGTTGCTCGTCTCAAAAGGGTTAAAAGCGTAAAATTTGATACTTTTCCGGGAGCACATTTAATGCTCTGAGAGATGTCCCTCCCGGGCAAGCCCCTGAATTCAACACTGAACATGGAGGAGGTGGGGGATTTTCCCCAGCTATCAATCTACATTTATCTATGATCACAAAATTTATGAAAGTCCTCATAATTTTAGAAGCCTTTTTACTTTTTTTCATTTTTTTTTTCTCTTTAAAAAATACTTTTTCATTCTTTATCGCCGAAAATAGTGTCCGCTATTCGGAATGTCCGTTATTCAGAGGTTAAACATACAAAAAATCAGGTTTTGGGAGTGGGGATTGGAAAACTGTCCGTTAAATAGAGGTGTCCGCTATTCGGGAGTGTCCGTTATGGAGGTTTTACTGTATTTAATTTAAGGGGAGTGGATAATCAGCCACACTCACTTTTTAATTAGCAAAAGAACTCCATAACTATTTTGAAATACGTCTTATCATAATGAGCCTATGTCCAAAACTCGAAGCAAATCGGATAATTCTGCGTAAAAAAACATTTATTTATTTTAAGAAAGGTTATCAAAATCATAGAAAAAAAACTATATTTAAAATTTAAAATACATCGGACAATTCTGCATAAAAACCGATTTATCTAGTTTGAGGGGGAGTCCCCACCTTTATTATAAGCAAAAGAACTCCATAACTAATCAGAGATACGTCTTATCATAATGAACATACGTCCAAAATTCCAAGCAAATCGGATAATTCTGCGTAAAAAGCTATTAATTTAATTTAACAGAGTTTATTCCCCCATTCCCCCCTCTATACTTAACCATTAAACTCCTAAATCTCTTTAGGCATTTATATTATACATAAGCCTTATCGAAAAGAACCTATATGAAAATTTGACACACGTTGGATATTTCTGCATAAAAACCCATTCATCTAATTGAGGACGGGTAGGGGGGGGGGGAGGTAAACGTCCCTTCTCAAAACTAATCAGGCAAGCGTCTTTTCAGTATATCCAAAAAACGCATATCCAAAAATTGAACCAAAACAGTTAATTCAGCATGAAAAACCCAATTATCTAAATTAAGACCCTCCCCCGATCCCCTTTTCATACTTAACGAATGAATCCCCAAAATCAATTCCTTGTCACTTTTTTTTTCTCCAGTAACTTTTTTCCTTGTCACTTTTCTTCCGGTAACTTTTTTCCGTGTTACTTTTTTTCCGTTTTTGTAGTTTATGTGACTTTTTTCCGATAACTTTTTTTCCGGTCACTTTTTTCCGCTTACCGGTTCGTTCGTACGATACCGAAGTTTTAAAAATCTCCCTATACCATTATGCAATGGAATACTTTTGTGTGGCCTTGTAAATCAATGTCAAATATTCTTTGCACAACAGATTAAGCAAAATGTATCTGATCAATAATATCAATAATATGTACTATATTGATGCATATCAATTTTATTACATTCGAATGAGTGTAACACCATTAAAATGCATTTGAAACATTTTCCCCCATTAAACGTAATGTAACGGAATACTTTTAATTGTCCCTGTAATTGAAATGTGCATCCGAATTTGATAAAATTTGGAAATAACTCGACAAAATTATGCAATAAATATATATTTAAAATTTCCAACGATTAAAATGCATTTGAAAATATTTTCCCCCATTGACCGTAATGTAACGGAATCCTTTGATTGTCCTTGTAATTGATCTATGCATCCGATTTTCATAAAACTCGAAATGACACGACAAAATTATGTAATAATTATGCATTTTAAATTTCAAACGATTCAGTTGGGTAGTTTTTTCGTTGTTATATGCGGACAGACAGACGGACAGATGGATAGACAGACAGAGGGAATGAACGACAACAATAGGTGCTACGTATTTACATAATTACGAACGCACCTAAAAAAGGCAATACATGAATCTATATTTATTTTTGTTCGGAAATGCATGAAACTAGCATGTATTGTTGTTCAGAAACTATCTAATCGCACTCATTTCCCGCCCCCCCCTCTTTTTTTTCCAAACACAATAGAATTTTTAGGAAATAGTGTGAAAGTTGGCGTTTTGAACCGAATTTCCGCGTGAAAGGAGAATAACCATTCAAATCGGGATGAAAATGTGTTTTTCATGTGACTGAATTTGCTTATAGCTCAATAGGGTGATTTATTAATTAAAAAAAAAAAAATACAGTTAGATTCTAAATCGTTTTTACAGTCACAGCAGAGCAGTTGAGAACAGCCTGAATGGTTTTTTAAACAATCCTAAATTGAACCTTTCTCCATTCTGCTTTATTTAAAAATACTACTGATACTATAAGTTACATTAAAAAACTTACATTAATAATAAATTAAACCTGCTACTGACAGATTTGGTATTATTTCACGGGGAAAATTATGAAAACCAATGAATTTTCATTATAAAATTTTAAAAATTATGATAAATATTTTTTAAGTATACTCGAATTCTTTCCCAATGACTCATTTCCTAAACCATCAACGCTAGAGGCATAGTTTCAATAGCAAATATATTTTAAAGTTGTTCTGTATCCTATTAAACCGTTCATATACTAGACACACGCACACGGGAGTATTCGAAAATATCATTACATTACCATACGGTTGCCAAATTAACCAAAATCGTTTTTGGTTTTTGAGAAAATAATTGAAAGAGATGCAATATTACAAAATGCGTAAAAAACAAGATTTTTTTTTTTTTTTTTTTTTTTTTTTTATGTTTGTTGTACAGGCTTTAGGCCTTCCCCAAAATTAAAAAAGAATGATTTTAATATTTTTTATGGAAATTTTAATAAAACTTAACCCTGGTTTTTAAAAGGTTTGAAAGGTACTAGATTTTGAATTTTTTAATGTATTCTCAAATTTATGAATTTTGCAAATATGTAGCATAGTTTGAGAATAATATGACATAAAGTACCCTGGGGTAATAACGCCAAGTGCTTATATTTTGCATAATTATGAAATAATCAGGTAAATGACAACCATGTGCTCTGCGCAGAAGGGTTTTGAGTCATATAAATCGCAAAAAAACAGCTTCAAGTTAATTTGTTTCATTTTTAGGTCTTATTGTTTTTACAAACAACTAAAATTAACGCTTGATCTAAAATTTGCAAGACACGTTTTGTGATGTGAAGACTATGTTTTTATCCGGAAATACTTTGTTAATTACATAAATTTGTAGTGCATTTCATGTACTTTTAAAATGTTGTTGAAGATTTTGGATATCTTCTCGAGATAATTTGTAATTTAAAATGTACTGCGCAATAACTATAGCGGGGTAATAACGCCAATCTTTGACATTAATACCCCGGTTGATTCCCTACAGTGGCCGAGCTACATCCTAAAGACTGATTCAAATAAACACAGTTAAAACTGTGCAATGTTTCTCATATTTCTATTTAAACGGTCCTTTTTAAGCAAAAAAAAAGCTCACGGTCTGATATTCTTTTGCCTCATCCCCTCCCCCCCCCCTCCCACACCACACTTTTATTTTTCTTACACTTTCACAAAAAATTGAACATTTTCAATAGCTTAGAATGCAATTTTTCAATTTCTAAGTTTGTAGAGTTTGTACTTTTAGAATTGGGCTATGTACATTCCATTATTCCATCTTATTTCATAGTTTTGTTTGCATGGCGTTATTACCCATACAGGTGGGTAATAACGCCAAATAGCATGGGTCAAGAAAAAACGCCATTACATTTTATGAATACATATCTGTTAAATTATTTTATTTTATATAGATAGTCAATGAGTTGCTGTATCAGATCCTATATTTGTTTGAAAAATACAATCTAAAACTAAGCCGTGAAAATTGGTAGAACCTTAACGTGGCGTTATTACCCCAGGGTACCTTATTAAAATTTAGCCTTTGATTTAATGGCTATCATACCTTCTGAAGTTGCTCTCAAATCGCAATTATTTTAATTCGTAAACGTAAAAAGTTATTAAATTAATAAATAAAATAAAACTTTCTTATATATTACATGAAAATTGCAGTTACTATTGTTCACAAAAAAAGAAATCGAAAAGCGTCTTTCGTTTTCCGAGAAATAGTAAAAATCGCAAAAATGAATCTTTCAAAAAATACCGTGGAAGGTGCAATTTCTGACATACTTTTGAGATGCAGTGATGACGTTATAATAGTCATTTGTATCATTCATGATTAAAGAAAAAAAA
This sequence comes from Maratus speculifer, assembly GCA_964019185.1. Taxonomy (NCBI): domain Eukaryota; kingdom Metazoa; phylum Arthropoda; class Arachnida; order Araneae; family Salticidae; genus Maratus; species Maratus speculifer. Next base: position 171,948,505 of record OZ025289.1, on the reverse strand, counting down.
AAAATGTTGCATAAAACAACTATATCCAGCTGTTAACTCACTGAATTAATATGCTTGAAATGCTTAAAGGTAAAAATTGCTTTGTGAAAGGCCACAAAATGTTCTGTTACTGAGTGTGAATTTTTTTTTTTTTTTTTTTTTTTTTTTTTTTCCAAAAATAACTCTTAAATCGCATATTATTAATCATTTGCATATTAATCACGTAAAATCATTGTTTATTTCGGTTTCTAATTACTAAACATATTTTAAATAATTTGCACTATAAGCAAGAAAAATTACAATTTATTTAGTTTGTTAAATTTCTAAACATATTTTGAATATTTTTAGACTTCCTAAATTTTTGTCAGGTGTTTTTCAGGTGTTTATCTGCTCCCCGTACTGATTCCGTACATGAAGCATTTAATCTCTAAACTTGACATAGCGTTTTTTCTTGAATAATTGCACTTCCTTTGGGGTTATCCTTTAATGACCTTCATGCGTTGAACTCCATTTATACACAACAGATGTTAAAATTTAGGTGAACTTACATTGAAAATATTAACGATTTCTATTTTAACACATAATAAAATGACTGACTTAAAAAGCCCTTCATGCATTTAAAAGGAGAATTTCTGCATGGATATTTATTCACATTTCGCAGCATAAAACAATGAAGAATTTAATCACTCCCAAAGCTATTTTTTGAGAATTTCATTTTTCGATACAATAGATTTATATATATTTAACTCTATTTCTTTTCTAAATTTTTTTAATGTAATATTCAGATTTAATGTGATTTGTATTACAGTTTTTTTCTCTAATTATTTTATTTTATTTTTTCTAATTACCTTTTTATTTACGTATTCACAAACAACAACAACAACAAAAAATAAAATAAAATAAAATAAAATAAAACTATAAATTTCTAGAAAATACGTGCTACTGTGAGCTATACACACGGAAATTTGGAAAGTTGGCTTCTAAATAAAGATGTAATTTATTTATTTTTTAAAAGACCGTTAACTTTAGACGGTAATAACTTCTGATATTTAGATATTACAGCAACTTTTTCTGTTAAGCTTTGAGCTTTTTTTTTTTTTTTTTCTTTATCATTTTACTAATTTCAGTGTTTATATCTGCTGTAGTCACAAGGCTATAGCTAACTCTGACTGTGTAATCAGGACATTTGAGTGCTATATTCTTATTGAATTTAAGAAAAAAGGTAAACGGAGAAAACGTCAATAGGTAAAAATGATAGTAATAAATGCCAGTTCTTATATAAATCTAAAGTTGAGATAAATTAGTTATTAAGGGATATAATTCAGTTACAAAGAACCGATTCTAAGTTTCAAGTAAGTAAATGCTAAACACGTGTATCGGTTATTTCAACTCGATTGATGAATAGCATAAGTATAAAGATCGCGACTTTCATATTCTAATGTAAACTTTGGCCAAAGATATTCTTTGGAGCAAAAAAGAAAGAAAGAAAGAAATAAGGGGTACAGATATTTTAATGAGATGGAAAAAGTGACAAAAAATAATTCTTATCTTAATATTTAGAATGTAGAAGTGTTAAGGAAATATCAGAAAATGAGTCAAAAATTTGAGATTTGGCACAAGAAAACTCAATGTTGACAACATGAACATAAACCATTTAAAATAAAATTAAAAATGTAATGAAATTTCTTATGCCGGATCTATTAAAAATAATAATAAGAAGAAGAAATGAATATATTGTGTATATATATGTGTTCTTCTGTTTTTTCGCCAAGTGAATAGCATTTTTAACTATATAAGCTCTATCTTTATCACGCTGTTACGTGCAAAAATTCTGTCGGAAACATTAATTTTTTTCAGCATCTTCAAAAGGGCTGCCTACATTTATCGAAAAATGGAAAACATTGTTCGATTTTATAGTTTCTTAATAAATCCCCTTGTCAATTCCAAATCACGGAAAAAAGCGCACCAGAAAAAATTGCATTCGGAAAAAAAAACACACTCAGAAAAAAAAAAAGCAGATTCGGAAAAAAAGCGCATCTACCTCTGTTGCTTATCTGTTTCCTTTGATCAAATACTTTTCTTTTTATAAACACTTGCTACATCTTCGAATTCGGAGTGAAAAATAATTGTGTTATCTCAAACTGTATTTTAACAAGTGCCTTCAAATTATTTCATTTACCATTATTACAGAGGTATTGTAAATAAAATTTTAATCTTAAAGAAATTAAATACACCAATTCAAAAAAATTAATTAGCTATAAGCAGATCCGATGAAAATTGTAAAGAGCCCAAGGCCTAACCCCTGGGCCCCCTCACAAAAAATTATTAGCTAGATTCCTCCCCCCCCCCCGGACAAAACTCTATGGACAAAATCCCCACCGCATAAAAGCATTCCATTACATAATGGTATACGGGGAAGAGTCTTTGAGGGGTGTTTTAATTATATTAAAACCATTATGCATATTATTAAATTTATAGAGGTTGTTGTGATTTTTGACAAGTTAAATCCTGTAAAATAGAAAGCAAATACAGTATTTCTGTATCCGAAATACTGTATAGCACACTAGCTGTATATTAAACCAAGGTCTGAACATTTTAAAAACTTCGTTATAGTAGAAACGCACCTCATTTGCTACATCTGACGTGCAATTTCTAACTTGTTTTGTTTTATTTGTAGGTATTTTTAACACTTTCTTTTTCAGAACGGGTTCCGAAAGTGAAAGTGCCTTCATAAAAAATGTGCATTTAAAATCAAAAAAGTAAAAGAAAAAAAAAAGTTCACATTAAAACTGTAACTCAATATCCAAAAGAAAAATTTATTAAAATTTTTCTAATAAAATTTTTTTGATCCAATATTTGAAAACTGATACAGTATTATGAGATTCCTTTTAAATGTAAGAATGAAAGATATTTTGTAACGTTGTTAAAAGTTTTTTCGTTATTGAACGAGGAAGTGAAAAAGATAGAACTTGATAATCAAATGGTAATAATAAAACTGATCTCAGTTTACTTATAATTTTAATATTTTGGAACATAGTTAAAGATAAATTTTAACTTTTGAGTCGTATGATTGCACTCGATTACCCAGGGCGATAGAGGTGACCGAGTTGCAAAAAAAGTTATTCTTATCTGGAGTTTTTACTTTCAGAGACCGACTTATTCAGGGACATGCCAGGCAGCTGCCCCGGTGAAACCTTTTAGAGGGCCCTATGAATCTGTATTTTCAAGGGAGTATTCCAAACCAAACTGATTATTTTCTGGGTTATTTTTAAATTCATTTTTACTCTCAAATGCATCAAAGTGTCAAAATCTTTTATTTAGAAACTACACAATGTGCTGTGATTGTGGATTTTTAAATAAATATAGAAAATATTGGGGAAAAAATGCTATGAAAAATGGCGTTTTCACTTGAATTGTCCGAAGTGTGAGATGTGTGAATGAAAAAAAAAGGTCATGCTGAGAAAATAATTGTTTATAAATCAAACTCTAATGAAATGAGCGAAAAATCTCATCAGATGACATGTTTTACGTCTCTTCAAAAATCTCCTCAACAATTTTCTTGTCTTTACATTTGAAATTAAGTCTGAAAATGAATCAGAAAATTTTGAGATGTTGTGGGTGAAAAATTATTTTTCGAATCCAAAAGTGACCCAAACTCATATGTTTTCAACCATGTATGAAAGGAGTGTGCACCCCCTCCCCCTTTCCATCTCTGTTTCCAGTATCCCTCTCAACCCACACAAAAAACAAATTATCATTAGCAAAATAATGATAAAAATTTTGTTGTCACAACTTAGTGTTCTATTGTTTTCAAAAGAAATTCTTTTTTAACATTCCCCTCGTAATATAGCAAGTAAAAACAGTAATTATGACCAATTTAGGGCATTTTCTTTTACGCATTTAATAATGACATAGATAAGCAAAGTAAAAGCTGTCACAGGAATACTCGTGTTAACCTGTCTTCTACTTTATCTACTATCATCATATTATTATTTTTTCAATTAAAACTTTTTATATCCTTTACACAGATGTAAGCAGTACTGGGTACAAAATTTATGCGTACTTTTACAAAAAATGCATACTGTTAAACCCTATTGTCCATGTTTTTTCATTTTATTTCTTTTATCCTTTCACCTTTAATGCTCGTGACATTTTTTGGCATGTGATGTAACGTGAAAAGAAATTGTATTTTCTAATGTTTTAAAAATTCTTATGGAAAAAGGTATAAGGTTTACCGGTAAATAAATTATTAGTGCTGAAGAAGTTTATTTACTTCTTTCTTTTATGTTTTTTTATATTTTAAAGTAGTAATAGGCGTCCGCATTGTATTTAGAAAGCTGGGGTGTTAAAATAACATCTTTTGAACGCTTTATCCAACATTCTGACGTTTCGCGACAGGACTGTTTATTAAATTTATTCAAAAGAAAATGTTTCAAGCCGTGAAAAATTTTAAAAAGGCTGATTTGAAGTTTGTAGCAGAAGAGATTGGGGAAATTATTCCTCAAGAGTACACCATCGCAACTCTAAAGCAAATCATTTTAAATAGCGAAGAATACAAAATAGATCCTGCTTTTGTACAAGAAATTTTATCTAACGCTGTTGCTGAGAGAAAGGAAAATGAAGAGTTAAAGAAGTTAGAAGAGTTAAAGAAGTTAGAATTAAAGGAAAAGTTAGAGCAAGAAATTGAGCTAAGAAAGCTAGAATCGGAAATTGAGTTAAGAAAGCTAGAATCGGAAACTGAGTTAAGAAAGCTGGAATTAGATCATCAATTGGAACTAGCTAAAATTCAATCTCAAGGACAAATACAAAATGAATATATTTCAAGTGATTATGATATGAATAATTCAAAAAGAAAATTTACTTTACCGAAGTTAGAATTTCGCCAATTTGATGGTGATTTAAAGGAATGGTTGCCGTTCTGGAGTCAGTTTGAGCAGATTCATAATGATCCTGATATTGCACCAGAAAATAAATTTCAATATTTGATCCAAGCAACAGTCACTGGATCTAGAGCACGAGAAGTTGTTGATAGTTTCCCGCCAACAGGTACCAACTATGCCAAAGCTATTGAGAGTCTTAAAGCTCGTTTCGGCAGGGAAGATCTTTTGGTAGAAGTGTATGTCAGAGAATTGTTAAAATTAATCATTTCTGTTCAATCAAAAGGAAAATTTTCTATTACAACGTTATATGATAAACTTGAATCGTATTTACGAGCTCTTGAGACGCTAGGAGTCACAATTGATAAATGCGCTTCAATTTTATATCCAATGGTAGAATCTTGTTTTACAACTGATTTTTTGAAAGCGTGGAATCGAACCTATACGACTCCCGTTAGTTCTGATGCAAAAGAACGTCTGGATAATTTAATGATGTTTCTCAAATCTGAAGTTGAAGGTGATGAAAGAATTAATTTAGCTGTATCAGGTTTTGGTTTAGCGAAAAAAGATGATGCAAACTTTAGAAAAAATAAAGGTTACAACGAGCCTACTAAGCATTTACCAACTGCTGCTACCCTCTTAACAACTACTTCAAAACCAGAGTTAAGAAAAAATTGCGTTTTTTGCAACGGAAGACATCTGAGTTCAGAATGCTTTTCGGCACGAAAGATGACTTATAATGAAAAGCAGAAAATATTAAAGGATAAAAAATGTTGCTTTTTATGTTTGGCAACGGGTCACACAACGAAGCAATGTAAAGCTATCTTGAAGTGTTTCGTTTGTGATAAAAGACATGCGTCTGTGATGTGTCAAATGCTAGATAAAAACAAGCCAAATGAAAAGAAAGAGGAAGAAAAGTCGTCTGGAAAAGAAGTTAATATGGCTAATTTTAATAGAAATCCTAAAGTATTTCTTCAGACGCTCAAAGCAAAAATCCTTTCTGACAACAAGAAGAAAGATGTTCGACTAATTTTAGATTCAGGTTCTCAAAGGTCGTACATTTTATCACAACTAGCCGAAGAAATGGACTATCTACCGCTTCGAGAAGAAAAGGTTACGCATTCTCTTTTTGGCGGAGTCACAACAAAGGATTATAATCATCGTTACTACAAGGTAAGATTAAGTGATTTAAAGGAAAATTTTAAATGTAATTTTGAAGTATTGGATCAAGACATTATATGTGAAAATGTTATGCCTGTAGAAAATGGATCCTGGTTTAAAGAATTATCGAGAAAAGGCATCACTTTGACGGATGTTGGTAAGACTCCTGAATCTATTCAAGTACTGATTGGAGCCGATGTAATGGGAAAATTACTGACAGGTCGTAGAGAAATACTCTCGTCAGGATTAGTTGCATTGGAAACATATTTGGGATGGACCTTAATGGGAAAAGTACCACAAGATAATACATCTAAAGATAACTTAGCTTTATCAGTTACGTCTATGTTCGTAAAGGAAGCAGAAATTGCCGATTTATGGAAATTGGATTTACTAGGAATACATGATCCGATTGAAAAACAATCTAAAATGGAAATTGATCGTCAGGTTAAAGAACATTTTTTACAGACAGTAAGAATGAATGAAGATAATCGTTATGAAGTTTCTTTGCCTTGGTCAGAAGACACACCACCTCTACCAGATAATCTGAGTTTAGCCAAGAAAAGATTAATTAATGTTACGAACAAGTTGCTTTCCGATAACCTTTATCAAAAGTATGAAGACGTGCTTCTAGGGTGGCTTGATGATAAAATAATTGAAGAAATTCCACAGTCTGAAATGAATCGTTTTGGAAACTACTTACCTCATAGACCAGTGATAAAAGAAAACAGTACAACCCCCATTCGTCCAGTGTTTGACGCATCAGCAAGAATGCAAAATCAACCGTCTTTGAATCAATGTTTACATTGTGGCCCAAATCTTATTGAATTAATTCCTGACATTCTCTTAAGATTTAGAAAAAAGAAATTAGGTGTTGTAGCTGATATCAAGAAAGCATTCTTACAAATAGCTGTTCGTAAAGAAGATCGAGACTATTTGCGTTTTTTGTGGTGGAGTGATGTAGAAGAAAGAAATATTAAAATGTTTCGACACACTAGAGTTGTATTTGGAGTCAAAAGCTCTCCTTTTCTTCTTGCTTCCGTCATCGAATATCACATTAAAAACGATGAAGAATACGACACCAATCTTAAACAGCAAATGCTAAGAAGCTTTTATGTTGAAAATGTCGTTGCTAGTGTCCAAACAAAGGAAGAATTGGAAAGGTTTATTACTGATTCTAAGTCTCTTATGGCTAAAGGTGGATTTGATTTGAGAGGTTGGGAACAGACAGAAGACAGAAATAATAGCGAAAATAGTGAAGATACTACTGTACTGGGATTACAATGGAACAGATTTCTAGATGTTTTAAAAGTTAACGTAAGCTGGATAAAAGATATAAATATAGAAAAAATAACAAAACGAGTCATGCTGTCAGTTGCACATAAAGTTTTTGATCCAGTTGGCTTCACTGCTCCTGTTATGATATGTCCCAAGATGATGTTACAGAAAACATGGAAAGAAGGAATCTCATGGGATGAAGAAATCACTGGTGATATAAAAACCGAATTTATTGAATGGTTTTGTGAATTAAATGTTTTACAAGAAATTCAGATTCCTAGATATATTCAATTCATCCCAGAGAATTTAAAAGCTTGTACCCTTCATACATTTTGCGATGCAAGTCAGTATGCGTATGCTACTGTTATATTTTTAAGGGTAGAAAATAAAGATCGTATAGAATTATTCCTCCTTGCTGCAAAATCCCGCATCGGTCCATTAAGATGTGTAACTATACCTAGAATGGAACTTTTAGCTGCTTTGATTGGTGCTAGATTGACTAAATCAATAACTGACGCAATGGGCTGGGAAGATATGGAAAAATATTTTTGGAGCGATTCCACTACAGTGCTTGCATGGATATCCAGAAAAGAAAATTGGTCTGTTTTTGTTAGAAATAGAGTTCAAGAAATTAAAAGATTGAGTGATCCGATTTTATGGAAACATATACCTGGTGAAATTAATCCAGCAGACCTGCCATCTAGAGGGTGTAAAGCAAAACAGCTGGTGTCTCTCAAATGGTGGGAGGGACCACACTGGCTTAAAGATTCTGAAGAATATAATAAATACATGAATTTCATCTGTCAAAACATAAACGAAGAAGAAAATGAAAAAGAAAAATTGAAATCTACAAAATTACTTGTAAATGTTGATGAAAGTACAGACAGAAACTGGTACTACCGATATTTTTCCAGTTATGAAAAAATTGTACGTCTTGTTGCTTGGATACTTCGTTTTAGATATAATTCTTGTAATCCAAAGGAGCAGGTCAAAGGAGAATTGACAAGTCAAGAATTTAAGAGAGCAGAGACGAAGATAATTTGGATGCTACAAAAAGAATATTTGGGTCTTCTTATTCAACGACCTAATGGTAGACGAGCCCAACGTTCAATTGAGGTAGGAAATATTGTCTTGGTGGGAGTAGATAACAAAAAAAGGATCAATTGGCCATTAGGACGAGTTACAGAACTCATTCGTGGTCAAGATGGAAAAGTTCGCCTTTTGAAATTACAAACGTCTCATTCACAAATGATTCGGCCCATTCAAAGAATCTACCCTCCCGAGGTGTCATCGATTGATTGTACTGAAAATATTTTTCCCAAACTAACTTTGCATGAAAACCATGTTGATCCTCCAAAAGACGAGGCACAAATCAAAAAGACGAGATCTGGCAGGACTATAAAGATTCCAGAAAGACTCGATTTGTGATATTTATGTAAATGTATTTATTTAGTATAAAGTTTTGATTATAGTGTATAATCAAAAGGTGGGAGGATGTTAAACCCTATTGTCCATGTTTTTTCATTTTATTTCTTTTATCCTTTCACCTTTAATGCTCGTGACATTTTTTGGCATGTGATGTAACGTGAAAAGAAATTGTATTTTCTAATGTTTTAAAAATTCTTATGGAAAAAGGTATAAGGTTTACCGGTAAATAAATTATTAGTGCTGAAGAAGTTTATTTACTTCTTTCTTTTATGTTTTTTTATATTTTAAAGTAGTAATAGGCGTCCGCATTGTATTTAGAAAGCTGGGGTGTTAAAATAACATCTTTTGAACGCTTTATCCAACACATACAAAGTTCAACATTAGCCACTTCATCATTATTCATAAAAAATCTATATAGAGATACAAAGGTGTGACTCGTCCCGATTAATTCTCCCCCCCCCATAGCCTTATTCGGATCTTACTTACTTTACATTTAATAAGATTTCATTGCTGAGATTGTGACAAACCCAGAAACCATGATCCCCTCTCTTCTCCGAAGAGTACGAAGTATGCCGAAGTAAATTAAAAATCCTGCTCAGGTGATGTTACTTACTAAAAATCTGCACCTTCTAAAATTGTGCCAGAAAAGCTGTTATAGATTGTATTTTACAGCGGAGAATTGAGTGGGCCCAAGTAAAAACAATCATTACATTTTTGAAAACGAAAGCCCATGTTATAATATATTATTAGCAAGCCAGATGGTAATACAACTGACAAGCGAGAACATATTACGCACCGAAAAAGAATAGCGAATACACACCGACAAACAGAGACGCAATACACAACGACAATTGAAGAAGTAATACACATCGACAACCCACGAAGTATACGCAACGGTAAACCAGGACCTAAAACACACCGGCAAAAGAGGACGAGATATACACCAGGAAGTCAAGACGTAAAATATACCGGAAAGTCAAGACGTATACACACCGAAGAATCAGGACGTATACACACCGTAGAATCAGGACGTATACACAACGTAGAATCGGGACGTATACACACCGGAGAATCAGGACGTATACACACCGGAGAATCAGGACGTATACACACTGAAGAATCAGGACGGATACACACGGGAGAGTCAGGACATATACACACCGGAGAATCAGGACGTATACACACCGAAGAATCAGGACGGATACACACCGGAGAGTCAGGACGTATACACAACGTAGAATCAGGACGTATACACACCGGAGAATCAGGACGTATACACACCGGAGAATCAGGACGTATACACACTGAAGAATCAGGACGGATACACACGGGAGAGTCAGGACATATACACACCGGAGAATCAGGATGTATACACACCGGAGAGTTAAGACGTATACACACCGGAAAACGAAGACGTGAAACACACTAGCAAGTGAGGACGAAATACCCACCGGAGAATTAGTACGGAATACATGCCGGAGCCAGGACGTAATAGAGGCTCTCTACCACAATTTTAACTTTTATGAACATTTGTCTCCAAATAAAGCAAGAATATTATGAACAACTATACTTTCTTTCAAATATGAAAATTTCATTTTTGACCCCCACTTTAAAAAAAGTGCAAAAATTTTGGAAAATCCTGAAATTGTTTTTTAACTATCTGTGTTTATAGTGATTTAATGCAATAGTTTTTAAAATTTCTGTTTGAAAAAAAAAAAAAAAAAAAAAAAAAAAAAAAACTAAATGACATGTTAAAATTTTGTTCCCTGTTCCTTCCCTAGGACTAAGAATATTGAAAATTCTAAGATATGAAATTTAGGTAATTCTCTGGCTATATTTTAAAACATGAATTTTATGAATATTTTTCCTTAATTTAAATGGAATAAAAAATGTAAAAAATTGGATTACCCCGTCTTCTCCGTCGGAGTGCTCAATTTGAAATTTAGAGAAATTATTATATTATTTTTATTTATTTATTTATTTATTTATTTTTTAATATTTGTCTCTATAATTATTCAATGCAAGTCTTTTCAATCTCTGTATTTTTATAAAATACGAAAAGGTTTGTTCAAATATTACGAAGTCTGCATCGACCGAAAATTTCTTGCTCGGTCACAACTCTGTATGAAACAATTTATCCGTCGCTGTCTGACTCGTGCAAAAATCAGTTTCAGGTCTGCAGAACGTGCATGACAGTAATGTCTTAAATAAATAATAGCTTAATTAACAAAAATGTTACAAATGCTTTTAATCGATTTATAATATGAGAAAAGATAATTTCTAATGAAAAAGAATTACATAATTATTATGGTTTATTATAATTTATTTATTGTTATTATATAGTATTACATATTTTTATTATTTTAAATTAATTATTAAATTATGTTAATATATTAATTACTATATTATATTATTACTATTATTTATATATATTATAATATATATATATATATATATATATATATATATATATATATATTATGTAAGTATAAATATAATTTTAATGTAATAAAATATTAATAAATAACTTTATAATAGAAAATAATCCATGGATTATTGCATATAGTTAAAATTATAAATAATATTAAAATACTAATTTAAAAATTTAAATATAAATAAATAAATATGAATAATAAATATAAGTAATGTAAATATAATACATTTATATTGTATTCAAAAAATTATTTGAATACTTTCCATTACATTAAACTAACCAGTATATGGTGAGATTCCTCTTTGCAAAGAATAAAAAAATAAATAAAGAAACTGGAAAACATAGCCCCAAAGTATGTGCGTTTAAAAAACTGTTTGAGTCAACGCGTGAAAAAAAAGATACAAATTACTATGGCATAGTAAATAGTATTTTTCCCCCCGCCCCTATGAAACCAGTTTAACACCTTTTCTTCCTAATCCGTGAAACATGTATTTTCACCGCACAAATGGGGACATAACATTTCCTTTATACACACTCCTATCTGCGAGACACATTTGTGCTATACACATTACTTTAAAATACCGGCAAATGAGGACCTATAAAAATATTGCTCATCTTAATGTCTTGATACTAAAAATACATCACTTAACAATATAAAACAGAAATTTTTAATTTTTCCAACCGAGGACGTCCCCGGTTGAGTGTGTGTCCGAGGTTTGAAGGTGTGTATACATATTGAAGTCCCCGATTGACACCTTATGCAAACACACACACACACACACACACACACACACATATATATATATATATATATATATATACATTTTTTTAAGTACAATGGGTTTCAGGCATAGGTAAAATGCATATTTTACTAATCAATCTTTTAAAAATTCTATTCTGAGTTTTTACCTGAACTACGCGAATTTTCTTATCATTACCGTAATATACTTCAATAATTCTGCCTAAAGGCCACTTATTGCTTGATATATTTTCCTCTACTAACAACACTAGATCTCCTATTTTTACATTATCCCTTTCAAATCTCCACTTACCCCTCTGTTGTAATTCACTTAAGTAATTATGATGCCATTTGCGCCAAAAATATTGTACAATTTTAGTTATTCTTTGCAATTTTTTGAAGCAATTTTCTTTTATATTGGTTAAATCAGGCACAATAATAACATTTAATGGTCTGTTTATAAGAAAATGAGCTGGAGTTTGGACTCCAAAATCATCTGCATCATCTGATAATGGACTCAAAGGCCTCGAATTTAATATTCCCTCTATTTGTATCACTACTGTAAGAAATTCCTCATAAGTGAGGTTAGCACCTCCCACAATTCTCTTAAAATGAAATTTAAAGGATTTTATTGCGGCCTCCCAAAGACCCCCAAAACTCTGAGGGGTATAAATTTTCACTCAATGCCTTCACTAGACAAATATGCTGCTAATTTCTCATTAGGTTTTCTTACTAATTCATAAAAGACCTTAAGTGTTTTATCTGCCCCTATAATTTTTTTTTTTGCATTATCAGAATACAATTTGGCATACTTACCACTGCGTGCTATGAATCTTTTCAGTGCCGCAATAAATGATTCGGAAGTTAAATCTGAGACAATTTCTATGTGTATAGCCTTAAATACAAAACAAACAAAAATACAGACATAATTTTTTTGTAAGATGGTCCTACGTGCATAACCAATTTTGATCATAAATGGCCCACACAGATCAACACCCGAAATATTAAAGCAATAGTCCAATTGGACTCTATCCCTTGGCAAATAGCCCATCAATTGATTTGCAATAACTGCTTTAGCTTTAAAACGTGGAACGCACTGATGAACCACCTTTCGACACATTGCACGACCATTTATTGGCCAAAATTTATCTCTTACTAAGGATAGTAAAGTTGACGCACCAACATGTAAATATTTCTTATGAATATAATTTATAACAATTACAGTAAATTTATTACTCTTTGGTAAAATCGCCGGGTGCTTTTTTAAAAAATTTAAATTACTATTATCTAACCTGTCACCAACCATTAAAATTCCAAATTCATCTAAGTAAGGGTTGAGACCTTTTAACTTGCTACTCGGACTTACCGATCCTTTAGTCTGAAGACTATGTATGTCTGTACTGAAGGCTTCATTTTGCATTAATTTAATTAAACATTTCTCTGCAAAGCCCAATTCTGACGTACTCAATGGTCCAATACTTTTATAAAGCGGGTTTCTTGTATTCATCACAAATCCGAAAATATGACTAAGAATACGCACAATCGTTAAATAATTATTACTAAGATTAATCAAGTTATATACAAAAAAATTCTCGGTAATGTTTCAATTTATAACATTAAATTCATTAAAGATTTTAGCATTAAATTTGAGCTCTTTATTGAACTCATCATTTGTTTCTGGTATGGTTATTGTACGTTGAGGATAATCACTGTTCCGAAGACATGAAGGTCCCTTCCACCACAATTCACAGTTTGCAAGTTTTTCAGGATCCATACCTCTTGAAAGTTTGTCAGCAGGATTTTCTTCTGAGCAAATATGATGCCACTGTTCAGCACTAGAGTTTTCTTGTATGTTAGCCACTCGATTTTAAACAAATTGCTTAAGGTCGATAGGTTCTTTTTGAATCCATGCTAGCACAACCATTGAATCTGACCAAAGGAAAACATTAGTCACTATTACTTTCATGGATGATAATACACTGTTTACCAGTTTGGTTAGCAACACTGCTGCACATAACTCCAGTCTTGGAATAGTTAGACTCTTTATCGGTGTAACGCGCGACTTGCTAGCGATTAAATTCACCATAACATTTCCTAAGGAATCACTGGTTTTGCAATAAACTGCTGCCCCATAGCAACGTTCTGAGGCGTCTGCAAACCCGTGTATTCCTATAATTTCTGGGTTTTCAATTATAATACGCCTACAGTTTTTTATAATATTTACAAATTTAAACGACATAAGAAATTGATGCCAGTCGTGAAACTCTGATTCAGGAAGCTCGTCATCCCAGTCAATATTGATTCTCCACAATTTCTGCATTAGTATTTTGGCTTTAGATATAAATGGACCAAGAAGTCCCAGTAGGTCAAACAGTCTCGCGATTGTTGACAATACTTCTCGCTTGGTGTAGGAATTGCTCAATTCCACCTTAACTCGAAAATTGAAACAATCATCTCTTGGGTTCCACGAAACCCCTAACATTTTAGTTTGAATTTCATTTTCAAATTTGTACCCTTCTTCATATGTCAGCAAAAGATTTTTATCACTTGTACACCACTTATGGAGTCTCATACCTGCTTTATGCATAATCACTATGAGCTGCCGCTGCAACTCTTTGGCTTCTTCAAGCGTAGTTGCACCGCAGAAAATATCATCCATGTAAATATTTTCACGAAGAACCGATGCTGCCATAGGATATTTATCTCCTTCATCAATCGATAGCTGGTTAAAAGTTTTCATTGCTAAATAAGGCGCACTAACCGTACCGTATGTAACGGTCTGTAGTTCAAAAATTTTAGGCTCCTCTTCGAAATTATCGTTCCACAAAATTCTCTGCAATGCGTGCTGACTAGGATCAATACTGATCATTCGCTACATCATTTGAATATTCGCAGCCAGTGCATAAATATGCTCTCGTGATGTGCCATTTGTTATGGTAGAACAGTTAAATACAACTCTCAGTTTTTTGGTGGAATTTTCTTTTCTAAAAATACCATGATGTGGAGCGTAATACACGACGTCAGGTTCTCTCACTTCTTTAACCTGTTTCAAATGCCCCAACATTTCATATTCATTAAAAAAATCTTTATACAATTTGAAGTATTTCTTATCCTTTGATAAGCGAGTCCACAGCGATTTGAGTTTTTTAAGAGCAAGCGCCCTAGATTGGCCTAAACACGAAGGATTTTCCTTTAAAGGCATTTTCACCACGTATCTCCCTTCCTCATTTCTCCAATGCGTACGCGCAAAATGCTGCTAACATATCTCAAATTCCTTACTTTTTGATAACTCTACTTCGACGTTTTCAACTTCCCAAAACTTTTTTAATGTTTGGTTTAAATCTTCCTCCCGAATTAGCCCACAATGAACTTTTACATTACTTTCCTGCTCTATGCATCCATTAGCCACATACCCAAATACGGTATTTTTCAAAAGTAAATTTGAACTCTGAGAATATATTTGTCCCGGTCTTAATAACTCATAAAATATTTCTGCCCCATACAACATATCAATTTTATCAGGGAAATTAAATGTATAATCTGTTAATACAGTTAAATCTGGTACTTCAACATTTATGTTAACCACTTGTTGCGAAATTAAATCTGTAATTTTCCTTACTACTAGCATAGTCAATTCTCTTTCAAAACTTTTATCTCTATTCGCGATTTTATATTTACGCAGCCTTTTATTGTCATAGAAGTGTCATCCAAACATGAAATTAAAGTATTCGTTTTATTAATTCTAAGCTTCAATCGATTAGCACACTGTGAAGTAATCAAACAGGCTTGTGAACCGACATCTAGTAAGCATCTAACTTCCTGCCATTCCGAAAACTTATCTTTAATGAGGTTACGCGCCGAACTTAATAAAACGGACTTTGTTTTAATTTTCACAAAACTAGAGGTGACAGTCTGACTCGGAGGGTAGGAAAAGATTTCCTCGGGTTGTGAATTTTTTATTCCTGCAGCCGATTGAAACACGTGACCAACATTTTTATTTTGATTATTTAATTCCCTTTAGTCTCTAGAAAAATGTATTAGTTCAGAATGCGGTAGTTTACATCTAGCACAATTTTTAGATTTACATTTCTGTGCTCAACAATTATAATTTAAACATTTGAAACATGCTTTATTTAATTTCACAACTTCTACTCTATCTTTAATGGACAGTTTTTTGAATTGCGGGCAAGAATGTAAACCGTGATATTCATTAGATTTACACAAGACACATTTGACATTTTTTGTTTCCGAAAAAAATATATTTGAAGCGCTCCTTTGAGGCCGATTTTGAAATTTATTTGTCGCTATACATTTATTTTCATTTATCGTATGTCTCGAATACACATTTGATTTACCTTTAGATTTATTTTTAATCGACAAAAAATATCGCATCCTCTTCCTAGTTGCTGTGGTTTAAAATATGACTCTGATTGTTTAATTGCGATATGATTCATTAATTCGTGATCTAAAAAACTGAAAATTTTTTCTGAAACAATCAGATTGCATAATGATTTAAAATCATTTACCTCACGCAAATTACAGTAATACTGAAAAATTGAAATCAGCCTAGCTGCAAATTGAACGTAACTTTCCGACGGTAATTTTTGCGCACTCTTGAAATTGTTTAAACATTCTTGTAGAGTAGATTGAAATTCTTTTAAGACTATATTTTTCAATTTATCGTAACTAATCAACTCTTCCTCTTATAAATAGATCATTAAATTGCTCGCTTTTTCTCCGATAATATTTAACAGAATTTCATCCAAAAGCTTTTCAGGTACATTTTTAGATCGAAACGCTTTCTCAAGAGATTGAAAAAAGCATTAAATGACTCAACTCTCCATAGTAAATGAATAGTTAAAGTTTTAATACTTTTAATAAAACTTTCCAAATTATTGTTCCCTATTTCCGTTTCCGATTTTTCTGTTACGGACGGCAAATTTTCCCGAGATTCTTTACACAATTTGGCTACTTCTTTCTATAACTGAGCTAGTTTAATTTTTTTCAAATTCCGAATTTCGGGATGGTTCTTTACGAATATTTGCTAATTCTAACTCTTTTTCAAATAGCGCTAATTTAATTTTTTCTAATTCTAATTTTGTATTCTCATTTTCCTTTCGTGATTTATACTCTTCAACAACCGAATTAACGATGCTTTTTAATAACTGCTCATTTGAGTAATATTCACTATTCTCTATAATATTTCTTAAATCAATAATTTTACTACTTTCAGGAGCAGTTAAACCCAATTCCTCAATTACAAACTTAAGCTCGTATTTATTTAAATTATCAATAACAGACATAATTTAATCTAAATAAACTAGAAAATTGCTCTTACCTCACTCAAATCGCTGCGAAATTCCGACGTAGATTCATTATAACTCTTAAATTTATCTTCTTAGACACAATACTTCATTTGTTTGAGCAGAATATTATTCGACGAATCTCACAATGAAAGAATTCTTCATAGAACTCTTAATACATATCAGCATATAGTTAATTCCAAGATTGTTCACTCACATTAATAACTATTTTCACCTTCTTGCGAGACGGACCATGTTAATTATTAAAAGCACACACTACACAAAATATTCCATATGCACTGGTTCATAAAAAAAACTCTTTATTTATAAAGAATAAATTCACTAGCTGCGCACTACTGAATATAGTCTGCACATATCTCAAACACAACTTTTGGAATAAAAACAAACAACAAAAAAAAACAATTCACTTCTTTTCACTTTCTCAACACTGACAGTTTAAATATAGGTAGCACGGTATCGTCTGCCTATACGGATCAGTCAGAATGTATTTCAAAATATGTTGTCAAAAAGGGCGTTTGAGCCGAATTTCGCTTAAGTTGATTTTGATAAAACCACGTCTTACCCAAAAATGAAATAAAATTTTTTTCAAAAGCGCACAATTTAAAGTTAAATTGGGTTTATCTTTAATAATATTCTATTTTTTGTTGTTGAAATGAAAACTCTTCGAAATCTACCTCCACCTGTTGGCCAAGCCGACAGGGATTTTTTTTTTTTTGTTATATTATATAAATAACATTACTGGATGTTCATATAACTATTAATTGTATTGCATCCATAATATTGTATTCTCAAATATCCATTATTGGAGGTACAAATAAAAAGTGAGTTTAAAAGTTTATAACGATTTTTCATTTCATTTTTTATACCTCTACCTATATATCTACCTCTACCTATCGATATAAAATGTAATCTGGGATAAACTATGCGCATTCTTTTTTTAAGGATGTGGATTATTGTCATGAAAAAACCAGACATTAGAACTAGGCAGCAGTCAGAGGCAATTTCAAATATAGGTTTTAATAAACTAAAATTAGAATACTATAACGATTGGTAGTAAGTGCTGAAATAATAAATAAAAGATGGCTTAGTTCAGTATAACATTTTACTATTTGAAAAACACTCAAAAATATAAATAATTGCATTATTAAAAAGAGATGCAGATATTATATATTCTTAATTGAACACATTTTTTTAACCTGTCTTCTGCTACACAGCTGTTTTTGACAAGAAAGCTTATTTGGCATAAATAAGTTTCATACAGAGATCTCACACTATTATTTTGTCTATCGTCATCCAAAATCAAAATTTACCTATCTTAACTGTTTATAAGATGGATTACAAAGAAAAAAATAACAACCTAAGAGTCGCTAGTTTATATCTGCTGTTGATAATGTGCGTATCATTTTCTATAAGTTCTCATATTTTCCCTATTAAATAAAAATTACTAAGGACTAAGTAGGTCTTACATTTGTGAAATTTATGTAATTTGTTTCCAAAAAATATATATTTTGCATTAGAAATCAATCCCTTATTCTATTTACCACTAAAAAAAATTACAAAGATTTTTAAGTGACCAAAAATCTTGTTAATTTATTTTTATTTTTATAATCATTCAAAATTCTGTACAGCAGATCCTGTAGAAAAATGAATAAATTACAGTCGTCTAAAATATAATCATTCAGGCTGTTTATCGAAGGTAATTTATTGATTTTCTGGCAATTTATCAAAGGTTCAAACTCAGTTGCCTCAAAACATTATATTTAATATTTTATTTTTTTTCCACGATTAACATCTTTTTAAAAAATTTACTTTATGTCAACACAATTCTCTCCACTCACAACAAAAAAAAACTATAAGTGAAAAAAAACATTTTTTATGTAATATCCAAAATAGATTATGGATTTTGAATTTTTTTTTTTTTGTATATTTGTTTCACTTTTAACATTTATTTTTGGCAAATAAGCGACATTATAAGCAAAAAAAAAAAAAAAAAAAAAAAAAAAAAACCGCAATATACGGCGTAAAACACATAGATGTGAAACCTGCACTTCAAAATCTTTGCAAATTTAGTTTTACAAGATTAATGGTACCGTGCAACATTATTTTTTTTATTATCATTTATTTATTTTTTAAGAATTTCTTTTTAAACATTTGGAAAAGGATTGTTGTTTTCGATAGAGAATAGATATAACTAAGACATATCTTAATGCTTCGGATGAACGGATTTTTGAAATACTTCACTTGCCACGATGACAAAAAAGGTAATAAAAACAACACAATAATAACGTAAAAACAAATTAAGATTCAGGTTTCAAACAAATTGCATTTAAAAACACACATTTTCCTGTATTTTGCAAATTTCCCTCTATACGTCGGTGAAAAACATATTGAAAATGTGCGATGTTTAGAAGTTGAATAGACTTTGTACTACCGAAATTTTTAAAACAGAAATTTCATTTAAAACTTGAAACGGTTGTCATTTGCAGAATGACATATGCGTTACACACCTGTTTGTCCTTTGTAACGTAGATAGGGTATGTATAATTTTATAAGAAATTGAATGAATTCAGGAAGGTATAAACACTATCACCTCTTTATTTTTTTTTCTGGAGAAAATAATAAATCCTTTAACGTAGAAGAATAATCGGAGAAAAATAATTATATAAATGATAAGCTCTTCGAGGTATTTCACATTTTTTTAACTTTAACTGAAAAATAAAAATGCATTTTTATAAAAAGTGAGGAAAATATATTTAAATATTTATTTTTAAAATATAAAAATTATTTGTATGTCTTAAATTTTAATCTTTGAAAAAACAACTTTTCAACTGACTCTTGTAATTTGTTAAATTATATATGCATATATATATATATATATATATGCATATATATATATATATATATATATATATATATATATATATATATATATATATATATATATATATATATACATATACATATATATATATATATATATATATATATATATATATATATATATATATATATATATATATATATATATATATATATATATATATATATAAAGTATAATATATATATCAAGTTTCTTAAAAACATAATAAAAATTTTTTGTATAGATGTAATAGTAAAAAGTAACTGCAGACTTCATAATCTAGTATTAAATAAATTTTTGTAATTTTAAACATTTCTGTTCGCCTTAAAGCAGCTTTAAAATGAGCCCATTAATAAAGATTAGTTAAAATAAAAACTGTTTATTTCTACTCAAATATAATATGAATTTAATAACATCCGTATTGAGACGAACATTTTTAGACAGAGATTTTATGATTAAATCAATACAGTTGTCTTTGAAAAGGTATAATTTATGCTTGTGAGATATGTAATGATGAGAAAGCGAAATATTTTTTTTATTTAATTACATTAGGAAATAATATATATTATGGAAGCTTAAATGGTTTTATTTTAGATGGAAATAACATTTAGAGATTTTTATCTTCTATGTAATATCGTTTATGAAATGTTCATCCCTAACCGAATTCAAAAATGTCATTTAAATAACTTATTAATAAATTAAACTATAAAACTTTTATGACGATAAAAGCATTCTTGAATCTTGATATTCTTTAATCTTTATACATTGATTCTTTAATCTATTATATAAACTTTAATGCCGTGTTTAAATAATTATGTTTATGGCTAACTTTAAATATTGACTATTATTTAGAGACAGAAAAATAATCTGAATTAGAGAAATAATCTGATATGAAATTAGAATAATAATTTAGTTTAAAGCACTCACATTTAATCGTGTTAACAAATTTTTAACTTTAATTATTATATAATATTTATTATTTTTCAGAAATGTATTGGAAATTTAACACATAAGTATGCCCTTTCCTTGTAATATTTTATAAAAGAAACTTTATTTCTATTGAACTCATAAATATTTTTATTCAAAAATATTTTCGATCTTCACCATGCAAATCATATGTATGCATGCATGCATATACAATGTACTCCTAAATTTTACAATGATTTAAAACAGGTATTAATATAACAGAAAATTTTATCGATAAAAATTATGAGAAAATTAGAAGAGAGTTTAAAATTTCTTTTAGTTTTGGCACTAGCCAATGAACCTGAATTACGCCCATGCGCGATCTCAGACTACGCAAACAGTCAGAAATCTGGTTCATTGCGGCCTTGCAATAAATGAAGGTGGTATATCCTGTGATAAAGACATCATGTGTATTAGAATTTTACATTTGCAATACTGTCATCAAAGTAGATACATGATTTCAAGGCATTTAGAAATCAGCGCATTTTTAATGTTCTCATTGGTGTCTACTACATACAATAAATAGGTAACGTTTCCACGTGCAAATTGTGGATTTGGACGAGTGCGGTATAAAAAGAAAGATTTTGTCATGTACTTTAAAAAGTGTAATAGAACTACCCGTTTGAATTCATCCGTTTTTGAAATATCAGCACTTCAAGTATGAATGATTAAATAAATAAATTGACAGGCAGGTATCTAATTTATTTGCATGTCAAGCCATTTTAATAAAAACATTCTATTTCCACACTGTATATACATGCATTTTATCGATTATGTCACGCCACACATTTGCCGAAAAATTTGCATAAAACAAAGTACTGAAAATAACAAAAACAGATGAAAAAATTCTCCGAATGCAACCGTACGCGAATACTACGTAGAATGCGAAGTACTTGTCTAAAAGAGGGGGAAAACTGGCAATCTATGTAAAGGACTCGGACTCGCTTGTAGCTCAAGCAAAAATGTTGGCAGAAAGATAAAAAACAGCGAAAAGAAATGTTTAACTTTTGAACAATTTATATACCTTTCTGTCATTTTATTTATTCACATTTCAAGTTCTGATATCTCGAAAACTGTTGGATTTGGATGAGTAGTTCCATTTCACTTTTAACGTACATGATGATATCTTTCTCTTGTAACCAAACTCGTCTAAATTGATAACTTACACCTGGGAAGTATTTAAAAGGTGTGGATGAATATATTTTCTAACCACACTATTAAAGAGGTTTCAAGGAATCCAGTTTGCTGACAGGCAATAGCGGTGTATATAGTTATCGGTAGGAAGTTTTTTTCACGAAGAACATTCAATTCTAAAAAGCAATTCCAGTTATATATGAAGTATAAAACACAATATATATATGTCGAACCCAATAGAAATGTCGAATTTCCACTTTTTAAAGAATAATCAATAAATAAATAAAGATTTTCTCCATTACATTGATGTTTTACAAAATGAAAAGAAAAAAAAGGAAAATATACAGTGCAAACTTAATTTGAATGGAAGTATCAGTTTCCATTTTGTAAAAGATGATTATTAAGAGAACAAAAATAAAAGTCATTTTCTATTCAAATACAAATGTATTTTTAACCGTTGGTATATTTATTATATTGTTAAAAAGTATATTTGGTATTTTCGCTTTAGTAATCAGTTAATCGTAAAAAAATTTTATATATTGCACATATTTATGCGAGTAGCACACTTCGCCCACTATGTTTAATGGTTTCTTTGAACAGTTCTTGACATATATCGATGAATTTAATCTTCCATTTTAAATCAATATGGATCTTTATGGACCTTAATGTTAATCATATGACTGAAAATGATGCGATTGTCACTGCACTACTATATGTTCTAAGGTGTAAAAACAAATTCCTCACTTAAGGATTAAATATTTCAGTTGATAATTTACAGTAGGATTTGCTGTAAGACAAATATGCAATATATTAAAGCCAGCCATACTTTTTTTCCCGTCAAGCCACGGATTTAATATTAAGGTTGAGGATAAAGAAATGTGTACATTTGTGTAGGACAGAAAGGAATGTTAGAAAGAAACAAAAAGGATATTAAGAACTTTTAACAAAGGAAACAACTTTTAACATATCTTAAGTTAATTATAAACAACAGAATACATATCATTTTCTCATACAAACCGAGCAAACAGTACTGAAAATAAAAAATATTTGTACTAAAGGCGTTATATACGCTCTCAATTAATTTCATAAATAAGGATTAATGATTATGTGCCTCCGGACAAATATAAAAGATTGCCAGGCTACATGCGCCCCGCGGACAGCAGGTTGACTATGGCTGGTCCAAAGCATAAAGTCCGTGTGTCGAAGAGTTGTGACAAGGGTCATAGAATACTTATAAAACATGCAAAAAAATTTTTGATCTTTCTTTAACATTCTGATTAAATACTACTAATAAATTATTTTTTGATAAATTGTTGTAGTTGTTTGTAGTCTCCATATATTCATTTTAAATCACCCTGCATATAGATCTGTAATAATAAAAGAAAAAGTTTTTGTGTGATTTCGTCGATGGTGTTCCGAAGAGACCGTCGCATGTAGAGTTACAAAATTTAGGAGGAAGATATATCTATAGATGGATTTTTGCGTCTCGAAGCCCGAATTTTCGATTTGATTTTTATTTATTTTTTTAGGCAATTTTTAGCGTTCATTTTATGTTTCGAGGCGAGTTTTCCACATTATAGCATGAAATCAACTCTCACAATTTCTTTGCTATAACGCCAGTTAAATCTAAATTCTATGAAATACATCAGATGAAAATAGTTTCTCGATTTAATATAATAATATTTGTTTATTAACTCACAGATGAAAACATTTCTTAATCTTATTAGCATTCTCTCATTTTAAGGATTACTTAAATTTATAGGATTATATTTTATATTTGTGTTTTTGACATAAAATCATGCGACATTGTTCTTTATATATAACTAAGTAAAGATTTAAGATTTGAATGATAACAATAAATTATTTATCGCAGCTGAAAGTTAAAAATACTTGTAATTATTCGTCACTTTTCTAAACGAAAAATTATTATATTTTTTTCTTTTTAAAATTATGCTGCTTTTTTATCAAATTATGCTGTTTTCTTTTCAAATTATAAATAAAAGTCCTTTAAATCAATCTATATTTATTCAATCCTAATTATACCGTTTAATTTTAATAAAAGCTAAAGCTACTAAACATTTTTTTATTTATCTCATTTTAATTAATTAGAAAGTTACCATTTACCAAAAAGAAAATTGCTATGAATATTTCCTTCTATGACCACGCTTTATTTTCTCTTTATTATTTAACAATTCAAGATATATACTTTTATATTATATTCATTGAAAAATATTTTTTTATAAATTCATGAAATCTTCCATTATTCAACATAGTTTATTTAAACATTTTGTATTATGCATTTTAATAATGTATTAACTATATGAAATCATAAGGCATTGTACGATTTTTTTTCGAATATTCAGTTTTGTTCAATTTTTTACCAACAGGCAGTTTTAGCATTTTATTAAATATTTTAAATAGGTAGCCATGGAAAAGGTCATTTTCATTTTTATTTTTTGGATTTCGTACTTAAATAGTTAAAACGTAGCCATTGTAAATTCACTGCTGTGTCTGTCTGTCACATTTTTTTATATCACTCTTTAATATGGAACGTAAAAAATTCAAATTGGGGAAAAAATAAAGCCTATTGATCGACATGTTTACACAATATTAAACATTCACAAATACATTTTGAAAAATGTAGATAGGGTAATTCAGTTACTTGGAAAAAGAAATTTTTTCCTTTGTAAGTTGTGTGGATTATTGTGTGAAAGTTTCATTATATAGAGCAGAGAAATACACTTATTTAAATTTTTGGCATATTTTCAGTGACATCATCGAAAACGTAGTCCAAAATATGTCCGGCGGAAGATAGTAGCAGACATTTATCTAAAATTTTGCGGGAAAACTGTAAACAATAATACTAGGTCACATAGTCTTTGAGAAAATCCCATTTTTCACTACACACTTTCTATTTGTGCGAATTCAGTAGAGGTGTTGAGGACTGCCACAGATAATTTAATAGCAGAAGTAATGAAAAGTTATTGAAAATGTTATTTTTGGAAAGAATCAGACATAATAAGCCAATGCATTAATCGTTAAATACACGGATGATTTAGACGTATGTAATGATAGGAATGACGTGTAAAGTGATACAGGCTTTTGAAGACTTCATAACAACTTTAAAGTTATAGTTATTTATTGCATAGCCTAGTAGCAATAAAAAAGTTATGAATTTCAAAAAACCCAAAAATTTAAGAGAACAAATTGTACATTTGAATACATTTATAACAAATAGGGCAGGTTTGAAAAATGAAAAGGGGATTTATACTTGGTAGATTTTATAAAGTCTATTTTGAAGTAATCGGCTTTTTGTTAAACTTAGATCGACAATAAAATAATGCTACTAAGAATGTATTTATTAAAAATACAAAACATTGCTCAATGGTGTACAAAACAAGAACTTTTATATGAACTTGTACAATTAAAATAAAATAAAATATTAATTTTTAGCGCCGTCTTCCGCAGCCATCTTCGTGAAAATTTGATATTGAAATGATTAAAAGGTTGCTTCCGGATCGAGAGATAATATTTCTAAAAAAATGAAATCGAAATTAATCAAAAGTTTAAATAATTTACCACTCACACGTGAGTAAAAATTAAAATATTGCAAAGCGATACAAATTTAAGATTTTATGATGTTATGCCATATTTTTTATATATTATAAGATAAATTATCATTACAAGGTTTATTTGTATTTTTAATAAATACATTCTTAGTAGTTAAAATTTATGGTGCAATTGTCCAGTACATGTTAATAAAGTAATAATTTTCCCAGATGTTAAAATATTTTGAGATGGATTATTCAAATGAAATTGGCATATTGGTTCACATAATTATTTTTTTGAAATTGCATAACCATCGGTCCTAAAATGTATAGTAAACTACCATTCTCAGTTGACAGATATGTTCAAGATACAGATTGACAGTACGTGTAAAGAGGTGATGCAATGCTAGTTATATTATTCACTACAATCTTTGTTTATATACGAACTGAATATTTCGTATAATGACTATAATTGAATGTATAACTATTCCACATTTAAAACATTACGAATATTACAATATGCTGAGATGTTTATCGAGATAATTCTTTACAACAATTTTAAATTAATAATGAGGATCAAATGCGTTAAATAATATGGATCACTATTTATTTTTAACTATATCCGAAACTTTTAAATGTATAATATTATATTTGCCCATTTCACCAATCTTCTCTGCAGCCTCAGATAATGTCAAACTATACCATGTAAACTTTGAAACATCTTATAACAATTTTGAGACCTTAACATTGGTTTTTTAAGAACATAAAATCTCCCAACGATATATTACACACCAAACTGGTTGATTTTGAACTGAGCATTCATATAATAATCACATGTTTTTGATCACTTGTGTTAATTAAAAAAATGAAGTTAATAAAAAATTAATAAAAAACGTATCAACAAAATATCTTTAGAATATGTGCACTTTTGCTGTGATGAAAATTCCCAAGAATACATTGCTTTAGATAAGTACAGCAAACTACAATAATCTTTAGTAGTTCCTTAAGACCGCAATGGAAGAGTTTCGAATTTCTGCTGGATAGAATATTAAAGCTGGGAATAGAGGAGACTTGACCCGTACTTTAGTTTTTATATTTAAAAGAACGTAAGTTTTGACAATAGCTGGAAACTATGACTTTTGAAACGGTTAAACAAGAAACTTTGTTTCAAGCAGAATTTGCGAAGACTTCTCAGCCTAAAAAATACATTTTTAGAAACATTTTGTAAGATTTTCTCTGACAAAATATGTCATAGAAATTTAAGTAAGTATTTATTCAGTAATGCAGAAAATTTGAGCTTTCATGCTAAGCATAAAGCCTGTAATATAAAACAGGGTAAATATAATTATCGGCTACAATATATATATATATATATATATATATATATATATATATATATATATATATATATATATATATATATATATTTATTTATTTATTTATTTATATATATTGTGGGGAAGCTTGACCCAATTAATATGAAGTGGGATGACACTATTTTCAACACGCCCACAATTGTCTTTTGGAATATATTTTTATTATATAATGCACTAATGAAGATTTAATGGTGATGTAAAGTAATGTAAAGTAATGTAAATTTATTCTATAACACTATAGCAAAAATTGTGATAGAATATAAAATGTGTGAAAATTACAATAGAAGGGAATAAAAAGTTACTAAAATAGTAATTGAAAGATTGATAAAAACTTTTATAGCATTTAAAAAGAATCCACTGAAATTAAATGACTGGAAAAAACTGGAAAATATAAAAGCAGTAGCCTTCAAAAATGATAGTTATGCACACATGTATGTAAATTAAGGAGTCCAGGGGTAATATCACATAAGTTTAATAATCTTGATTAATATGAAATATTTACACGGGAAAAATAAGTAAAAGATTAAAATTAAGGGGCATCTTCGGTCTTTTCGACCAGAGCTCGGCTGAGCACGTCTTTACCTCGCTGGATCCGGCATCATTCTGACTCTTCTATACTGTTGCTGAGGCCCTTTCGTGGGAAAGTGCTGACAATGTTACAATTATTTCACACGTGGCTGTTAACAAGGTCGTCCACGTGTTGTACTTTGATGCGGGGCAGATGGCGAGTTGGCCAAATGCATCTGAAGCAAGCCTGTTGCTATGGTCTCGCTACATCGACACTCGGCCAATCCGACATGCAGCTGACCGCAGCTGAACGTGTACAATGATAGGGATACTTAAGATAAACTATTTCTTCAAGGGAGAGAGAAAAAAACAAGAAGATCACTGTAAAACATGAATTTAAAAAAAATTAATATTAATAAGAGAGAAGAAAAAAAAGGAATTTTGAAGACGTCATTAATAGCCCACACAATGAAAAGAAAAAATATATCATAATAGTTAGCGTCGTTAATGTGCTCTTTGCACACCTGTCTTTGTTTTATCATCGTTCCCCAAAGGGGGTTCCAACACAACGTCTTCTAAACAGATATTCGTCCTCGTCTAAAATAAAAAAAAGTCTCCAATTTATCGTAGTGTTTCTCAATGTGTCTTCAAAAAAAAAATAGAGAAAAACTTTTATTTTTATGTAAAAGAAAATTGCTCAAATTGGAATAATCGTAAAAACTTTTATGACAAAGACAAAACAAACAAACAAAAATAATTATCTTTTGTCTGTCAAAAAGAAAGAAAGAGTAGAGGAAAAAAAATCTAAACTTATAGTTTTCCTGCTACATCTTGTTTTTCCATTTTTTTTCTTTTTTTTTTGGGGGGGGGGGGTGTAGAAGAAATAGTTTATACAGATAAACATATTTACAAAAACAATCATATTTCAAACAAAACATACAATATTTCGAAGCATATAAAATGGTACTAAGTATGTAAAAAAAATATGTCCTATATACGATGAAACAAAATAAATCATAAGTCTGAGTTCTAAAAAGAAAAAGAAAAGAGAGAAAAAAAAGTCAAATGTCCTGGGTACCAATGTCTAATATATTGCAAAAGTTAAATGTTTGTGCCAAAAAAAATCACCTGGCACTTGTTAACATAATCCCGGTTAATGAAATAATAATAATGATAAAAATGCTTTAGCCAGCCAATCAAAAAAAAAGCACTTGACTTAGCTTTATTTATTGCTGTGGCATATTTCACATTCGAGGGAATAATTAAAAAAAAACACCATTATTTCCTCTTCGTAGCGTGGAGGAGTAAACACAAAAACTAAAACCACTGCTGTGGCATATTTCACATTCGAGGGAATAATTAAAAAAAACACCATTATTCCCTCTTCGTAGCATGGAGGAGTAAACACAAAAACTAAAACCACATCTGTGTTTGTGATTTTGCAAAAGAAAGAAGAGAAGAAAAAAACACTCGCAAACGTAGAAATTATCTTGCAGTAAATTCTTCCAGACACCATGAGTCAGTTTATATCGACTGTGTCCAATATTTCATCATGTCAGCTGCCGTAGTTGTAATCTGTGGGCCTTCATGTGACCCAATTTTTTTAACTTGATATCGTTCGTTGGGATGCACTGCGGTAATGCGGTATGGGCCGAAGAATTTAGGATGGAGTTTTAGGCCCGTACCAAACTGAGTTCTTTTTATCGCGACCAGATCGCCGATTTGATAAGCAGTAGCAGGTTTCCGTTTCTTATCATATTGCATACGTGTCATTTGCTGTTGTTTTAAAATGTGCGTCTTTGCCACATCTCTTAATTGTTTTTTATGGTCTACTGCTAATTGAGCCTCTTCTGTTTCTAAGAGTTGTCGGATGTGTAAGTCTTCTTTATTTTTCATTTTAACGCCAGTAAGAATTTCGAAAGGGGAAAAGTTGGTAGCGGATGAAATGGTGCTATTTATTATCCTTTGCACCGGAGCGACGTGTTTGTACCACTTTTCGGGATCGTCCAACGATAACTTTGCTAATATTGGGATGAGTGTGCCATGTATTCTTTCGATTTGGGAGTTTCCCCGGGGTACTCCCGTGGTGATCGGATGGTGTTCGATGTTTTCTTCCTTACAGAAGGTTGCGAAGTCGGCTGACGTGAATGCGGGACCTTTGTCTGTGATAATGCGTCGGGGATTACCAAATGTAGTTTGCTGTAATTTTAGTTTATCTAGTTCGTCTTGCGCCGCCGTAGATTTTACTGGATATAACCAGAAAAATTTTGTAAATGCATCCACTACAGTAAATAAATGTTTATAATTTTTATTTATGGATGGAAGTGGTCCGAGAAAATCACAATGATATGTATCCAGTGGCGTGTCACCTTTTGGAATCGGGTGTAAAAAAACTTCTTTTTTACCTAGTTTCCGAGATGCTAAAATGCACGGAACACAGTTTATCACGATGGTTCGTGCGAGTTCGGATAGTTTCGGAATAAAAAAGTTCTGAGATGCTATTTCCTCAGTTTTTTTAGCTGAGAAATGGCCTTTAGCATGTATATCTTGGAGAATATTAAGCTGCATCGCTTCGGGGATAACTAATAAATCTCTGCCACGTTCAATTTTATACAGTACGTTGTTACGAAGCACAAAGTCAGCTACCGGAGAGTTTATCGCTGCGGCCTTGATGCCGGCTATAAATGGGTCTCTGTCTTGTGCTTGCATAATTTTTAGAGTTAATTCATCATGCGTAATCTGCATGACGGGGTATCTGCTAAGGCAATCGACATGCTGCATTTTTGCAGCTGGTCGGTGTTTTATTTCGAAATCGAAATCTTGTAGAAATAAGGCCCAACGTGCAGTTTTGGGTGTGAGTTTCTTTTTTTCCATCGTTTTCTGAAAGGCCTGACAATCCGTGATGATTCGAAATTTAGTGCCATGCACGTAAACACGAAATTTTTTTAGTGCTTCGATGACCGCTAGTACTTCTAATTCGTAACTGCTCAACACCTTTTCCTGGGGGGATGTTTTTTTGCTCATGTATTGGAGCGGGTGAAAATGACCGTCGGGGAATTTTTGCATAAGCGTAGCGCCAAAGCCATATTTACTGGCATCAGTGTGCACTTCGAGCTCCGAACCAGGTACAAAAATGTGTAGAACTGGATTACTGGTGAGTCGATTACGTAGTATATGCAGTGCTTGCCGTTGTTCCGGACCGAAATCGAAAGTCGGCGTTTTACGTAACAAATCACTTAGGGGGCGTGCAATAGAAGCGTATCCCGGTATGAATTTTCGAAAATAACCCGTTAGCCCGAGTAAGGATTGCAGCTGTTTAACATTTTTAGGCTCCGGGAAATGTTGGACTGCTTTAATTTTCGCAGGGGATGGCGCTATAGTGTTATGCTCGATAATATGCCCCAAAAATTTTATTTTGCGCTGTAAAAATTGACATTTCTTAAAATTAATCTCCAATCCGTAATCAGAAGCAGTATCTAGTACACGTTTTAAGTTATGGAGTCCCTCTTCTTCCGATTTTGTAGGAATTACAAGATCATCCTTGTATAATATTAATACACTTTCCATGAGTAATTCACGGAAAACACACGCGAGATATCTCGTAAATGCTGAGGGGCTTGAACAAAGGCCAAAAGGGGCCTTTAAAAATTCATAAGTCCCGTCGTGCGTGATAAAAGCTGTATATTTTGTACTGTTTGGGTCTACATCAACATGGAAGAACCCATTCTTAAGATCAAGGGTCGTAAAAATTTCAGCTTGTTTGAGTTGATCCAATATGTCATCAATTAGGGGTAACGGAAAACGATCCTTCACTATTTTTTATTTAATTTTCGAAAATCAATGCATAAGCGCATGGAATTGTCCTTTTTTCTTACTAAGACAACGGGGCTTGCGTAATCGCTATACGACGGTTTTATAATGCCGTCCCGCAACCACTGTTGAATTTGGTCGCGGATTAATTATTTTTCGCTTAGGGACATTCTACGGGGCAGTTGATACACGGGTATATCATCATTTATTACTATCGACATTTTTAAGTCTGTGCTTTTCGTTTTTGAGGGTTTGTAGGTTTTAATTAAAGTAGCGACTTCCGTACGAATGTTATGATCGATAATGTGATTTAGATCGATCTCGTCCTGTGTTTCGAACACATTAATGCAGTTAATGAAAACATCTGTTTGGGGAGTTTTATGGAGCGATATCCCGTTCTGACCACACGTTAGTGTACCCTGTGTAATCACGTCTCGCCCTACAATAAAGGGGGTGGACATTTGTGATGAGTTTACGACATAAACTCTAGTAGAGAACAGAGTTCCATCTATTTGAATATCCGTTTTAAATGATCCTAATGGCGTTAAACTGCCACCACCAAAACCGCCCAGTTGTATGGTTTCACATTGTAGGAGAGGGGAGCCAACTAATTTATAAAAATCCTCTCTTATTGCTGTAATCGCGCTTCCCGTATCAATTAATGCATCTATTATGACATCCGCAACTTTGACTAATTTATTCATGTTGGTATACGATTGCTGTGAGTCTACGACGTGGACTTTCTTATCGCGCTTTAACACCGAATGTTGTTGGGGAGGGGTGCCTCGGGTTGTAGGCTGTTTCTCCCCAGTGCGCTCGCCACATTCAAAAGACCGATGGCCCCATAAAGAGCAATTGAAACATTTTGGGCCCTTATTTTTATTATGACAATCTGCGGAAACGTGGTTCCCTAAACCGCAATTATAACAGATAATTTTACGTTCATTTTTAAGGTGTGGTGTAGGAGTAGGGCCTTTCGCATGATACGACATGCGTTTCACCTGACCACTGGCTGATCGGCAAATTTCATCATAAATCACTAGCTTTTCCTTAAATTGTAGCAAATTAGTACATCCAAATAGCACAGATTTATTCTGCGCGGAGTCATCTATACCCTGAATTATGTAATGCATTAACGAAAGATCATCGACGTTTCCATTGTTCGCAATTTCGCGCATTGAAAGAAAATATTGTACTAAATTTTCCGAGAGACGTTTCCTACGATTCATTAATACTTGATGAACATGTGCTGATGACGCAAAATGGGAAAATTCTGATAGCAATGCTTGTTTAAGTTCGTTATAAGAGGTTATTTGAGGTTCACTGTGAATATATTGAAGAGCTAAATCTCTCAACCCGCGTTCAGCGAAAATGAATTTTTGAACATCTGTAAGCGCAAATGATTGTGCCAAATTTTCAAAACGAGCAAGCCAATTAATTACATTTTCCGTATGTAATCCTCGGAACGGTGGAATTAAATTCTCGAAATCTGTAAATGAAATTACTGGTCTAGTTAAAGTGGGTTCGTGTGTTCTAGTAAACTCGGAAGTTATGTCGTCATTTCTACTAACAGAGGGGGAGGGGAGGGGGGGGTGGTTCGGGGTCGTCAATTTCAGAATCAGTCGCAATTTTAATAGAATTCGCAAAGGAATTTAAGTCGGTCAATGCCGTGAGGATTTGAGTTGCAATTTCTTCTTCCGTACCGTCAATTTCGATGGCCAACAAATTGGCAATTGCGATAAATTCGAGTTTCGAGAATTGAGCAGTTACTTTATTCAATTTTGCGCGAAAATCAGCGCTGTCACTTGCAAATTCAAATCCTTCAAATTTGCGCAATTTTTTCCTGTTAGAGCGCAAGTCATCAGGCTCAAAAATGAACTGGTGTAACAACTTAATTTTGTTTGCTTTAGCTAACTTGAGCATGGCACATATCTGTGGTATTTCCGTCAGAAACATGGTGGAAGCAACAAGCGGAGAAAGAAAGAAAAAAAAGAGTACTCACTAGCGAGAAAGTAACTTATCCGAGCCGGCGCACCGTCAAATATAGGTCACTCCCATAAATTGCGTTTCACACAGCTGTTCTCTTTGAACGGTCACTCGAAAGACGTGGCATTTCCCGGTGTGATAAATCCTCAGGAGAGCTCGTTGAATTGCTTGTCTATCGGTGTAATCCAATGGCACGGATAAAATCGGCTGTTTGTCGTCTGTCTCATGTCGCTAATGTTTAGGGGTACAAGTAGGCCGACCCCCATGTAAATTAAGGAGTCCAGGGGTAATATCACATAAGTTTAATAATCTTGATTAATATGAAATATTTACACGGGAAAAATAAGTAAAAGATTAATATAAAGGGGCATCTTTGGTCTTTTCGACCAGAGCTCGGCTGAGCACGTCTTTACCTCGCTGGATCCGGCATCATTCTGACTCTTCTATACTGTTGCCGAGGCCCTTTCGTGGGAAAGTGCTGACAATGCAACAATTATTTCACACGTGGCTGTTAACAAGGTCGTCCACGTGTTGTACTTTGATGCGGGGCAGATGGCGAGTTGCCCAAATGCATCTGAAGCAAGCCTGTTGCTATGGGCTCGCTTCATCGACATGTATATAAGAACATAACATTTATCACAACACTTTAAGAAGGTACGTCGATAAATTTCACAAAGGGCTATTTTCATGTGAACTTGTCATGTATATCACACAGCTAAAAATCGCTATGGTTGTTCTCTACCGTTATAATCGAAAATTTTGTTTCATTTTATTCAACTTTAGAAATATCTCCGATAACATAAGTCACATTTTTATGTTTTTATATATTGGTAGACAAAAATTGTAGCATGTGACAGGCATGATAAGTTCTCATGAAAATAGTCCAAGATGATCACAATTAAATGAAGCCACAGTATATGTAAACTAGTGTCTCTTGAAAAAGTGTCATAAAAAGAGTTTTTAAAAATCGAATTTTTCTCCCTTGGCTTGAATTCTGTCTCAGAAATTCTTTTTACACATTTTCCGAAATATTCCTTTTAATAATTTCAAATCATGCAGCAAAATTTTTCTTCATCGTGACCGCAATTAACTTAAAATCCGATTTTTTAATTTTTTTTTTCCTTTTTATTACTACAAGTAAGCAGATTGTGATATTAGAAAACAGTTTTTCATTTGTCTGAATACCGTAATTATCATATTACTAAAATCACAAAAATTCATGAATTAATTTCATTCTTAGTTTTAATAAGCTGTATTTTAAGAAAAATATTAGCGGCAGTTATGTATAAAAAAATTTAATGGTTTTAAATTTTGTGTATATGAAAATGAAGAGTTCTTCAAAAAACAAAATTGAGTTACTTTAAAAAAAGTTTTATAAAAGGAAACATTTCTTCGACTAAAGTTCTCCTCATTGTATCAACATTTGTAAGAAAAAATATCAGATCGCTATGACAAAGATTTCTTAAGTTAAAATTTTTTTAAATAGCAACTTAATTAGTTAATGTAAAAAACTAAAAATGTAAGTGAATAAATTGTACTTTTGAATACATTTATAATAAATATAGTAGGTTTGAGTAATGAAAGGGGATTTTTACTTGGTAGATTTTAACATGTCTATTTTTAAAATAATTGATTTTTTTAAAACTTTTGTTGACTATAAAATAATAATTTTCCTGAATGTTTAAACATTTTGAGATGGATTATTGAAATGAAATTTGCATACTGGTTCACATAGTTACTATTTGAAATTTCACAACCATTGGTTCTAAAATGTATTGTAAACTACCATTCTCAATTGACAGATATGTTCACGATACAGATTGGCAGTACGTGTACAGAGGTGATGAAACGCTAGTTATATTATTCAATACAATCTCTGTTTATATGCTAGCTGAATATTTCGTATTATGACTGTAATTGAATGTACATCTGTTCCGCATTTAAAAGATAATAAATATTACTGTATGCAGAAATACATTATTAAAATAATAATAAAATACTCTTGAATTGAGAATGAAGAACAAATGCAAAATGTATTTTTAGAATTATTTTGTAAGATTTTTTTTATCAAACTGTGTCATAGACATTTAAGTAAGTATGTTTAAACAAATACTGAAAATTTGAGTTTCTATTATAAGTATAAAGCTTGTAGAGTAAATAAGGCTAAGTAAAATTACGGTCTACATTTTAAAATATTTCTGTGCGGTTAAGCTTTGACCCAAGCAATGTTAGAATCAACTAAAACATGTAATGAAATATAAATAGAAAAAAAATAAGCATATTTATTTATTTTAAATAGTACTTGTAATAGGTAAATAGAAAAAAATAAAAAAAAAGTTGAACGGATAAAAGCAAAAGCCTTCACAAATGAAAATTATTCACATCACTGCAAAATAACATAAAACTGATGAAAATACATTAGGAAGGTACTTATAGAAATTTCACGAAGTTGAACACAATGAAATGAAACTAAAGTATATGGCAACTAGTATTTTCAAAAGATTGTCACAAAAGAAGATGTAGGAAAAAAGTGCCAAGCCTGTTTTTAATCTGATTTTATTTTCCTCAACAAGTTTTTCAATTCAAAGTAAAATATTTCATGCCTCCCGTATGACAAGCCATGACCCATTATTTTCTCATGATGAAAATAATTATAATTTTTTAAGTTTCTTTTATATTGTAACTATGTTGCAATTTTTTTTGATAACTGATTGCATAATGACTAAAATGAAGTATAAAACTTAATTCTATGTTCAATATTTAATAAATAAATAATTATTTTGTAAAAAAATGAGTTCCCTCAAAGAATGTTGAACACACGTTCTGCTGAACACACGCATACTGAACACGCTGTGTTCACACGTAGAAAAGTGCTAGCAATCATGCTTTTTTAAAATTTCATAGCTTAGTGGATTTTATGGTTAAGTAAACTGGACTTCTTTTATCTTACTTGTTAGTGTAACAGAAATTTTTTATTAAATATAACTTATAGAATCGGGTGACCATATACAAATTTAAATTTTGTAACATTTTAATAAATAATTCTATTGATCCAAATCACTTTTAAAATATTTATGTGCCTCATTTAAAACATTTTTGCATTTCAAACTATATGTCTATATTTAACGCTTTAGGAATTAGCCATTTTCCACCGTTGAGAGTCTACACATTGTCAATTACCTCTGTACAATAAAGTTATATATAGAATAATTGCCGTAAAAATGCAACCGTCATATTTTCCATTTGCTTATCAATGGTCCTCTTCTGAAGAATTTGCAGTATACGTGAATAATAGGTTAATATGACATAAACTATAAACAATCATTTTATTTAGAGATAAATAAGTTTCTTGTTCAATGCAATATAGATGAATGTTTTGTATGCTGAATATAATAACAGCTAGATGTGGTTTTAGACGGCAATGCGTATATTTGTGGACAGAATATTTGGTTGTTATACAGTTTTAAAATAACTGTATACTTTAAAATTTCTATTTTACTAATAAACCGAGAAGTAAAACAGTAGTAATGAAGATGGATGTCTAAGTAAATCAACTTTAAAATCTATGTGTATGTGGTGAGGTAAATGACACCACATACAGGGTACATGAATGATAGTGGTTAGTAAAAAAATAACATAATGATAATACCCCATCCTGCGTTGTGAGTGAATGATCTGGGTATTATTGATCAAATAATTTAAAACCTTGGAATAATCTAAATAAAGTAAATTGTCAATAACTCAGAATCGGCTTATTGACGCTTAACTTATTAACGTTTAACAAATTAGGATTTTAAGGAGATCAGAAGAGTATTAAAATAACTGTCTTAAAAAAATTAATTTTAATAAACAAGAGTCTGCATCTAGTAATTTACTTGAAAAAAAAGTAAAGAAAAGAAAATGTCAAAGAAGACAAGGATATATATAGACATACCAATATTTATTCCAAAATAACAATTTTATAATTAAAACGCAATGAGATAATACCTTTCAAACTATCAATTTTATAATTAAAACACAATGAGACAATACCGTCCGAATCATCTTATAATTAAAGCACAATAAGAAAATACCATTCTAAAATATTAATTCCATAATAATAATTCTTTTCTTTTGATTGCATTATACATTATTATAAATTTATAACATTACTCACAGCACAACTAAAAGGCATAGCCTAAATTTTCTTTTTTTTTTCTTTTTCTTTTTTTGTATTTTAATATTCCTTACTCAATTTTAAGTTAAGAATTAAATTTTAATAATATATTTTTTTTAAATCTAAGGATTATTTAATATTTAATGACACCACAGAGGTAGATTTAAATTTCTCACCATTTGTTGAGCAGCTGATAAGGTCCATAAATACAGATGAGGTCCATCAATAAACGATATGTGGCACTCTCGTACGGTCCCTTGAAGACACAAGTTTCGTCGGCTATTTCACGGGATTGTCCGTAAACAAACAACCTGCAGCCTCTTATTTAGCACCATTGGAGTCACAAAGTCGATGAGAATCCACGGAAGTGTTCATAAACAAGAAAACGAGCTGCAGCGTTCTTGCATAGCACTAAAGTTCATTGTCAATTCGGAGCGTTCATCGTGCATGTCAGCAGAACTGAAATTATAAACGTCCGTTAGCGCCAATTCCATAATGCTTTTCTCTTTAATTCCAAAATCACTTTAGCGTCCGCATCAGAGTGGTGATCTTATTTCTAAGTTCTTTTCTCAGGACGTAGTACATGGTCAGGACGAAGATGCCTTCTCAATCTCGTAGATTTTTTTCTGAGAGAGTTATTTTTTTTTCTATTTTTTTATTTCTCCCAATACAGGTTCTTTTTTTTTCTTATTGGCTTTCTTGTAATCATCCTCATTGGGGTCAATTACTTTTCCGCACTTCATTGGCTCCCCTGTCTGGTAGGAAGGTCACCCCTTTTGTTCAGCCAGAAACCTTTTCCGAGCGTCCACCTTCTTCCCGCGGGTTGTATGTCAGAACCACCGATCAAGAGTCGTCAACTTTGGGGCGTTTTGGTTGTAAATTCTGTCATTGTTGGATGCTGCTTGTTATGTCAGAATTGGAGTCAGTCTCGTATTTTTACAAGCAGAACTGTAATTATAAACGTTCGTTAGCGCCAATTCCATAATGCTTTTCTCTTTAATTCCAAAATCACTTTAGCGTCCGCATCAGAGTGGTGATCTTATTTCTAAGTTCTTTCCTCAAGACGTCGTACATGGTCAGGACAAAGATAACTTCTCAATCTCGTAGATTTTTTCTGAGAGAGTTCTTTTTTTTTCTATTTCTTTTATTCCTCCCATTACCGTTTCCTTTTTTTCTTATTGGCTTTCTTGTAATCATCCCTATTGGGGGCAATTACTTTTCCGCACTTCATTGGCTCCACTGTCCGGTAGGAAGATCACCCCTTTTGTTCAGTCAGAAACCCTTTCCGACCGTCCACCGTCTTTCCGCGGGATGTATGTCAGAACCACCCCACAAAAGTCGTCACCTTTGGGGCGTTTTGGTTGTAAATTCTGTCATTGTTGGATGCTACTTGTTATGTCAGAATTGGAGTCAGTCTCGTATTTTTACAACCATTGCCATTGTTACTGTCTGAAGTTTTTATGGTGAGATATTGAAACGCTACGTGTGTGTTCCTTTAGAAATCCATTCGTTATTTTACGAACGTCATAAAGTCATAAAGTTTACAGCTTTAATTAACGTTAAAAAATAGCTTTTATCTTTTTCTAAAACCTAAAATCATTATTACTACCTGAATGAATGAAACGAACGTAGAATGAACATTAATGAATAAAATAAATTTAAAACTTTAGTTTTTTTATACGTATATTTATATATTTTTTCGTTTTAGTTGTGCTGAATCATTCTTTATATTTACATATTTATTTTAGCTTTGTCGGGACAATATCGTCACTACAGTGTATAATAGGAAAATACATTTTACGTATACTGAAAATTCGAGAGAATAACAATGAAAAAAATCTTTGTCCCATACGCTATCTATTTTTGTCACTGTTCAATATATATGGCCTATGACAACACATATTCAATAGATTAAAACAAGCATTTAGTTTCATATTATAAATAAATGTCAAGTTAGGACAAGTTAGCTGGCATGTCATTTAAAATTTTGGAAATTTTGTGTGAAGTTTAACCCATCTACCTCAAAATGAAAATTTTATGATTCATGAAAATTTTACATTCTGAAGCATTTTACGTAAATTGTTTAAACTATATTAAAAGATTTACATAATCATTTAATAGATGTTTGAAGGATTTTAGAAAATTTGAAGAATAAGGATTGATTTAATTTGAATTTACAGGAATTTTGTGCAATATTTATAGCCCCACTCATATCTTTTTTTTTATTATTTTCTTAGTATTTTATAGAAATATAAAATGTACAAATATAATGTTCTTACTATAAAAATATAGAAATATTTACGAATTGAAAAATCCCCACCCCCTCCCACAGCACCAAGAAAGTTGAAAAGAATCTAAGCTAAAATAAATCATCCTTTCAAAAAACATTTTTGTTTTGTGTAACTAATAAGGCTTTTGAAACAAAATAAAACAATTTATCTGCAACTTATGCTAAACAATATTACAACTAACTGACGTATTAAAAGAATTTTATAGTAAGTAATTTTTATGGTACTTACATGTACCGTCGGTAGATACAGGGTTAAAGAAATCGATTTTTAATGCCAGATAATAACATAGAATATGTGTAATTCCTATCACAGACATTTGTAAAATACAATGACTAATCTTTGTCTCAAAGACTATCGATTTTTCTTAATGCATTTTTTTGTTTTAATTAATTTTATTATTTTTAAAGAAACTTTTGCACATTTTAAAGACGAATTCGAGAATTATAACTGTTTTTATTAATGAATATTCTTTGAATATACAAGAGATTTTAATTTTGTGTCCAAAAAACTAATATATAAAAAATAAAAGTTTAAAGTTACGAGAAAATTGTAAACGTTTTTAAAATTATATAACCGGTATTCTTGTACTTACATCGTTTTCAGGGAATTAACATGGAATGCTTTGTACAAAAATTTTAATGATTGTGCTATGCAATAAAATAAAATTTTTTGAAGAAATATATTTTTTTTTATTCAGTAGAAAATGAAATCCTAGTTGTAGAAGTTAAAAAAAAAATAAGAAACATTGACAATTAAGAGTGAATCCTTTTACATGTCCCATTTAATGAATGTCAGGAGATGCATTTAGAAAGATTTATTTTTGTACTTTTAACTTAAAATACAAATTAAGTATTAATGTCCGTCCGTTAAACATATAAAGTTAAAGCAAAATTAATTTAGATATTACAACTTAAAAACAAATCGATGTCGTAAGAATTTCTAACGTATTTACACATAATATCTTAAAGCATTTGAAAGAAAAATGTTACATTTTCTGTTTTTACTTAAAAAAATATTAATTATCAAAATATAATGCTTACGAAAAATGGGAAAATTCATATGTAAATTTGAATACCATATTTTAATTAATTGTCTGTGGAATCAATTTGCAATTATTAAGATCACAGAGAGTGATCTGAAAAGTTACGTATCATTTTTTTGCAGATAGAATTAATTTTGTTCAGAAGTAATTTCTTACATTAAATAGAACAATTTATATTTTTCTTTCTTAACGAAATGTCATTTTAGCAAGCATTCAGAAAGAGAACTTAACAACACCTTGACTTAAAGAGCCAAATTTAAATAAGATTTTTTTAAAGCATACTCGACGCGTCAGGAATCTTTCAGAATGTGAGGTTTTCTATACGGTGCCACTGTCAATCCTTCCTGATGATCTCTGATCGACATTTTTACCTCTTTTTGAAGTACAATCTTTCAATAAAATATTTTTTGTTCAATTAATGTATCGCTATTTCTGTTCTTTTCCACTGTCTATCTGTACATATGTTAGAAGTTGGTTACTTTTTTAAAAAATCAGATTTCTTGATTAAAACCAGTTTTTTGAAATGGTAAAATTCTACTATTTTTGTTTTAATTAACCTTTTATGTGATAATGTCAATTTAACCGTTTTCAAAAAATGATGCCAATCAAGATATATAAATTTTAAACAGTAGACCACTTGCCCACATTGTATTGTAACATAACTGACAACTACGGAATTTTTTACCATGCATTGTTAAATGATTTTGAATCGTCTTTCTGCCTTTCACATCTGCTGTAAGTTTGTCGGTTTCTTCATATCTAAAAGCGTTTTGCTTGAATTTAAAACTGTCTGATATTTATGGACGTATCAACTAAACTTTACTTGAAATTTTCATTTTCCCAATGTAACTTTGAAGTAGGAATTCAAAGAGATAAAAATAAATTGTATAAACAAAAATAAAACGATTTTTAGTTTAATAATTTTCGCAATGAAAGGTATATTTGTTGAGATGGAGAAACGGATGATTTATTGAAGCAGATATCGAATTTTTAGGACATTACCGAAGTTGTGGTATTTAAAAAAAGTGATAATTATAAATTTTTTTCCATTTTATAATTAGACAAAGTGTAATTAAAGACTATTTTTTAGAGAAAAGAGTATAGTTTTTAAGTGTAGACTCATATTTATGCACTTACACAAGCACATTCATGTCTCATGGGGACGACATAATATTGCAAAGTTTAGCAGTACTGTAATTTCAATAAATGAAATTCGTGTAGTGCACTTTAAAATAAAAATATGTACAAATAGCGAATTTTAAAATTTTATGATATTTACTTTTAAATATGACGAAGATTAAAACTTTATACTCATATTAAAACATATAACTTTGTGTGATCATCTTTCTCTTTCAAAATATAAAGAATGGGAGAATTTCTCACTGCTAAAATATCATTTTTCTTTGTTGTTTTAGAAGAAAATAAAAAAATCTCAAGAACAGTGAAATAAAATCTCGCTCGTGACAATGCATTAGGATTAGAGTTAAATCTTGTTATTTCAAAAGTAACTTAAGA
Organism: Maratus speculifer; assembly: GCA_964019185.1. Lineage (NCBI taxonomy): Eukaryota > Metazoa > Arthropoda > Arachnida > Araneae > Salticidae > Maratus > Maratus speculifer. The sequence continues at coordinate 171,906,097 of OZ025289.1, read as the reverse complement.
CAAGTTTTCTACTTAAATAACAAAACAAACAAAAATAGAACAAGGATAATTTGTTAAGAAATAAAAAAAGAAATTTAATTTTTCCCTTGAAACTTGGCGAAATCTTCTTCAAGAAAAAGTGCTATTTATCTACTCGAGCAGAATTGAGAATGACATTAAGTAAAAGGTTTCGTTTTAGACTCAATCCCCTTTAGGGTGAAATGCAAATCATTATTTTGTTTAACAAAGAGAGATTATTTAATTTTATACTTATTCATTTGTATTTAATTTAAAGTTGTTTAACGATTCAAGAACAATTTAAAAAAAAAACCGAAAATTTAATCTAATGCGAAATACTAACTATGTAGTAAAAATATCCATTACTTCATTTATTGATATTTTTTGTCTCTTTCAAACAAATGAGGTTACAACATTCGCCAACCTTTTCTTTAGTTATTTAAACACGCGGTCCAGTTAAATAGATGTTACTAATATAATACTTGTTTTCGCATTAGATATTTTTTGTTTTGGGCTGTCTTCGTTAAACTTTAATAAGAATTTCCAAACTGTTTGTTTATTTACTTTTTTTCTTAAGTTCTATTCTCCAACCTGTGTAAAAATAACGACTTTACTTGATATGTAATTATGATTTTAACCCATTAGTGCCTAGCGTCCCTTTTTAGGGACGCTTGTAAAAAAGGAAGTAAAGCAGTTTTCACACCAATAAATACAAAGAAAAATAAGCAGTATTTTTCACGAGATAAGTTCCTCAATAAATTCAGATAAAAGTTTTTCGTTTTTTAAAAGTGGTGGGAAACCCAAAATTTCATTTTTAATGACGAAAATAATTTGGGCATTAATGGGTTAATGTGCATAAAAATGTATTCGTTAATAAAGTCGTTTTACTTTGTATTTTTTTTTTGTTGTTTAATTGAAACTTTTCAAATGGTTTTATCAAATGGGAAGGCAACCTGGAGAGATCATATTCAAGTATGAATGATTCTGATAATAATGTCGTTTAAAAAACAGGTGAATAATATTAAAGTGCTGAAATAAAAATTACAATAGGGCAAAAACTCTTATTATGTATGTCATTGATACGAAAAATATGAATAATGTTTATAAATAGCAAAAATAAAAAATCTGCAGTTTTCATTCGAAAAGAAAATTAAAAGCAAGCAGTTATAAAACAGTTATTTGAAGTCGGATTTAACTTTATTTAATATCTAGTATGTTTGGTTTTAACAGTATCAAGTAGAACAAATCTGTGTACGTAATTACAGCCGTTATGATGTTTGAAGTCAAAGCCTTTATGATACTGGAATATTTAGTTTTAGGATTATATAGAGCTGTTATCAGGTATTCCAAGTATGATAATGGAGTGAACATTGTACTGAAGTGCTGTTATCTGAGTGCAGAAATTAAAAAAAAAAGACAACTAAGTAATGGAATTTCATCTCATAAGTAACATTTAACTCATTTTTAACAAATAAGAAAAAAATAGCACATATGATGGAAGACTTCTTTCTAATTTTTCGTACTTTAATTAATTTAAAACAATAACATTTTTTTACACTTTGTTGACAAAAAAAATTGTTGTAAACAATTTTATAGATTTATCTTAGGTTTGCTTCTGAAATGTAAAAAATAATTTGTGTTCAACTCAATTTTTTTCTTCATGTTTTACTAAAATATCGTATGTATGGGCGTTTCATAGCGTATAAGTGAAGTTGGAATTCCAATAATTATATATTTTTTTGACTACGCTTACCTATTTATTTTCCCTTGAAACACGTCAATTTACAGATTTGACCAAACACAAACTTGTGCTGATACGACCGCTGACTTAAAATATACTAGATGAAGACACTAGCTTGAAACCAATCAGTTTCCGTTTTAGAGAAGAAGTCGAAAGTTTACTATAAAATGAATACGAGTATTTTACGACAACAGAAATGATGCAAAAATGTGTTCATGAGCAATCTGGAGAGATCAAATTTGGCTGTATTTTGGTACACTTCAAACTCAGGGAAAACGTTCGAAAACTAAATTTTCTTCTATGAAAATCAATATTCATAATACACTTTTCGACGAAAACAAAACGTTTATTTGCACGTATAAATATGTAAAACTGTCTTTTTCACAATTACACCCCGGATTGTGTTGGGTCTACAGTTGTACACATAAATCATGATACAAATTTTTGTGAAACGTTCGGGTGATTCTTTTCTTCAGAGCATGATTATTTAATATTTCAAATTAAAATCCTTTCATTGAATAAAATATTCTATTGAAATGTAGCTATAAATTTTCCATACATTATTCATGAATATTATAAATTAATACATTATTTTCTAATACAAAATACACTTCGAAGAGTAATTTGAGTATTGAAAATAGTATACAAAACCTCCATAAAAAATATTATAGAGTACCATTGCAGTTAACTGCTCAAAATAATGTTCAAACCTGTATCGTATTTGAAGAATTAAAGACCCGTAAGAATAAATGTTTGGACCATTAAGCAAACTATTCTAGTTTAATTAAAATATAAACTTTAAACCTTTTAATACTTTACTGACAAACAATTGCAGAATTAAATCGAAAGTAAAAAAGTTCGCGTTTGATTAAAACTCATTCATTTTAAGGAAACATATCATTGATTTTAGATAATGGACGTAAAAAATAAAATGAATGAAACTCCAAAACAATTATAAGAACCTGTTGATAATTTTGCATTTCATGCAATATTTTTGCATTTTCAAATTTTCCGTAGAATTGCAATTTTATTATTTTAAATATTTTCATAGAGTTTTATAATAAATAATTTATTTTCGTCAGTGTATTTTTCATTAGTCAGCATTGTGACAATACGTATGCATGTTTAAAATACTTTTCACATCAATATGATATATTTGAAAAATACATTATTTAAATAATATCAAATCTGTTACATCTGGATTGTTGTTAGTTTTTTTATGTTTTATAATTCTTATATATCAACGACCCTATCCATGTCATACTCGTAATCACTTTATTTTACAATAATTTAATTCATCGTTAATTCTTTGTGCACTTTTCGTTCATTGCTTTTAAAATATTTACTGATTTATTTAAATGTAAGTAAAAATATCTAAATTTCATGCAACTTTTTAAATTTTACTATCTTGAATTATTATTATGATATTCCATAATTTCCAAAATTAAGTAAAAAGATAAAAGGCCGTATCGATATGATTAAAAATCAATATAAAATACACAAGATTGCACTTATATATTACTTCTATATTTGGATATAGCTTCTCAAAATTTTGCTTCATTTTAGAAACAATGGATTTTGAGCTTGCGCATGCGCAATAAAATATATTTTAATAAACTTTGTTATTTTTCTTACAATTATTACAATTTTTTATTTTGAAAACGAGATCTTCTGTATAATGTTGTTTGTCACATATTCATAAAAGAACGTTATTTAATATTAAAAACAAATTATTAGCAAAAAAAATTTCAACATTTGGGGCCTTTTTATACAAACCATGATTTCTCTACGAGCATAGATGTTATTATCATAAAAAGGAACACAGTTTATTACAATTAGCTTAACCCATTTTCGGCCAAAGGTTCGTATACGAAACATTTCGATAAATATTTTTTTTTAACACTCTGACACATTTTTTTCAAGAATTTTATTTTTCTTCTATTTTTTAAGGCTTTTGAAGACATCCATAAAATATTAGTAATTCAATTGGAGTAAACACTTTCTCTTAAAAAATTTTCAAAATACGCTAGAGTTTTAATTTGAAACGCCTTTGACAAATTCGACTTTTTAAAAATATATTATTATTCCAATTGAAATGAATTGTATGTTTTTAAAATAGATTAAAGTTGCAAATTCTGTATATGAAATAAGAATAAAACAAAAGTCATAAAAATATTATTCATATTCATATTATTCATTATAAGAAATAATATTTTATATTATTATATAAAATATTATTTCTTATATAAAATATTATTTTTCATGCACGAATCTTTTTTTGTGTCTTAATGTATGTAATTTAAGCATATTTCAATAAAAATAATGCTACATTTTATAAAATTTCTGTGCTTGGCCTAAAATGGGTTAATAAATAATATTTTATAATAACACCTTATCATAATCTACAGTTTGAAAGAGTTTGCTACATTAGTTATGAAAGGGTTATCCAAAAGATAATTGTTCTTTTTCAATTTTTTGACGGTCACCTATAGAGTTTCGTAAAAACTCTTCACGGTAATATATGATTTGTATTATTATATCAACACACCGGGAGTTTCAAGGATAATTTCATCTGTATTTTTCTAGATATTTAAAAAAAAATTCTGAAATTGCAAGTGGTATGTCATCTTTAGTAATATAACGTATGTCTTTGACATGAGTTTAACAAGATTAGAATTAGATTTTTCATTAATGATTCATACACATTATTTTTACTACTTTTTCCTTTTTATATTTTTATAAGTTTTGAAGATAAGGAATAATAGAAAATTTTCAAATACATGTATAGTATATACTTGTCATATTCTCGTGCATGCATAGCCATGTATTTCTTTATTTTTAAAATTAAAAAAAGCGGTATTCTTGAAATCAATTGAGTATATAACAGCATTCTATATTTTATAGAAATAATATTTCATAATCCAAATTGAACATACAATTACTATTTTTGGAATCAGTACAAATATTAAATTGATATTCTTTACAGTTTTTAATACAGTACTATAGTAAATGTATTCAATTTTCAACAAAGAAGAATATATATTTATAAATTAGAAGAGAGGTATACTCTTTTCCCATTCTAAAGAAATATTCACTACGGCTTTGCACCGAAAACTATATGTATTGAATTTCGAACATTATTTTCGTATACTTAACTTTAAAGATTTGACTTTCATTGTTATACACAGTTATAAGATAAAAAGATAGCACGTCATGCTCTTTTATCACTAATTTTGCAATTAAGGAGCATTCAACAGGAATCTGTTTCTATAGTTTTTTGAATAAGTGTGTATTATTTAAGATGTAGTTCTTCTACATATTAATTGTGTACGTATATTTAATTTTTAAATGTTCGCGAACATTTTAGAAAAAATATTTTACTTCCTTGTATCAAAAAAGAAATGTGACAAATGTGCTAATAATTTTAAATGTACATGTGAAAATTCAATTTTTATTCTTAAATTATTTCTGTCATTGATTTTTTTAAAATAAGTTTTAAAAACGTATATATTACGTAATACGTTTTACGTAATACGTTATTTACGTAATACGTAATTTACGTAATACGTTACGTAATACGTTTATAATAATATACGTTTATATATTACGTAAACATTTTTAGACATCTTTTGTTTGATAACAATATTTTTACGTATAAAAATTCTTATTCAGTTTTTTTAGGTATTGACAACTATGAATCAATATACTTGCTTAAATGTGAAAAAAATGCACTTGATATATATATAAATATATAATTGAAGATTTTAAGGATAAAAAATACCATTATTGCATTGAATTTATTTTAAGGCACTCTACACTATAATATTCTTAATCAAGTATTCTTATGTAGAGTATTATTGAACAAATAATTGTACACTAGCAGGCTAAGACCTTTGCGCTGGTCTATTTTTCAAAAGAAAACATAGATAAATATAATTTTAAATTTGACTTTATATTTTATAGACACATGGACCTTCATATCAAATTGTCTTTCGCATTGCTTAAAGCGAAACAAGAGCCACTCTGGTGTTGTGTTTTCTTATGAGTTGCACAAAAGTTGAGCTTTTAAAAACCAAATGATTTAGTTGATCATTTATAGTAGAGTTTAATAGAAAAATAAGGCATTTATGACAACAGGAGTTTAAATATTATCTAAACACCAAATGGTTCAAATAAAAAATATCATAATGATTGCAGAGATTGACCCTTTCGATCAAATGATTTTTAAGAGATTGATTTTCATTTGGCACTTTTTGAAAGCCTCTCAGCTGTGATATGTGTGATTCTAGCATCTTGACTACATACGCACTCTATTTTATGTTTTATCTCGCAACAAGTATTTTCTTCTGGCAGATCAGTCAGTTTTCATCTTTAGATTCAGCAAAATAAATGAAGTCTAAGTCTAATACATTATTTGCACACAAAACATGATATATGACTCGCATATCTAAAATAAAAAATTAAATACAAAAAGCACTTTTAAAGCAAGATTGTTTCAAAATATAAGACGCGCATAGTTTACATTGACTGACCATTTTATATTTTCATTTATGCAAATGTTAACATGGGAGATGATCTTGGCGGCGGCATCTGATTCGGTAGAAGATTAAACCTTACAAACTATAAAATTCTTTTGAATCTTCCTTAATCCGGTCAATAGCCAAATATGATGTCAAACATTAGAAGAATTAGCAACAATGTGGTAGCAAGTATAACAGAATCTATGTTTTATTAAATTATGTTGAAGAGTTGGTACCTCATAAGTGCCATTTAGAATGGATACTCGAATCCACATTCAATTCTCATCGATTCCATCTTTGTATTTCTGACCCGTTTAAAATGTGCAGATCTGGTTTTGGAAAAAATCAAACTAGGTCATTTATCACCCCTGATACCTTCTAGATCACTAATCCAGAATATATCCATGATTACTTTTGGGTGTACTGAGAAAGTGCCAGTTAACCTCAAATTCCTCCGCCCAATTTCTCAGGCGCTAATCTTTTTAGAAGAATTCGCAAATTTTTCCAATGGGCTTTGTTGAAAGATAAACCTTGTATAGCATGTTGGTTAAAACTATTTTTTTAATTGTTCAGTTATAAGTTGTGCATTGTTTGCTATTTCATCTCTGGTAGAGTTTTGTAATGATCTTTATTGAATTAGTTAATAGAGAATAGTTATAAGCATGTAAAAAGAAGTTGCTTTTTATTTTTATATTGTCAGTTAGATAATTAAACTAAATTATACTTACAATTAAATAAACAAAATTAAATTTAAAATTAACATGAATACAATGTAATAATTTTTATGGCATAAAATTATTTTTCAAATAAATCTTCTATAATTAAGATACTTTTTAAAGTTACTCAAGCTTTTAAACATAATTACATGAACATTTATTAAAATACAACATCTTCTACACTTACCCTAAATATGTTTATATTACTGTTGTAAAAGATTGGTAAATTCTACTAATTTGATACTTAAATTATCATTTTTTTAAATTTTATCTTAATATATAAAATTTACTATTCTTTAGATTAATTTACTATTCTTTTACTAGTTACAGATACATTTGTAATTATAAAGTAATGGAAGGTTAGCATAACTATTTTTCCCTTTCCTTATATTATTATTACTATTTAAATATGTAATTGCTATTGATTTTAAATATACATAATTAATCAATATCGTTATTTAAATATACATAGATAACATTAAAATTTAAATATGAATAATTCATATTAAGTAACATTATTATTTAAATATCTATAATTAATATTAATTAATATTTTTGCTTAAATATACATAATTTAAATGAATCAAATATTAATTAAAAATGTATAATTTATTTTATACAGTACGACCATCGTAGTACAATCAAAATCTTTTGTAAATAAATGATAACCATTATGCATATCATATTCTACAGTAAGCATCTTGTAATAAATCTCAATAATATGTATCAGTGTCATTATGTATGAAAGAGTGTAACATTATAAAATATGCTTGAAATCATTTTTTCACATAGCCATTAATTGAATTTTAGGTAGCTTTCATTACAAATTATAAAAAGCTATCTATTGAAGCCGTCCTGTGGAAAGTACTTCCAAAACATTTTGGTATATTTTCGCCTATCATGTCCCCCAGACCCCAAAACCACCTTCCGGTCAAATGTTGACATATATATATATATATATATATATATATATATATATATATATATATATATATATATATATATATATATATATATATATACATATATTTATATATATATATATATATGTATATATACAGGGTGGTCATAAAAAAAGTTTTGCCGATATATCGAGCTCTAGCGGTCAGTCCGTTCAACCGATCGAGGTGAACTTTCTGATATAGCTATTCAAATGTATGAGCTCGAGATTCTGTGAACAGTAACAAAATAGCGCTTACAGTTACGGTTATAGTTACAAAAACTCAAAATTTTACAATGGCAACACCCATTTTCTTTCATCGCAAAATGTTCAGCGCATGCGAAAACCCTAAAGATTGTTGGAACAATATGGTTTTTGCAATAAACGGACGCACAAAATCAGCTCTACGAGCGGCCCCAAGAAAACACGACCAAGGCGCGCGAAGAAAATTTGAATACTACAGAGACTAAATACTAATCACGGAACGTCGTTTGTCAGATAGTCAGCGTAGAAAACCGATAAAAAGAGGGTGCGAAAGTTAGCTCTTCAGTCGGAGTTCGCAGATGCCAACAAAATGACTTCTATCGTGCTGAGTTTGTTAAATTATTATCAAAATGAGATGAATGCTGCGAAAACCTGGCGCGTTAACCGTCGAAACCATCGGCAAGTAAGTGGTCTTTGTAGCCCGCAAGCTCTTCGTGATTTACTAATGAAATTCGAAGAAACTACCTGCACCTGTGATAGTCCGCTATCCGGACGACCAACTGTTCCTGATAATACTGTTATGAAAATGCATCAAATAGTGACTAGAGAACGCGTGCAAACTACAAAAGGTGCATCTCGTATATTTGATATACCAAAACCAATGGTCTTAAAGTTATTGCGCTCTGTAATCCGCATGTTTCCTTACCGGTACCAGCGCGCCCAGATGTTCGAAGTAAGGGACCATCATGAACATGTAGACTTTGTTAATGAATTTTTTATCCAATATGATGGAGATAACGACTCTTCGCTTATTATGAACAGACGAGGCACGTTTCACCTTATCTGATAACTTCAATGTCAACATTTCGAGTTTCTGTAACTATAACCATAACCGTGAGCGCCATTTTGTTGGCGTTCACAGAATCTCGAGCTTATACATCTGAATACCTATATGTGAAATTTCACTTCGATCAGTTAAACGGACTGGCCGCTAGAGCTCCATATATCGGCAAAGTTTTTTTATGACCACCCTGTATATATATCATATATCAAGTTTTGTAAATTTTAAGGACTTCCAATCACCTTTTAAAAAATTTTTGTAATGTAATATTTACTTTATTCAATGTAAAAAATTCTACATTCTGATATAGCGAACTTTAGACATTTACATTTACAGCATTTAACAAAATTTCTGATACTACAACAAATATTTATAAACATATAAAACTATTATGTACGTATACCTATTTTTTATAATTTTATGCAATTCATATTCTTAGAATTCATGCGAAATAAATATACAATACTATATAAAGAGTTAAGATGTTCATATGGTATTACACCTACAGGAAAATACCGTTTAAAAAACAAATAAAAATAATAATTTTTAAGAAATTACAACCAGAATATGTATGCAAAATTATAATTTATCCACCAGTATGTACCCAACAACCACATGAAGACATTTTTTGTAAGCACAACTCCCCTCGTAATTTGACTGTTATTCTTCAAAAAACAGTTGTTTGGAGAACCTGTCAATATATCTTTAGAAATTAAGGTGACATTTTTTTTAAATTTTTTTATTTGTGAAATTATTATTATTTATACAGTATGTGAGTGTGCATTTACACTGAAAATAAATTATTTGTCTTCATTTTCACAATATTTGCTTTCGACTACATATTATATACATGAATCATAATCTCCCAAAAGATCCCATGTATTGCAAAAAAATAATTTATAAGGTATGTTTTCCTTCTAAAAAAAAGAGAGAATAAAAATAAAAATATTTTACATTAAAATATTTTACATTTAGTATGTAAGTTGAAGAAATTTACTCAGAGAGATAAATATTTTGACCAAATTGTTATTTTATATTATTTACATTTAAAAGAAAAAAATTAACTTTAAATGTTCTGGTGCACACATACACCCACAAAAAAGCGAATACAGCTTTAGCTTAAGTTTTTTTTTTTTTTTTTTTTGGTTAAAATAGCATTACTTGACGACAAAATAAACTCCATATTAATTAGATAATACTGAATGCACAACAAGAGTAATGTAAAAAAATAATTCTGCTAGTTTCCCCTGTAAGACACATAATAAGAAAATTAGCTAGAAATCAAAATAAAATTATTAATACATATATATTGTACATATATATATATATATATATACAGAGTGAACATAATGCCCCAGTCCATTTTGCAGAAATGGATGTAATGGATTGTATATTAAAGATGAATGATAGTCCGAAGATATGTTAACAACAGAACAATGAATTGCTGTTGTAGCAGCATATTTGCGTGGTCAGACATTCGAGGAGTTCAAGAAGACGTTTCGTAGAAAATTGGGAAGAGAGGTTCCAACACGAGGAAATATCCGAAAAATGGTGAACAAATTTTTGCGCACCGGATCTGTGATCGATGAGAAACGTACAGGTCGAACATCGATGTCAGCAGAAAAAGTAGCGAATATCCATGAAGTCATTGAGCGTTGTCCCGATCACTCCTCTTCAGGTTTGAACTTGCGATACCTCTATCGTCAGTCTGAAAAGTTCTACATTACACTTTAATAAGAAAGCGTACCATGTCCAAGTTCTCCATGAAGCACCACCGAACTTCGCGCTGACTGTGTGTGATTACCTCAACGACATCTATCCTGACGGATAGATAGGAAGAGGATCGACATGTCCGTCAACATGTCCTTTGGCCGTCTCGGTCCCCCCGACCTTACTCCATCGGTTTTTTTGCGTGGGGGTTCATCAAGGAATAAGTCTATATGACTAAGGATAGAAATGTGACAGTCCTGAAAAAACTCATAAGACAAGCTTGAGAAATGATCACCGTGGGAAAAATATTTTGAGCTACACTGAACCTGTGGGAAATTTGTTTCGAACATGATGGACATCACGTTGAAATGTACTAATATGCTGTATAATACTATTGAAATATAAAATTCATGAATAAATTATTTCTACAAAATGGGCTGGGGATTTATGTTCACCCTCTATATATACAGGGTGTTTCATTATCAGATCAACAAACTTTGAGGTGTGATAGTAGATATGAAGACAAACATTAATAAATGGGATACCATGGGACGCTAACGTCTTCTATAGGAGCTAGGGGCCATTAAAGTTTAAGGTCCAAAAATTCAAACGATGTTAAAAACGGTTAAAAGATCGATTCGTTTGCGCTAAAATCATTCTTTATATCATGATTTTAAAAAACAAATTAGAAAGGTTACGTTCAAAAATTGTCAATAGAGGGCGCTTTAGACTGTAGACTAACTGACGACTACTCTTTACCGTTATTTCTGCATGGAGTTGAAATTAATTTAAAGTAAAGAATTTAACTTAAATTTTAATCCCAATATTGGAAACTTTGGGGTCAGAGAACTAGCGGAAATTGAACTGTAAACAGAAGGGGGAATTTTAAACACTCATATATAATGGACAAACTAATAGATTTCGTTGTGGTTTGCGTATAGGTCATTCCCGTGGTAATAATTTTATTCAAAATGACTTACAGCTCAGGTGTCCCCATTTTTTATAGAGTGAGCTTCCGTTACATCTGCGATATTTCAATGACATTACTCTTGAGTGTTTTATTATCAGACCAACATTCTTGCAAAGACGACTCGGAATCACATAGGAATGTAACGTTCAAAATGTTTTTTTTTGCGAGTTATGGTTAGCTGAAACAGAGAAAAGTGTAGCGGAAACAAGGAGAGAAACAGCAACACATGAATGTGCCAGAAAACTGTTTATTAAAAGGTTTTACTACAAAACTGTCCGAAATTACAACCAGAAGTAGACCGGCATACCTGACAGCAGCGTCGCATGGAATTCCTCACGTTTTGAAAAACTCCTGGCATCTCTGATACCTTTTTGGCAGCTACAGAAATAGGAGCTGCGAGGTCTTTAACTGACGGTACGGGAGTTTCATACACCCACCTTTTCATTAGACCTCAGCAGAAGAAGGCCGAAGATCTGGCAGGCCAAAGAACCGGGCCACCCCAAACTGTCCACCTTTGTCCATATCTTACGTTGAGGTGTCGGAGAACGTCACTGATAAAATGTGGAACAGCCCCATCGAGCTGGAACCGCAACAAAAGAGGAACGTGAGCTTTTACCAGAAGTTAAGACAGAACGTGCTGTAGGAATATCAAGTTGCTATTTTCACTGCTTCTTTTAACCATAAATTGCAAAAAAGGAATTTTTGACGTTGCTATATAATGTGACTCCGAGTCGTCTTTGCAACCCTAACACTTACAGGAAGTATGTTGGTCTGGTAGTAAAACACCCAGGAATAATGTCATTGAAGTGTCGGAGATGTGTCGGAAGCGCTTTCTATCAAAAATGAGGACACCAAAGCCGTACGTCATTTTGAATAAAACAATTACCAAGAGAATGACCTACACGCAAATCACAACAAAATGGATTTGTTTGTCCGATGTTTATGAGCGTTCAAAATCCCCTCTTCTATTCACAGTTCAATTTTTGCTAGTTACCCGATCCCAATGTTTCCGATTTTGGGCTGAAAATTTAAGTTATATTCTAAACTTTAGAATAATTTCAATCCCGTGCACAAAATAAGAGTAAAAAGCAGGTGTTCGCTATTCTAAAGTCTACAGCGCTCTCTATCGACATTTTTTGAACGTAACTTTTATTTTTTTTACAAACAAATCGTGATATAAAGAACGATTTTAGCGAAAACCGCAAATGATTCGACCCTTTTTTTCGTTATTTATCGTCGTTTAAAGTTTTGGACCTTAAGCCCGTAACTCTTACGGAAGACATTTGCGCTCCATGGTTTGCTATTTAATAATGTTTGCCTTCATGTCTACTATCATCCCTCAAAGTTTATCGGTCTGGTAGTGAAACAGCCTGTATATATATATATATATATATATATATATATATATATATTTATATACATACATTCAAACTCTTCTTTCACGTTGAATTAAATTTTAAGCATTAAGAATATTCTTTTCATGTTTAAATTAAATATTTTTTTTCAGAATATTATTTTTCATTATATTGAATTTTGTTCTTTCTTATTTATTTATATCGAATCATAGAAGTAACAGTAAAATGTTTATGTTATTTACTAACAGACATTTCAGATCTTTTATTAACGACGTTCATCGTCAAAAAATACTCGTTGCAAACCTGTCGTCGAAAACGTCAATAAAATATGACTTTTTAAAATCTAAAATAATGGTTAAACGCATAAATCATATAAATTATCTAGTTATCAGTCTAAAATAAGTGTTATACTATACATTATACTCAAAAAACACCGCGAGAAAATTCTCTGTCGAATGATATAATTTGTAAAATATTCCAGCATGTCGTTTTTTAATTCATTCGGGACGAATTTTTAAGGGTCAATTTAGTCAACAGTCAATTTAAGGTTTGCTTTATGTATGTTACTGCGTGATATATGTACATGATTTAATAATGATAGAACTAAATCAAAATCATAATTAAATTATTTAAAAGACGGGAAAAATAGTTATTCAGGTTTTATCTAGTATAATTTTTGAAATGCATTTTGTTTTTAACCCTGCGCGCAAAACATAAATTACCAGATATAGCATCAATTTTAAACTTCTTTTCACATTGACTTTAATTTTAAGCATTAGGAATATATTCTTCATTTTAAAATTAATTATTTTTATTTTATATTATTATTTTTTTATTAAATTGGTTTTTGCTTTTTCTTTATTTACTTATTTGAAACCAAATAAGCAGTGGTTTTTTATCCGAGATGTTTACATTATTTTAAAATGTATCTAGGCATTTAAATTCTTTATTACTTATAACTAAATATATAATGAAAATTATATCGAATAAATTAGTTGTTAGAACCCTTTTTTTGTTCGAAAAATAAACAAAATATGATTATATATTTATATATTTCTTTATATATTTATTTTATAAAAAATAAATGGTCATAATATATATATAAGATTATATATAATATTTACACAGACAAATAAATACAATTTAAAGAATAAATTTATAATCCTTATATTTCTACTACTTGTATATTTGATGCTTCTTTTATATGCCTAAAACATCTTGTACTTGTTTCCATAGAAAATATATAAAAGTTTGTAAAAATGTTGTAGTAGAATATTTTGTTTCAAATTTTTCCTGTAAAAATTTCTTTGATATACAAAATAAAACTTGTAACAACTCCAAGCGTAATAAATAACTAAACACATTCTCTTTGAAAATAAAACATGAAATTAAAATCTGTTTTCTTTTGCGTTAGGAGAAAAAAGAAAAAAATAATCTTGGCCTTTTTTTTTTATATGAGAAACTATTCATCACATGATACACCATTATTGGTATCTGTGATGTCACCTTATCACTTCTTATCAAGAAAAAAAAAGATTTTTTAATATTTTTTTTAAGAAAAAAGAAAAGATTTTGTCTTATATTTAAAAATTTTATGTTGATATTTTCATAGTGATATTTTTTTATTAGAACATCTATCATTTGAAATTATAATCAGTTTTTTTTTGTTGTATTACAGTTTCATCATGATATTAGCTACATATTACTTTCTTATTATGATATTATATTCTTAGACTTATGTTATTAAATTATAATATAGATTTGTAAATTTTGTGTAATTTTTTACACATATGGTAGCACACACTTTTTTAAATAAATAAAATACATTCCATGTATTAAGCACTAATAATATGAGATTTATTAAAATGCTAATTTCTTTTCTTTTCTTTTTTCATTAAATAATCACATAGAATATACAAACACAGCAAATACCTTGTTTGATTTATTAATGTTTTTTATAGAAAGAGTCTATAATATTAAAATATATATATAAAGTGTTTCTTTGTGTGCATGCGTGTTCAGAGAGTGACAACGTAACAATGAAATACTTTGAGATGATTTTTTTCATTGTATATATCTGTACTTGTAAAATGAACAAAATAATATTATTTGATTTCTAACTATAAAACATTAGTTTTTAAATATCTTAGCTGTTTTCCCGAATAATGAAATAAAAGTGACATAATTATATCTAAGTAAAATTAGAATATATACGTTCTGTAACAAAAATTGACAATTAAAATTTTTTAATGGGATTTAGTTAGTTTCCATTAATTCTCGTTTCTTTTACACCAATATTCTTAAGATCAATTATTAACAGATCTTTAAAAATAATTATGAAAAAAAAATATCTATTCAAACTATTTTTAACTTGTAATATACATTCTGTTCTACAAAATAATCCGAAGCTGACATGTTGACAAACTCGGCATACAAGCATAATGCGCAAAAAATAATATAATTAAATAAATAATAATAAATATTATATGTGTAAAGAATTCACAATTTATCATATTATATCCGAACTATCAACTGAATCTCTAAATCTTTCAGTTTCTCAACGGTAAACTTTGAAAATATATATTAACTAAAATAAAATACTCCTCCCATAAACCTCTGATCGTAAAAGATTTCTTGGCAAAGATGAAAACATAGGATATATTTCCTTTCAGCACATACTTTTTTGTTGTTTTTTGCGTAGATGGATTTAAAGTGATTCATGAGTTTCTTAGATAATGGTATCGATTACGTAATAAGAAAGTACAAAGTACAAAAATGAGAGGTAGGAGTCATATGGTAATAATTTTAACTCTAACATTTTCTGTAAAAAAAGAAAGAAAAAAGAAAAAGATGTAGATATAACGGTTTGTTTTAAGCATAAAAAAATGTTTTCAAAAGAAAGTAAGTGTAAGTAGATTTAGAATGTAAAATATTGTTTCGCAAGTTATATTTACGAAAGGAGATGTGGCAATTCGACGTTTAAAAAATATACATTAATTCTCCTCCAAAGAATGTGTGTAATTACCGTTCTCATATATATTAATAATATTTACTTATAAAAAACTGTGTTTTGTTTTTGTTTTTGTAATTTCCTTTTTTCCCTTATAGATGGTATTAGGTCATGTTTATGATTTGTATTAATTACAATGTATTTCGCCATATACATTTTATTTTCCAAATGCAGGAATGTTTTTTCTGTGAAAACGTAGCCGTGATGGCCTATTTATGATTTTGTAAATTACATAACAGTACACTGGCATTTTTTGTATTTTATTGAGTATTAGTGAGTCTTTTTATGAGTAATTATTATGGTCCTTCATGGCCCACACTGCCAAAATTACATCTAGAAAAATTTGTCCATATACATTTCAACGAAACTGAAATAATTTTTTCTCCAAATAATTTTAACAATCCATTGTAATAGAAACAACAGAGATTCTAATACGTAAAAATTCCATATGTAACAATAGAAAACATTAAACATAATAAAGTTAAGACATGAGTCACTCAAAGGTTTCAAATACTTGAAATCAAAATCCAAATAAAATGAAAAAATAATGTGCTTCATATAAAAAACTGATTGATGGTATTTTAGTTCAATGCACTATAGACCCATCAACTTTGGTATGTAGTCCGGGTGCTAAGTGTTTAAAAACTGCAAATCGTGATAAGAACGTACCGCTTGGTGAGTATATATTTTATATAAATATAAAAAATATCAGAGGGTGAGGCAACATGTAAAGTGATAGGAATTCAAAATGGTGGTGAAATAAAAAATGTCGTCATTTCCTGGATTTTCTTGCTGTCCATATTATAAAAGTATGTTTGAAGTACATTTCGTGTTTTTTTAAATCAAAAATTTCGTTTTTTAACATTTTCGAACATTTATCAATTCTGTTTGTTGGTTTGTCTGAGTGTTTGTCCGCATATCTATCAGTGTTCTAACTAAAGCAAATATATTCGGATTTCTATCTATTTGATGTATGTTATTGATATTTACTATGAAATGTTCGGTATTGAAAATTACTGAGCATCAGTTATAGTTCCATTATAGGAACATTCAAAAGAATCCCGTTACATTAGGACTAAAGGGAAAAATGTTTTCGAAGTATTTTATGAGTTTCAGAATTTTAAACTCAATGACATTTGTATATATATTTGATAGACACTCTAAGATACTTATTGTATAATATGGTATGCATAGAATTCATCATTCATTTACTGAGAAACTGAAAATAATTCAGTTTCATTAATCTCTATGAACAATATTTGATGGTAATGCGTTTTACGGTGTGGTACGCGTTTTGAACTTTTTTTTGCATATTACTTAATGTGTATAAATTCTTAGATCATATCAGGGGACGGAAAATATCCGAATTATATTTTCTTTTATTGACGGAAACTGCTGAATGTGAATTTTAAACTGTGCAGTGGGATTTTGAAATGTAGTATTATATTGACTGTTCATGCAGAAAAATGTCTAGCAAAAAACTACATTCAACCAGTTTTTAAAATGTTCTAATTAAGAAAAAAATATAAGAAACAATCAACTCAACTTATAGAAACAGATGAGCAATTATGTATGCGTGAACGACGGACAATTCTTGCACACTTACATATACGATGGCTTACTTGTCGCGTAGTATATTTTATCATAAAACTAGTATATAACCCCGTCAAAAATGACGGAATTTTCATTTTCATTTCATTTTCATAATAATACGAACAGAATGAAGATTTTAGTATTGAAGAGTTTGTATTGTAGACAAGCACATTTTACAAATAACAATAGATTTCTACAAATACAAATAAAGTTTTTTTTTAATTTGATATTTAATTTTTGAACAAATTTTAATTTCAAAACAAAGAGCAGTATTTATTAGAATAACAATAATAATAATTACCTAAATGAAACTCAATTTCTGAAGATTTCACAAAGCATTAAAATTAAATATTGAAATTTTTTAAATTTTAAAATACATTATTTTTATTAAAAATATGATTCGGCAGTGGCTTTAATCATGGGCATATGATAGACTTTTAGGTCGATGCTTGTAGGCATAAATTAAGAAGCTTTGTGTTTTGTTTTTTAAAGCGCCTTCTATGCGCAGTTAATATAAACAAAACAACTTTTTTTTAAAAATAGCAGTTTCTTATAGAAAATAGCACCGTTTTTCAAGAAAATTCGCGTATTTTCGACTATCTTTCGAGAAAATTCGTTTATTTCCCTTGCTTTTTCGAGAAAATTCGTTTAATTCCCTTGATTTTTCGAGAAAATTTGCGTAATTTACGCTTTTTTGGACAAATTTCGCGTATTTTCCCCGATTTTTCGACACAAGTCTCGTATTTTCCGCGATCTTTCGACAAAAGTCACATATTTTCCGCGATCTTTTGACAGAATTCGCATATTTTCCTTGACCTTTCGTCAAAATTCTCGTATTTCTCATGATCTTTCGTTAAGATTCGCCTATTTTCCGCTATTTTTTGACAAAATGTGCGTATTTTCCCCGATTTTTCTACAAAATTTTGATATTTTCCCGGATCTTTCTTCAAAATTCGCGTATTTTTGGACAATTTTTCTGCAAAATTTGAGTATTTTACACGATTTTTCGATAAAATTCGAGTATTTTTCACGATCCTTTCATGAAATTCGAGTATTTTTCCGCAGCCTGTTCACGGAAATCGCGTTTTCCCTGCAATCTTTTGACGAAAGTCGCGCCTTGTTCGTGATTCTTTAACAGTAATCCTGTGTTTTCCCGCAATACTTTAACGGAATCTTTTTTTTCTGCAATCCTTTGATGGAAATTGCATTATCTCCCGCGATTCTCCGAAGAAAATAATATTTTTTTCAACATTTTTTTTGTGCGTGTGTGATCATTTGCAGAAATTTGCTTAATTTGGTGCAGTTCGTTCTGGCTTTTTTGTTCTATTTCATCCGTTATGTCCCCCCCCCCCTTAAAAATATCAATATAGTTTAATATCTTTGCATCGATCTCAGGGGTAGTAAAATTCGTCGCCGAAAAAGCGGGGTTTCGCGGAAAAGTAGAAGGTCTCTTTAAGAACAGGTTTGCGAGTCCTTTGTTAGTTCATAGATGGCAGCACTGAAAAGTGTTAAATGAGAGGAAGACGTCGGTCGTCTTCACTCCATAAAATAAAATCGTACTAACGATAAAAAACTTCAAACTTCCGCTGATATCTTTAGGTATTATAATTGGATATCATAAACATATTTTATATGAAAATATGCTGAACAAACATTATTTCAAGTGGAAGAAATTTTAAAAGCATCATTTTAGCACCAATTTTCAGCTAAGCCTATCGTGGCGTTGATCTACAGTGGATTCGCGAGTGGTACGACCTGGAACCGTTCTTACACTTCTTAAAGCCGCAAATTATTATAAGTAGATAAATCTGTTGCTGAAGTTATGTTGCATGTATGTAAAAATGATCATGAAAAATGTGCATTTGTTTTATTTCGTGTTGCAAAATGTTACGAAACGTTAATCTTCATTATACAAACTCAATCAAGGGGGATTTTCAATTGTAAATCTATCCCACGATCTTTACTGTGTGTTTAAATTATGTCATTACGCACAATAAATACTGAAGACAATGAAATTATTCCTAAAACATTTCTCACAATATTCCAACTAATTTTTTTTTAATGAACAGTCACATACACCTATGGAAAGAGGCACATACAACTGGAGATCAACCCTTTTGACTAGTTACATGTGTCTTTCAATGTTTGGTAAAACGCGAAAAAGAGAAATCACTGACAGACTATATTCATATGGAGATTCAATCTGATATCATTTTGTAATATAGCTCTCGGTAGCTATGCGAGCAGTTGAAAATGTTAAATTCCAAAATAAAAAGGTGGTATGGCCGTCAAAACAATGATAAGGGATTATCCTAATTGCTACATATGATAATTTTAACCACAATAAAAGAGATCCTTAAAGAATTACTTTAATGGAATATATATATATATATATATATATATTGCAAATTATGACATTTATTTTTTTTTCGAAAACGCAAGGATTACGTCACAAACTCTGAATTATGACACAATCGTCTGCACAAATCAAAAAATGAAATGTTCCCATTCTGCCAAAAGAATCTTCTTTAGTGCCACCAATATTCTTACATTCAAAAGAACCTCTTGTTTCAAATCCCTTTCAAACAACGTCCGAAATCATGTTGGGTAGAAAAACTTCAAAATTGAAGAATTGAAAGACATATCTTGAAACATATCTTGAGTCAAGATACTAAAATTATGAAGCTTTATATTTTGCTAAAGCACTTTCCAAACAGTTAACCCAACAGCTTCTACTGATTTCATTCCAAGCTTATTTATATTTTTACCACACATTTTTATGACATTCAACGGATTAAATTCCATTTATAGCCCTTGACATTTATCCAATATACAGAAATTGATAAAATGGAATTATCGAGAAATGTATGCAGCGGTCAAATTCTTGATGGTATTTCGTGCATTCCGTATTAATCAAGCTTTTAACCGAATGTTAGGAAAATAGATGTCAGGAAATGAGTGGAATGGTTCAATTTCTCATATCAATATAGCATCTTCTAGAACTACTAAAAACTTCTTAAAGCAACTTTCGTAATTTTGCTATAAAATAAAAAAAATAAATCTTTCAATATATTAAACAATAACAAAAAAAATGCGTGAAGTATACATTATAAAACACTTTCCAAAATTTTCAGAATGCTATAACAAAACTTCACGCATTAAAATGATGAAAAAAAGGAAAACTGTCCAGATAAATAATTTAAAAAACTCATAACACATTTGAAAACTTAATCTCAGCAATTACCTTCCAGAGTAGAAAAAAATGCGAATTTGTTTTGGCTGTCCTGTATATGAGCTAAAGATTTATCATGTAATATACACTATGTTAGAAATTTGTTCGATTTGAAAATGCATTGAACAGTTAAAGAATAAAATTAAAAAATATCCAACAATAAACAAAAATATTTTTCTCATGTTTCATGGAGCCTTGTATGTGATCGATGGAATATATACACAATCAGTAATATGCAAATAAAAATGTCGAACAACAATGCGAAGCACACTTCGAGCAATTATTGTTCACAAGGGAAAATGTAACAGGAATATTTTATTGTTCCTGTGTGTGAACTATAAATGCTATGCACACCGTTCTTAGGTATCTGGAAAAATACTTCTTAGACATATAAAAATTTCTCTTTCCAAGAATATTATAACAAGAATAACACACACCGATTTTTTCCCACAGACCATAATCTAACAAAAATTCTCCAGTGTCCCTGTAAATAAACGATGAATGCTATCCATACCATATTCTATATAAAGTTTCTTAGAATGACCTCATAGATATATACATGTCTTAATTTCAATTAAATTTAATCAAACTGCATTAGAAATTCTGAAATGGGTAAAATACACAGAAAATACTACACATATAATACTACAATTCAAAATCCCACTGCACAGTTAAAAATTCACATTCAGCAATTTCCGTCAATAAAAGAAAATATAATTCGGATATTTTCCGTCCCCTGATATGGTCTAAGAATTAACACACATTAAGTAATATGCAAAAAAAAGTTCAAAACGCGTACCACACCGTAAAACGCATTACCATCAAATATTGTTCATAGAGATTAATGAAACTGAATTATTTTCAGTTTCTCAGTAAATGGATGATGAATTCTATGCATACCATATTATACAATGAGTATCATAGAGTATCTATCAAAGATATATACAAATGTCATTGAGTTTAAAATTCTGAAACTCATAAAATACTTCGAAAATTTTTTTTTCACGTAAGACGTAATTTACCAGACCTCTTTTGAATGTCCCTGTAACGGAACTATAACTGATACACACTGCATTTTCAATATCGAACATTTCATAGTAAGTATCAATAAAATGTGTCAATTTCAAGCAAATCCGAAAATATTTGCTCAAGTTAGAGCGCTCACAAATGCGCGGACAAACAGACAGACAAATCAATTAACTGCATTCACAAACAGTTTTCAAATACATTGAAAACTGTTAAAAACAAAATTTTTCATCTAAAAAAATCAAAATATACATCAAGTACTCTTTTATAATATGGATAGTATGAAAATTCAGACAATGACATCATTTTTATATTATCCGCCATCTTGAATTCTTACGATTTTGCTCTATGCCTCCCCCTGAGATATGCTTTATATTAATGTGGGATATATTCTCGCATGTTGGCTACACTCTCTTTCTGCTGCACCTGTATCGGACTATTCCCCTCCGCTACTCTCCGAAACGCTGGCACGAGATTAATTAAGAAACGCGAAGCTTCCAAGCTGTGTGTGGAGGTGTGAAAGAATTAAGAAGAAGTAAACAGAATGTTTCTTCAACGATGAACGACGTTGATTAAAAACCAAGAGGACATTTCGAAGAATAAAAATGACGATAGTTTTTACGACGATTTGTTAAGTGATTTTTAAAGTAGTATTTTGTAAAGTGACGAAGAATTTACCTGTTTTATTTTTTTTTTGTTTATTTTGTGTCCTGTTCGTCTGTCAATAAATATATGTGTCCGTTAGAAACCGCTTTTCTATTTTGAGTCAAGACTCGACCATCCTATAAAGTGGTACCAGAAGTGCCCACTTACCATTTTTGCTCATTGTTATGAACTAGATATTTTTTCTTCAGATTCAAGTCGGATATCATTTTACGGGTGAGTTAATTCTTCCATATTTTATATTTACTGTGAAGCTAGTCGACATCAAAGAACTGGAACTTGCATTTAAAAATGAACGTACTAATAAAATTAAACTCCTTCACAAATTATTGTTCGACACTGATGGTGATCGCTCAAATCGAAAAAGAATTCGTGATTTCACTGGTGTCGATTTCGAAACGACCAGCACTGAATTCAAAAATAAAGTTACGAAAGTTCAGGCAGATTTTTCTTTAAACGATTTAATCACAATTTGTAATTTACTCTGTATCTCCAATGAAGGTTCTTTAACTGAACTTGAAACCAGATTAGTGACATATCTTTCAGACTTAAATTCACTGCAAGCTAACATTATTCAAAACGAAAGTGATACCGATTCGGAACCTGAAATGTCTTCACATAATACCACATTGAATAAGAACACTGCAAGTAATACCGAATCATCAAATTTTGATAAAAACAAGCAATTTCCAGTTCAAAGTTTTTTGCCATCTACTATTAATTTTAATGATGTTGAAAGCGTTATACCGCCTTTTGATGGTAGTTCTTTTCAAGATATTTGGTTAAGTAATTTTGACGATGTCGCTAGCATGCTCAATTTATCAGAATTTCATAAATTTGTTTTTGCTAAACGATCCTTACGAGGAAAAGCCCAGCTGTTAGTACAAACAGAATTTCATATTAACTCTTACGAAAAACTTAAAGAACTTCTAATTTCTGAATTTGGCATTACTTATAATTCTGCTGAGTTACATGACATGTTAAATAAACGAAAATTACAAGAAAATGAATCTCTTGAAGAATATTTTCTCGTAATGAAACAATTATGTTCGCGCGGTAACATCGAAGATTCAGCACTGATGCAGTATATTATTAACGGTATACCCGACCCTGTTTTTAGAAAATCAATATTATATGGCTGCCAATCTATAGTAGAATTTAAACAAAAGCTCAAAATTTATGACAAAATTCGGCATGACTATGAGAACACTAAATTTCGTAAATCTAAACCAGAAATGCCGTTGAAAGAGAAATCTTTTCATCCAAAACCTGATCTTCTCTGCTTTAATTGTGGTTTAGCCAACCATAAAAGTAGCCAATGTAGGCATAAAGACAAAGGCCCTCGCTGCTTCAATTGTTCGAATTTTGGCCATAAGTCGGCTCAATGTGACCAACCAAGGAAATCTAGAAATAAGCCTGAAACATCCAATATTTCCACCATTACATCGAATACTTTTATGACCAAACAAGTAATTATTTCGTCAGTAAATGTTCTTTCTTTGATCGATACGGGAAGTGAAAGAAGTCTGTTAAAAGAAAGTATTTATCGCAAACTTCCAACGGTTTCGAACCTCGAACATTCAACAATCACATTAACTGGATTAGGAAATACTATGATCAAACCCCTGGTTTTTTTCTCTACGGATGTTACAATTGATGATTTTAATTACACCACTAATGTTTATGTAGTACCAGATTATTCCATATCTTTTGATTTTATTATTGGTACAGATGTTATACAGCAGAGTATTCTAACAATTTCTCAAAATAATATTTCGATGCAAAAAATCAAGCAAAATGACAATATGTCAAATAATTTTCTGATTAATGTTGCTCAAGTATTAGACAATAGTAATCTTGATTTATCTCATATTACCGATAAAACTATACGTTCAAAAATTACGGAACTTATTCAAAATTATTCCCCCCGGAAAGTAAAGACAACCGATGTAAAATTATCAATTCATCTGAAAGACGAAATTCCTGTCACTTGTCCTCCCAGACGCCTAGCTCCTATAGAGAAAGAATTTGTCGAAAATCAAATTTCTGAATGGCTTGAAAAGGGAATTATCCGTAAAAGCACCAGTAATTTTTCATCACCTATTGTCCTCGTAAAAAAAAAGATGGTTCATATAGATTGTGTGTTGACTATAGGAAGCTAAATGCTAAAACACATAAACAACGTTTTCCCCTCCCAGTAATCGATGACATTATTTATCAGTTGCACTCTGCAAAAGTATTTACTACTCTTGATCTTAAAAATGCATTTTTTCATGTCGAAGTAGAAGAAAATAGTCGAAAATACACTTCTTTTGTAACACATTCTGGTCAATTTGAATTTCTATACATGAATTATGGCCTTAGCGATGCTCCCTTAGTTTTTCAGAGATATATCTATAATGTTTTTCGCGATCTCATTAAAGAAAAAGTACTTATCGTCTACATGGATGATTTTATAATACCATCTGAAGACGAAGCCGAAGGACTCCAGAAATTGCAACGCGTTCTTACAACTGCATCCGAATATGGTTTGGAACTGAATCTAAAAAAATGCCACTTTTTACAGCGAGAAATTGATTTTCTAGGCTATCACATTAAAAATGGTCAACTGCATCTATCTCCCTCCAAAACTAAAGCTGTCCTAAATTTTCCAGAACCTAAAAGTGTAAAAGATGTACATTCATTTGTCGGACTAACCTCATATTTTCGTAAATTTATTCAAGATTATTCTTTAATAGCTAAACCCTTAACAGATCTCCTTAGAAAGGACACTAAATTTCACTTTGGTGACCAGCAGCGAAATGCATTTAATCAGTTGAAACACATTCTTGCTTCAGGTCCTGTTTTAAGCATTTATAACCCTAGTAATGAAACAGAAGTTCATTGCGATGCTTCTATTGATGGTTACGGAGCAGTCCTCCTTCAAAAGTCTTTTATTGATAATCAATTTCACCCTGTCTACTTTATGAGCAAAAAAACCACAGATGCTGAGCGTAAATATTCGAGTTATGAACTAGAAGTTTTGGCTGTCATCGAGGCTCTTAAAAAATTTCGTGTTTATATTTTAGGTATTCCTTTCAAGATAGTCACAGATTGTAACGCATTCGCCCTAACTATGAATAAAAAAGATCTTTGCACCAAGATAGCTCGATGGGCTTTAATGTTAGCTGATTATAACTATACAATCGAACACAGACAAGGTACACGTATGCGCCACGTCGACGCTTTAAGCAGAAATCCCGTATGTATGACCATTCAAGACAGTTTTACTTCCAAAATCATACAATCACAGAACACCGACGAAAATATACAGGTCATCAAAGAAATTTTGAAAACAAAGCCATATGACAACTATTTCCTCAAAAATAACGTTCTTTATAAAAATCATAAAGGTTACGATCTGGTAGTTGTGCCGGATGAAATGCAGCTAAACGTCATTAAACACGTTCACGACAAAGGACACTTCGGACGCAAACGTTGTGAAGAACTCCTTAATGAAGAATTCTTTATCCCTAATATGGCAAATAAGATTGATAAAGTTATAGCAAATTGTGTAACATGCCTTTTATATAATCGGAAACGTGGAAAACAAGAAGGTGAGTTACATCCATTACACAAAGAGGAGACTCCCCTTCAAACTTACCACATTGATCATCTAGGCCCTATCGAATCAACTAACAAAAACTATAAACATATTTTGTCTTTAATAGATTCATTTACCAAATTCGTGTGGCTATATCCCTGTAAAACTACTTCTTCTGCCGAAGTCATATCGAAACTGCAACAACAAAGTTATACTTTTGGCAACCCTTCCAAAATTATTAGCGATAAAGGTCCTGCATTTACAAGTAAAGAATTTGCTGATTATTGCCAAAATGAAAATATAAAACACGAGACAATTACAACAGGCCTTCCCCGTGCTAATGGTCAAGTAGAGCGACTTAATTCCATCATAATTTCAGCAATCTCTAAAATGTCCAAAGACGAACCGACCAAATGGTTTAAACATGTTCCTAAAGTTCAACAAGTCATTAATTCAACTTACCAACGAAGCATTAAGAGAACACCATTTGAAATACTATTTGGTACAAAAATGAAACAGAAAGAAGATTTACAAATTATTGAACTCCTGAACAGTGCAGTCGAAGAACAATTCATGAAAGATAGAGAAGAACTCCGAAAAGCAGCTAAGAAGAATATTCTGGAAATTCAACAAGAAAATCGCAAGCATTATAATTTACGACGTAAGAAACCCCGGAAGAACCCTGGAGACCTCGTAGCAATTAAAAGAACCCAACAAGGACAGGGTTAAAATTGAAGTCTAAATTCCTAGGTCCATATAAAGTAACCAAAGTGAAGTCTAACGACACCTACGACGTAGAGGAAATCTCATCAACTGAAGGACCGATCAGTACTAGTTCGTGTGCTGAATACATGAAGCCTTGGCATGACGATAACTGAAACTTTATTTTTTTCCTTATCTTTAATGTGTATGTGTGAACATTTTAAAAGTCAACAGTTTTAAAGAACATTTTCATTCGATGTTACACTATTTCAGAAAAAGACGACTGATCTTTCTAGTGTACAAACGAACTCTATTTTTTTCTCCTAAGAACAGTTACTTTTTTTTTGTTTTTGTTTTTGTTTCTTTTCGGATTCTATAAGATCACATGTCGCTGCGGCAGCTCCAGATGTCAGGACGGCCGCATGTGGGATATATTCTCGCATGTTGGCTACACTCTCTTTCTGCTGCACTTGTATCGGACTATTCCCCTCCGCTACTCTCCGAAACGCTGGCACGAGATTAATTAAGAAACGCGAAGCTTCCAAGCTGTGGTTGGAGGTGTGAAAGAATTAAGAAGAAGTAAACAGAATGTTTCTTCAACGATGAACGACGTTGATTAAAAACCAAGAGGACATTTCGAAGAATAAAAATGACGATAGTTTTTACGACGAATTGTTAAGTGATTTTTAAAGTAGTATTTTGTAAAGTGACGAAGAATTTACCTGTTTTATTTTTTTTTTTTGTTTATTTTCTGTCCTGTTCGTTTGTCAATAAATATATGTGTCCGTTAGAAACCGCTTTTCTATTTTGAGTCAAGACTCGACCATCCTATATTAATATAAAACAGTTAATAATCAATCGGTATATTCTTATCACGATTTGCAGTTTTCACTTTATTTGATCGTGTAGCACTCGGACTAATATCATTTTTAATTGTTTTGAAAATTAAACTTACCAGCAATTAAATAAATTATATATATATTTTCGTTGTTTTTACACCTTTTTAGTAACCAGGAAGAAAGAATATTTCATATTCGATGTTAAAATTTATAGTGATCTAAATGTCAGTAAGATAGAAATGTTGTTATTTGGATTCAATAATTTAGGTTTAATATCTTCTGTTATAACTAAAACTAAATTATGAAGAACTTATGGTTACTACAATTAGATTAAAATAATAAAACACAGATATGGTATACTATCGAAGAGAGAGGATCAGGAAAGAGAGTGTTTTCTGATATGTCACAATTAATTAACAACTTTTATATTTCTATTTATATTTTACTAAAATATGCAAATGTTATCCAGTTGTATTGTTCCTGCGACGCATCAGAATCAGTCTACGGTGATATAATTTTAAATTATTAACAGAAGTTTGGCAAGTGCAA
This sequence comes from Maratus speculifer, assembly GCA_964019185.1. Lineage (NCBI taxonomy): Eukaryota > Metazoa > Arthropoda > Arachnida > Araneae > Salticidae > Maratus > Maratus speculifer. The sequence goes on along the minus strand of OZ025289.1, from coordinate 171,877,906 downwards.
TGATTAGTAAATCAAAAATTTTTCAAATCCAATTACGGAATATACTTTATAACGGAAGAATTTAAATTTTTAAACCGGAGCTATCTCATCAATTCAATGAGTGAAAAAAAAATCTAAAATGACGGTGGCAAAAGTGTTAGATGTTACGAACTATATGGCTTGCTCATAATGATATGGAACTGGTCTATAAAGAAAAATTATGTTTACGAGATAAAAAAGGTAGCATTTTAGGAATGGATTAAAGCCAGTATAGTTAAATGTTTTAAGAAAGTATATATACCTGTGCACATATACATTTTAACATTTTTTTAAACGAATAACTGAAAATTTCAATTGTTAGACATATTTATACATTCATACAATAACGAAAAGAATTTCTTAACACTTAAAGCATCCTCAATTATCTGAAAGAAACTTACTTTAACTGCTACTGCCAATTGATATAAGAAATTTTCTTTCTACTTAAATCTTTGCAGTTTTATTCGCTATATAACGTATTTTTCTGCACACATGGAGCATTAAAACATCATTAAATAAAAAATCTGATTTTATCTACTGTCGAGAATTTTATTTTCAATCGCAACTATCATGTAAATATGTATTGAATCCGGTGATATAAATATATTTAAATATGTTTTGGCTTGTGCGTTTATTTCGAGAACAAAATTTCCAATAACTATGCAATGTATACATTTGTAATTATTTTATTCACAGGACGTTCTCTGAAAAGATGAGAAGGTTTTACCTCTAAAATAAGATTGTTTGTGATGACCGAAAACGTATATTTACAAAATAAATCTAAAAACTTCTCCTTCTCTCTCTAAAGTAAATAACTGTTACTTCCAGAATATGTAAAAATAGTGTGATTATTTTTTTTAATTAAAAGAAAAAAAAAGAAAAAAAATCCTGGTTTAGTTTACAGTTATCAAAATATTATTTTTAAATATTGTTTCCCCTTTTCGTACCGATTTTTATAGTTAAGGTTTGTGTATAAATGTCGTATTTTTTGCGGCGGTTTACATGTCATGGAAAACCCTGACATGCAAAAGCACTAACACGAATTTACCATAAAAGTAAATTTTTCATTGTATTATCATGTAAAATTTAACAAATATATTAGGGATCGTTTTCCAAAACCCTTTCAGTATTCTTAGATGCCGTTTTTCTACGACTCTTTAAAAATAACCGCAAAGTACAATGTGCATTCGAGAGACACTAAGGGATTTTATAGGTATTTAATTAAATGGGTTATATCCACAACTGTTTATGATTCTATCATTGCTAAATAAACAGCAGTTGATATAGACGTATGAGTGAAACCGTTCGGGAACCTTATTCTTCTACTAGCGTTGCCATTTCGTACTGTCATTCCGGCAGTTGTGTAATAGAAAATTGATCTTGTTTTCCTTCAGCTACTTAAAATACATGCATTGATCATTCAAGAATTAATTCAACTTTTTTTAGCAGCTTCGTGTTTTTTTTGTGTGTGTGTGTGTGAAATTTTTTTATTAACATGTTTTGAGAAAAGCAGATAAACTTCAGATTCAACCATCTGTTTAAGTTACAAATCTATGTAAATGATTTTACTTACAGTGCGATATAGTATACTCGAAAGTAGTTCCAATGCAATAGTTCATAGAATAGAAGGATATTTTAGGATCAGATATTTACTTTTATTTATTTTTACCTGCATTCGAACAGTATTAAGATGAAATTTCTTGGTCATTTTGACGTTTTTTATTTCACACAGAGTTTTTCTAATTAAAATTTAATATATTTTAAATGCCGTTTTTTAATGCAGTAGCAGGAATATTTACTCCGCTTAATAATTTGTTAATTTAAATATTTTACCTCGGAAAGCGCAGTTACGTAATCTTTGCGCCATCTAAGATTTTTAATAGCCATTTTTAAAATAAATCTTTTACTTTTTATTCCAATCAAATGGTGGCAGTAGGAGGTGATTATTCTAGAGGTGCCAAATACTTCTTATAAATTACAAAATCATTTTCATGCGGCATGAACTATTATTTGTATATATAATCTTCTATATCTGTGTACGATTTCAATGTCAGTCTCTGTACAACCCCCTGACTGCCCGGCAAAAGGGTAAAATTGTAATGTTGCTTTCTCTGTAGTTTATTAAAAATATTAAAGAAAGATTTTTTTTTTCCAACCTGATACAAAATATGTTATTATGTATAGGTGTATAATCTTTGAGTCAGGAGGTTAAAATTTTACTTTAATTTTTGTTATTCTTAATATCGAAACTCCTGTAATATCTAATAACATTCATTTTAAGTTTGATTTACAAAATGTAACATTTTCCAAAATTATAAGAAATTAATTTTTTATGAATTATCGAATTGATTATTCTGTTCCCACAAAGTAGCGATCCAAGAAAATTTCATTTTGTCAATTATATTTAGTTATCTAAAACTTAAATAAAACAAACGCATACAACGTTGGTGGTTTTTTCCTTATCGTTTAATCATTCCAGTTTCGCATACTTTCTCTTTATTATCCACTTAAATTACGCTTTATCTAGTACGCATTTATTGTTTCCCTTTATTACTTAGCCTCTAGCATCACGTCCCATTACATCCATTATTAACAGCCAGGTATATGTGAACTATAACTGAATTCCGTTGCTAGTTACTTGATGACTGCAATAACGTCCAAATACGCTTTCTCCTTAATCTCTAATTAATTGACGATGTACCTGTTGTACAACATCGCTATCGTGGTAGCTGCTAGCCAATTTAATCTATTGCTTCATTGTCGTACCTCTCAGCTAATTGCACGGTATACCACGTAATGCCTTCCTTTAAATAACATTTTACACCAATTTTCATGATATAAACAAATTGCATATAAAATATTCTCCCAGAAAAGAAGTATATATGAAACACATATTTAATACGTATAGATTAATATATATATATATATACATAATAGAAGTGTTTATTTCTAATGTTTTAAATATATTTTTGTTATAAGCAAATAATCATGAAAGGAAAATTCCACTACAATTATTTTCCGCTTTAAATTTGAGAGAAGGTTATAAATTTTAACAGTAACATTGAGAAATTAAAACCTGATATTTAATAAACAACCAATCAGTAGTTACAGGTCTTTTACTCCTTTTTTTAAATCAAGATATAGTAGAATGTATACAGGGTGTTTCACAAAGGACCCCCTAATTTTAAAAATCTATAACTCGGAAACGGTGATCGATAGAAATATGAAACCAGTGGTGTGTTTATTAAAAAATTATAAAAATCTTACACACAAATCAGAAAATTTAGTTATATATAGCGCTCATAGATGGCTTTGAGAGCGTTAAGACTTTCTAAAGAGAGTTAAGAAGTATTGAATGACCAGGCGTCGAAATCCCACTCCATATGCCTCAGTCTCCTTCAAACTTTGGCGACCCGATCATCGTCCCAGAACACCAGGCTCTATATCTTTGTGTCTTCTTTATTTTAAAGTCAGATGAAACATCTGATTTGTGTGCTTGACATGAGGCCTGCTTATACATCATCTACAATATTACAGGCACAAGATAGCACAAGGAAAATTTACAACACAAGAGATATACAACCGGGAGCTCCACCCGAAGAATGCGAACAACGGAGCCAGTGGCATTCGAACCTCCAACCTCCTACAGTCGAAGGCGATTAGCGGCATGGTTCCTGACCACCCGGCCACGGAGGCCCCCTTTAACCTTAAAACCTATCTTCTTTAAAATAAAGAAGACGCAGAGCTATAAAAACTTTTCTAGAACGATGATCGTATTCGCCGAGGTTTGAAGAAAACTGAGGCATATGGAGTGGGATTGCAACGCCTGGTCTTTTATTGCTTCTTAACTCTTTTAGAAGGTCTTGACGCTCTCAACACCATCTATGAACGCTATTTTAAACTGAATTTTTTGATTTATATATAAGATTCTTACGATTATTTAAATAAAAATGCCACTGGTTTCACGTTTCTATCTATCGCCGTTTTCGAGTTTTAATTTTTTTAAGTTGGGGGTCTTTTGTGAAACACCCTGTATGAAATTTACAAAATGCTTGAATAAATTAAAAATAAATTACCATAAAATAAATTTAGTGTGAATTTATTTCATAATTTAGCTTCCACGTTTCTCTAAAATCTCTTAATACACGTATAATACATATACTTAATCATAATAAAGTCATATGTAAACGAAAAGATTATATATCTTTTAAATTTCATAAATATCGGTGGAACACAAAGCAAGGCAAATGGTTCTCAATTTGGAAATGCATTAAATAACAATAACGATCTGAAAAAATCTTATACAATAAACTATTCCATATTTTACTGATTCCTAAATGTTATTTACATATTTAGAATAATCAGAAACAGAAGGTTTTATAAAATCAAATTTTACACTTTTGCTGCATACATTCTGAACCAGCTATGAATAAATTTTCCAGGTTTTTTATCAGTTTTCTCAAACCAGTGTAAACTTTTCAAGATGCTTTCACTAAACAATTAAAACAATTATTCAGTTATTTAATCGAATTCATGTGTGCCACACTAACAAAAAATCATTAAGCTTGTGATAATTGTTATGATGCTAATATATTCATTTAGTTTTTAAACACGTTTGTTGAACATGAAAATGTTTCTATGTAAACTTATAGCGTACAAAAAACTTGAATTTCTGGTTCAGTTAACTGATTAATATGTTATAAAAACTACTCTGTTACGTTCCAAAAATCCGTAACAGTATACAAAACTTCGTTTTTATAAATGGGTCTTTAAACATCAAATATATATCACTTTTGGATATTTTGAAACAGGGGAATGTGTTTGGAATCTTGAGTATTGTATATTATTGTATATTTTTCTTAGTGATTATATTATAGTTTTCTAGATTTAAAAAAGTATTTTTGTTTTTCATTGTGTGGTTTTTAAATCTTTCATAAAAAATTTTAAAGGAATTTAAAATTTGTGAAAAATGTAAAATTTGGCAAAAAATCACATTGTTTTAAAATAACAAAATTAATCGCTGAAAAAAAAAGTTTGATATTATATTATTAACATAAAGCACTTAACATGGATTCAAAATTTCATCAAAATCGATCGGATAGTTTCCAAGGAAACGGGTCTTAAATCTCACCTATTTCCAATAGGGTTGACTCAAACTTGTTTTCTGTTACCCAAATATGCACTTTTTAACAATATATAAATATATTTATTTACAATTATTTTTTTATTTACAGGTTGTTGTGAGATATTTTTTCTTTCAAAATTATTTTAAATAATTGTTAGCACGGTCTTTTCTCTGGGAAAATTTCTCTCTTTAGACTGAGAATTTATTCGGATTAAACGTATCTCGGCAGATTTCAAAACAGCTCTACATGTATTGTAAGAAAAGATATGCTTAAAATAATAACACATGGAGCATAGTTTAGAATAGATAATAAATTCAAGTATTTTCTGTAAGAACATTTTAACTCTTGCATAGTGCTACACTATATATGATAATTATTAAAGTTTTTTTTAGACTATTTTTATCAAAAATGTAGTTTTTTTAATTGTTTTGGATAACTGTACTAAGATTCATCATTGAACTAAACTGTGCAGGATAATGTAAAGAATTTCTTTTGATGACACGAATGTTACATTTTATTTTTACACACTATATGCATTTATCATGAAATCAATTTAATGTAATGGAACCCTGTCAACCATATTTCAAATGTGTTGAATATAAGGAAAAAATCTACAAAGAAAAACTACCCTCTATTCTTTACTTGGGAAGAAATACTTTGATACATAAATATTATTTCCTTTAGGGAAAAATGTCTTTTATTTAATATAAATTTTCAAAATGTACATTTAAAGAAAAACGTTTTTCGTTAATTTAAAAAAAAGGATCTTTTTTCATTGTATTTATTGACAAGGACGATACATTGGTGTTTCTAAGCAACATTTATTAATATATTGTTGTATCATCTCTTTAACTCCGCATAGCATTTTTATGTCCGCATAGAAAATGTTTATGCGAAACATAAATATACAAGAACAAATATTAGTCATCTCCCTGTAGTACATTATCTATTATTCAAGAAAAAGCAGTATTTTAAGAAGTACATAATATTGCCACTATAACCAATTGTGAAAACTCCGAAGGTGATTTGATACTGTACTTTTTTTTAAGTATCTAACTTAAAAAATATTAAATAAAAAGTGGTGTGTTTCAAGTTTTGTAAGTTAACAAATGACAATAAGAATTAAATAAAAAAAACATATTGAAGAGCTTCATACTTTTTACTTCAACCTCATGTACTTTATATTAATTTTTGAAACACATCATTTGCTAATGAGTGTTTTTGCATGAATTGATCTATATCTTACGGCGAAAACCCGGAGCCTGGTCAATTCTAGAACTGATCGGCCAATACCCGAACTGGACAAGCTTCCTGGCCAAAACCCAAAACACATGAAATAAATAGTGTATTTCGGATTTTGATCGGCCAATTCGCGAACTGGCCGTGGAGCCTTTACCTACATACTGACGGGGAATTTAAGGTTACTCTTTAGAATCGGGACCGTCATGAAACTTTTCTTAGAAGTTATTTCTTATTTCGGGAAGAAAACAGTTATCCGTCACAGTGTATGAAATATAGTAATTCCTGATTTTTTTACAGAAACACTTTTCAGTGTCTCTGCAAAAAATCTAGAATTGCTATATTTCATGCATTGTAATAGATAACCACAAAAACTTGTCGTCAATGTTAATTATGCATAGGTACTAAATTTCTAACTAAAATGATGTAACAATATTAAAATGCACAGTAAAAGCAATTCCCATTGATTATATTGAAGCGAAATATTGTCGTGTATTCCAATAAATTAACCAAAAATAGTACACAATTTTCTTTTTATTCCGAAATTAATTGGAAAACCAAATGAAGGAACAATTACAAGTTAACCCGAGTCTTTATTCGAGTTAGAGCACGGGCAGACAGTCGTCTGGACTATTTGAATTCCTTAGGCATTTTCAACTACACTGGTGGACAAAATTAAGAGATGGAAGACATTTCCCCAAATATCTCGAGAAATACTGGATAAAAATAACTGAAAATTGGTATGCATATAACTTATAATATTACAATAATATATACAAAGCAAAAATTAAAGGGCCATTCATTGGCAAGTGTTATTGCCAACAGTCCAATGTGGACTGAAATTCATAATGAAAGATGGCAATGAAAGTGAGGCTTGTATGGTGTGTGGTCGCCTTTAGTGTGGTGTGTGGTCACCTCTGACAGATAGGCATCATGCATAACGAGTATGCATGCTGTTAATAAGAAAGTTAAGGATTGATTGTGGAAGATTCTCCCACTCTTCCACCAGAGCAGTTTTTAACTCCGGAATGTTTCTTGGTGGAGGTTGGCGTCTCGCAATAGCCCTTCTAAGAGCATCCCAAGCATGTTCAATGGGGTTGAGCTCAGGAGATTTGGCTGGCCAATCCATTCGATGAATATCCTCACTTTCCAGATACTCCTCAACGGACGTCTACAGCGACACAACTGTCTAGGGAGCTTGCTGCTGCAACAGGAACGTTAGTTTCAAGGAAGACTGTTGCCAGGAGGCTCGATGAAAGAAAGGCCAGGAAGCCCGCCATTTGCATCGAAATCACTCCCTTCCACAAAAAAGCGTGCACAATGGTGCAGACAGCACCAACACTGGACACAGCTCCAATGGGCAAATGTTCTGTTCACAGATGAGTCCAGATTCAGTCTTCAACCTGATTCTCGGCGAATATTCATATGGAAAGAACCTGGGACCTGATACCATCCCAGTAACATCATGGAAAGGGACCATTATGCTGGTGGAGGATTGATGGTTTGGGCAGGGATCATGCATAATACCCGCCCACCGCCACATGTGTTTGACACTGGTTCTGTGAATGCCCAGAGGTACAGGCAAGAGATCCTACAATCCTACATGCGTCTTTTCAGGGGTGCTGTTAGCCCTGAATTCGTTTTTATGGACGACAATACCCGACCACATAGGGCTCGCCTGGTTGAGGAGTATGTGGAAAGCGAGGATATTCATCGAATGGACTGGCCAGCCAAATATCTTGACCTTAACCCCATTGAACATGCTTGGGATGCTTTTGGAAGGGCTATTGCGAGACGTCAACCCCCACTCAGAACCATTTTGGAGTTAAAAACTGCTCTGGTGGAAGAGTCGAAGAGTCTTCCACAAGCAATCCTTAACTCTCTTATTAACAGCATGCATACTCGTTGTGCATGCTGTCTATCTGTCAGAGGTGACCACATACCATACTGGAGTTAATCACACATCATACAAGCCTCACTTACATTGCCATCTTTCATCATGAATTTCAGTCCACATTGGACTGTTAGCAAACTCTTGAATTTTTGCTTTTTCACATATTATTGTCATACTATAAGTTATATCCATACCAATTTTCATTTATTTTTATCCAGTACTTCTCGAGATATTTGGAAAAATGCCTTCCATCTCTTAATTTTGTCCACTAGTGTATGTTAGAAAGGATTAAGCCGAGTGCCTATATCTATTCGTGAAATGGCCAATCACATCTGCCTAGTTAGGGAATTGGCCAATTTCGGGTTTTGGCTGTAACATATATAATACTAAGTATCTATTGAATTACCCGTTCAGGAATTTTTATAACAATATTTGAGCATATTCAAAGCAACTTGTCGCATATAATCTTATATATTTAAAACGCCAAGCATTCCATTTCAACAGCCCGTGAGAGCAAACTACTGCATCAAATCACACCATTCTTTTTATAAATGAAAGGTATTTGGCCACAGATTTCCTATCGTACATTTGTTTGTTCAAAAATTTTATAAATTAGCCACAATTTTCAATTAAAATTTCACGTATGCGCGTGCATAGTATATAAGTGCAAGTCTGCGTTTGGAGTGACGCACTCAACGTGCACATGAGTAGAGATCTTCGCTCAGTTGAACTATCACTTCACAGCTAGAAGTTAAGTTTTAAATGCTTTTGCATCTCAAATATAATTTATTCGATCTTATTGTAAACAAGCGCTTCTTTTTATCACAAAGTTATTATTTGTCTCTTTCAGTGTTATTTATAATTCAAAAATATGGTTTATTTCGGAAGGTTTCGTACTACACATAGAAGATAAACTGAATGATATGAGGCTAAAAGATAAGACTGGTAATCCTTCTTATAAATTGCTGTTACACACGAAGACTGGAAATGTTAGCATTTTAAATTGTAGCTGGTATCAATATATAAAAAAAATAAGTTATCATAAACATTAAAACACAAAATAGTTTCTGTAAAATCAAAATCCAAATTCCAAACAATTGCGCATGTGTCAACTGATTTCAGAACTTCTCCATTATAGAAGCTTACACAGTGTGTTTCTGGTAGCGTAGTGGGGAAACACAGCTGTTTTAAGCTTTGAGTTTTTATAGAATATGCATGTTCGAATTCAAACCCAGCAAAATTATTTGTGTAGAATTGTTGTTGATAATTTATTTTAATAATAACGTATTTCATTAGTAAGAAATGTTTTAAGATTATTATTATTATTATTTGCATGCTTGATAATTGGACAAAATTTAACACTGAACAATATCTTGAAAAAATAGTTATTTTATATTTAAAATACTTAACCTAAAATATTTTACATGCAATTATCAGTTACATAAATTGAACTGATCTACAATTTTCGTTAAATTTTTTCTACCATTATCAGGAATATAAATGTCTGTAAGAAAGAAAAGTTCCTCATTCATTTTAAAAAAAAGGAAAGAAATAAAAATTTTAGTATAACAGTTATAAAATAAATTGATATCCATGATTTAATATTTGAAAAGATGTATAAAAATGTATAACAAAATTCAACTAATAAAAAAGTTATAAATATCTGCATCAAATTACAAATTTAGGATTTTAGATAATGAGACAGGTAAAAATTAAAGTCATCATAGCTTTGAATGTTTCCGTAAATATTATTACTTGAGAGGGGGAGGGACAGACAGTAAATAGGCCGTAGTAAACAAGAATAAATACCTTACATAGTATTTTTAGTAAATTTCTGATGAAATACAAACATAATTAGTTGTAAATTATAAACTTAAAACTATTTTACTTCATCAAATAGATTAATTATCTATCGTCGTAAAAATCACTTATGAAATTTAGTAATTCATCACAATTCGAAAGCAAATAATTAAAAATTCAAGAATTTTTCTGATGAAACATTCAATTAATTTACCGTCAAATCTTGACGGACATTATCTAGTTGAATTGAAGTTGCATAATAAATTGAGACTTATTTATCTTTTTATTATCATGCGAATATTAAATTTTGAATTTTATTTTTTGCTGCATATGCTGCCTTACACATTTTTCTCACATAGCTTAAAAACAATCGTTATTTGGCCGAGTGTACTAATACAATAAATAAAAATTCACAACTATGTTTACATTTGTGTATATATGCATAGGTATGTTTACAGATATTTATAAATGTTTAACAGAACCTATTAAAATATGCATAGAAAACTTGAAGCTAAAATCTATTTCAACAAGTGGGTAAGTGGGAACACAGATCGCACAGAGGGTTTCGTTTAATATCTTTTTCAAAAACTTTATCCTTATTCTTATCATGTGTTATAAATTTTATGTCAAAGTTTAAAGCGATAAATTATTTTGATCTCACAAACTTAACAAAATTTATAAAATAGCCCCTCCTCGGAAGACCCTCTACTCCAATTGTGTTTTTCACTTTTACAGATATTTAATGTTAATAAATAATATTTGCATCACTTTTAAGTTTAAAAAAATAATAAACAGCTTATCTGAAAAAAAGAGAACACTCCCATTTCCCCCCTCCCCCCAGAAAAAAATCAATTATTCTTAAAATTATAAAATTTTTATTATGTCAAAGTGTAAAAGCAATCCTTTATTTTTTTTCAAATTTTAAAAAAATTCCGTCAATTGTTAGACCGAAAAATCTTTTTTTATAAGATTAAAAATTTATTTTTTCCTAAATTAGAAAGTTGTGGTCTGATTTTTTCTTCTTTTAATTTAGATTTTATAAATCAGAGCATGAAATAACATCCAGGTGCAAAAGAACCTAATTTATAAAATCAATATTTATTTATTGATTTATTTTTACTGTGATTATTAAACCTCAATATAAAATATTATCTCCGTTGCATGTCACGTGGTTTGCGTAGAAAAAGGTACAATTATAGAAATATAATTACCAAAAAAAAAAAAAAAAAAATGTGCGTTTTTCACGTATTTTATTTGAACCATTAATTTATATTAGATATATAATAATTTTTATATCTATTTATACTTTGGTAACAATTAGAAGAGAAAAAAATCAGAAAGTGAACTGATGTCATTAAAACAAACATTTTAATTAAAATAATAGTCTTTTTCAAATTTTTACGATTTGCTGTGTGACAAGAGGCATTTAATTTTAAGTATACAAAATTTGAACTCTCTGACTGTTTTCGTGTGCGTACTCTGTGACAGACAGACAGAAAGAGGACAGAGACGAATAGGGTTTTGTCAGATAAAGGAACCCCTAAAAATGGAGCATTCTTATATATTTATAGCGATAGATTTTATTTTATAAAACAATAAGACAAACTGGGATATTTTTTCCTTTAAAAATATATGAAATGTATTTTAAATGAAAACTGCACGCTGTTTTTATACATAGAAATTTATAAATGAGTTTTGGGTCCATTTGAGACCTCGGGTGCATGGTGGAAGAGCACGTCTGTTGAACAAATGTGAAATTTTATTTTGTATGTAATTTAAAAATATCTTTTACCATCATCAAAATATTTTATAAAATGATTCAAAATTAAGTTATGCAATATTACAAAAATTAAAGATATTAAGAAATCATCTAATGAGCTTAAAAATAAATTAAAAAAAATTATGTAAATTACGATGTTAAGAAATTAAAACAATGTTTCCTTAAGAGAAACTTTGTAACAGAAAAATAAATTCTGTATATACAACTCCTATGATGGCGCCTATGATGCCGAACAGTGCAATTTTGAGAATTTTTAACAAGTACGATATCGAATTTGAGAAATCCGAACAAGTAAGAAGCATTTAAATACTTGACATTCTGAATGAAGTGAAAGCAAAAATTGAAAAAATATACGATAAGAAAGCAAATACGCACAGCAGGAAAAAAGAAGGAGAAAGAAGCTATACATTTTGCGATAATATTTAGCGACGCAACATATGCTAACAGTAATACATTCACTGATAAAAATGGGCTCTCATTGTGAGTAAAAAGTACTCAATTTAAGTACTTCACATACTCAAAATAGCTCCGATCCAAATGTACACAAAACTAAAAAACACATGTACTCATTTTTAGGTGCGTTCGTAATTATGTAAATACGTAGCACCTATTATTGTCGTTTAGTCCGCCCATCTGTTTGTCTGTCTGTCCGCATATAACAACGCAAAAACTACCCAACTGAATCGTTTGAAATTTAAAATACATAATTATTACATAATTTTGTCGAGTCATTTCAAATTTTATGAAAATCGGATGTATAGTTGAATTACAGGGACAATCAAGAGGATTCCGTTACATTACGGTCAATTGGGAAAAAAGTTTCAGATGCATTTTAATTGTTTGAAATTTTAAATACATAATTATTACATAATTTTGTCGAGTTATTTCAAATTTTATCAAAATCGGATGCATAGTTCAACTACAGGGGCAATCAAAAGTGTTATGTTACATTACGGTTAATGCGGGTGTATAATGGGGAATATTTCAAATGCATTTTAATGGTGTTACACTCATTCGGACGTAATAAAATTGTTATGCATATACAAACTACATATTATAATATACATTTTGCATAATTTTTAGTGCAAAGAATATTTGTTATTGATTTACATGGCCACACAAAAGTATTCCATTTGCATAATGGTATAGGGAGAACATTGTTTGGTGCGCATTTTAATTGTAATTTTTTTACAATTTTATGAGGTTGATATATGACAGTGATATTTTTAAAACTTCGTTATCGTACGAACGCACCTCATTTGCTACGCTTCACGTGCAATTTCCAACTTGTTGATTTCGTGTTTGTGTTCAAACGTAAATCACTATGAAGTGCCCTCCACCCCCTGAACATACAAAATAAAGTAAAAATGTACTGCAATTTATTTCCCGCTCAAAATTATTAACAATAAACATTTAACTGACAGTTTATTAAGGAAAATAGCATTTTTTTTAAAACCAAATTACTCGAATCGAATACTTTTTATGACAAGAGCATTATTTGCAAGCACTTTTAAATTATTTTAAAATGCTGAGCATAATTTAGTATTTACTATATTAATAAACCTTTATGCCACTATGAATATAATAAATCAATATAGTGTACAAAATTATCGATTGTTTGGATTTGATAACGTATCATGTTTCAAAATTGAGAAAGCAATGTATTCATTTTTGAACCAAACATACTCAATTTGATATGAGTACATCGATTTACTCATTTTTGAGTACATTTTTTTTTTTCAGTGTTAGCAGACGTGGGAATATTGCCGACGAATGTGATTTTTTGTATAGCAATCCGTTAACCCTTATCCTTTTTAATTTATTTTTAATTATTAATTGCCCAATACAATTTTACTGCATTAAAAGCAAAAAAAAAATCTTTAAATTTAATGCAAGTATCTAAACTGATTACATTTTTAATAGCGAAAAAAACTCGCTTTTTTTTGTATTTTCAGGCATTGCAATTACTCCTACCCGAGATCGCATACGTAGGCGTAGGGCCTGAATACGGACCTGATATGCGATAATCACCTGAGATCAGTTAACTTATCAGCATAAATGAAAATATGGAAAACCTGACTATATGTACGACTTATACTTTAAATACATCTGTTTTAGGTAGCCTGAAGAGCTAAAGTCTGAGATGTGACAGCAGAACCGATCAAGTATGTGGTCGGGCGGAGCCGAGCACAAACAGTCTTGGCCAGTGGTGGGAGGATGCGGTATATTTCATATTTTTAATAATTATATGTATATATTATTAAAACATACGAAGCTCTAATTAGTGGAACTCGATTATAGAATATTCAATATTAGTCTCTGTCAATACTTAATATGAATAGGAACTATGAGAAATTAATCAGTTTTATACAAGCTGGTTTTATTAATTTAAGTGATTTATATTTAGTAGACAAATTCGGCGATATCTGGAAGTGACCGTCATTTTAAAACAGCATGATAGATGAAACTAAGAAAATTATCGACGCTTTATTAATTTCTATGCACATGCTCTCTCACATCGAAGTCGATTGATATATACGAGTGCAAGCAGATTTTTCAAAACGCAGACAAAAAGATTTTTGAAAATGTCACCTACATTAGAAATTTAAACTGCTATATTTCAACCATTTTTTAAGCTCAAAGACAAAACAAAAAATGTCCCGGAATCCTTATAATAAAGTCAAGTACTTAAAAAAGTACTTTTTTTATTTCTATTTTTCCCTTTATCATTATAATTTTTTTTTAATTGAATGACCACCCCTTTAAAAAAAGATGGTATACGAAGTTAGTCAGCAAATTCTGTCCAGACATTGGTATGTACTATTTACATACCGAGTTACATCGAAATCGATTGAAAAATACACATACTATCGCATGACAAAAATCAGCTTTTTTCAAAATATTAGTCATACTTCAACGTCATTCTACGTCATTTTAAATTAAAAATAAAAAAATACATGTAAACCATTTTGAAACAAGACAGCGGATAAAGTTGGACACCGAACTCGGTAGAAAGATCGGTATCTACTATGAACACACCAATTTAGATCTAAATCTATCGAAAAATTAAGCATGTATCATGTGACAGAAAGAAGAGAGTTTTAAAATGTCAAATACGATAGAAATTTAAATTGCCTGAACTCAGCCATTTTTAAAGATATATACCAAATTTTTCCATCAAGATCAGTTACATAAAAGAAAAATATTTTTAAGTTGTGAATTTTTCCTTCTACCTAATTTTACTTTTTTAAAATATAAAATAACTTAAATTTCCGCCATTTTGAAACAAAATGGCGAATAAAGCTGGCCGTCGGTCCCAGTCGAGATATTACTATGTGCTATGTAAACACCAAGTTACATCAAAATTGGTTCTTAAATACGTTTTTTTCAGCATGAGAACTCTCACATATATGTATATATATATATATATATATATATATATATATATATATATATATATATATATATATATATATATATATCAACATTAGAACGGAGCGGGGTTTGGGGGTGTAATAGGGACGGGTGAAACAGTATCGAATTTTTCGAAGTGCTTTCCTCCAGATGGCTGCATTAGGTAGCTTTTTTACTTTTTTCAATGAAAGCTACCTAAAACAGACTCAGGTTGTAAATGTTCTGAGATTATGGGAGAAAATGACTTGTGGAATAATAGGAAAAAAGGAAGATATATTGCAGAATCTTGCATGTGTTTTTTGAGCTGTTTAATCAAGTTGTAAATTTTTATTATTCTCTAAATGCAACACCGTTAATAGTTTATGTCTTGCATATATAATTTTTAATTATTTTAATTCAAGCCTGCAGTTCCGTTTTTCAATTTTTATAAAAAATTAAATTTTACAATTTAAATTAAAATTTTAAATTTATGTATTTTTAAAAAACTTTGCACATGATTTTTAATAATTCCTAATGAAATTACTGAACAGAAGAAATTTTAATTACTTACAAAAAAACCAAAAACTGAAGAATGCAGACTGAAGAAGATTTTTACCTTGATACTATGATTGATCGGTCCTTAATATTATATGTCATACCGTCCAATCATATATTATCAAGGAAATGTTTTCCGAAGTTCAAAATATATTTTAAGCAAAAGGAAACAAACATAATTTTATTTTTAAGCTGACATTTCAGATGATTTATGTTTCCTCGGTAGTAATTAAAAAAACCAATAAATATTTCATACATACGTGCGCTGTAAAAAAATGTCAGATGTTTCTAAATATGTAAAAATGTACTGTAATCGAAAACGAAAATATACAGTGACCTCTTCTAACTCACCTAAGGTTTCGAAAAACGTTCCTTTACCTCTAAAAATCCCAAAAAGTTATTTGTTTTCGAAATTTAAATAAGAATTTATAAAAATTAATTTTTATTAGCTGCCCGTCCATTTCGGAAACGCTACTAAGTAGCTTTTACAGTACAATAATCACTTTTATCAAATCAAAATATCACTTTTTCGGATTCTACAAATTCTCAAATAAACATTTTAAGCTGCATAACTGATTTTGTGCATGCAATTGTAGCAAAATAATGTCAATTTTCATATTAATGTTAATACTTTTAATATTGTCTATTAAACGTGCTCTCTGAATATAAAAATATTTTCGCATTAATTGGTAGCATCCGAAAAAGTGATATTTTGATTTGAGAAAAGTGTTAATTGTACTGTAAAAGCTACTTAGAAACATTTCCAAAATGAACGGGCAGCTAATAAAAATTACTTTTTTATAAATGTTTCTTTGAATTTCGAAAACAAATAGCTTTCTGGGTTTTTTAAAGGTAAAAGAACGGTTTTAGAAAACTTAGGTGAGTTAGAAGAGGTTACTGTATATTTTCGTTTTTGATTACAGTGAATTTTTATACATTCAGAAACATCTGACATTTTTTGTAGTGTGTTGAGAATTTTTAATAAACTACTTTTATAACATATGTTATACAGGGTTATTAAAAATAAACGTGGACAAAATGATATGACAAATCAAGTATACAACAAGGATAAAAAATCACATAGGAACGCAAACTATTTATTGAGTTGCAAATACAGGGTGCTTCATTCTAACTACACCCGTTTAAAAGTAATAATTTCCAGGAAATTAAAAATATTATAATGAAAATGCACGATATGTACCGTATTTTGTGTGAAATGTGATAACATTACGAAAAGATCTGGGAAAATATATTGCTCAATCACTCGATGATACCGTATAAACTGATTATCACAGTCCAAATTGTGAGGTTCCAAATGCATATTACTGGTGCGAATAATGCAAACTTCTACCACTTTTGTTTGGTGTTATCACATATAAAATAAATGTAAGAATGTCTGTTAAATGTTTTATTATAATATACTTCAGTTTACTGAAATTCATTACCATGAACCCAAACTGATTTAGTATGAAACACCCTGTATTTGTGACACAATAAGTGGTTTACGGCGTATGTTCCTGAGTGATTTTTTATCCTTGTCGTATGCCTGATTTGTCATATCAATTTGTACACGCTTTTTTTTAAATCACCCTGTATAACATATTTTATCTTTGAAATGCATCTGGGAAAATTTAATACTCATCAAATAACAACAATAGCTTGTTTTTCTCCATGGTAAATTCATTTCAAATTGTCCAGAAAATACGTTATTGATTGCTTGGCCGTTTTAAAAAAATTGAATTTAACACGTTGAAGATTCAAAATTACACAAACTGAGTCACATTCGATTACGATTTACTGAAGAAGAAATGTAAAAACTATCATCTTCATAAACACAAATACAAGAAAACTTTGCTATTAGTGTTAATTCATTTCTACAACTTTCTATGTCAGATAAAATTTAAATAATATAAATATAAAGAATGTTCAGTTATAAAGATAAGGAGCGTAATAATAAGTAGTAATAAAAAATAAATATAAATAATGATAATTTATTGCAGCTGCATCGCTTTATAGATTTATGACGGCATTATTCAGTAATGAACATTACAGGAATGATTCGTTTGCGGTTTTTGCTAAAACTAATTTTTAAATCAGCAGTTTTCTTGATCAATCAGTGTTTTCTTGAAAATAATTTTTAAAGATAAATTTCAAAAAATGCCGATAGAGGGCGCCTTAGACTTTGGAGTAGCGTACAACTATTTTTAACTGTTATTTTTTTAATCTCATTAAATGCTTTCAAATGCATAGACTTAAATTTTGGGCTGAAATTCTGAATCGTTGGGAGTGTTTAAGTAGCGAAAAATTGAATTGTGTTCGAGGAGGAAAGAGGGTTAAATTTCATTTCCTGAACACACTTCAGTTTGCGCTTCTTAACTCCTCATAACGATTCAGGATTTGAGCTCAAAATTTAAGTTTAAATCTAAGCTTCCGAGAACATTTAAAATGCTTTTGCAAGCATTTAATTAAAACCAAAAAATAATGGTTAAAATGAATTGTTGGTTACTCTGAAGTTTAAGGCACCCTCTGACGGAATTTTTTGAAATTTATCTTTAAAAATTTTTTTAAGAAGATACTGACTTAAAGAATAGTTTTATTTTAAACCGCAAACGAATCGACCAATTTTTCCATTTTCTATAATTACTTTAAAATTGAACCTCCCCCTCCCCCTTGAACACAGTTCAGTTTGTGCTACTAAACCACTCCCTACTATTCAGATTTTGAGCTCAAAATTTAAGTTTAAGTCTAAGCTTCCGAAGTCATTTAAAGAGATGCAAACAATTCGGCAAAAAATAGTTGTTCGTTACTCCAAAGTCTAAAGCGCCCTCTATCGGCATTTTTTGAAATTTATCTTTATAATTTATTTTCACGAAAATACTTAAACAAAGAATAGTTTTAGTGAAAACCGCAAATCAATCGACCAATTTTTCCGTTTTTTTTAATCATTTGAAATTTGAACCCTCTGAACACAGCTCAGTTTGTGTTACTTAACCACTCCCAACTACAGATTTTGAGCTCAAAATTTAAGTTTGAATGCAAACTTACGAAAACATTTAATGAGATGCAAAACATACCGGCAAAAAATAGTTGTTCGTTACTCCAAAGTCTAAAGCGCCCTCTATCGGCATTTTTTGAAATTTATCTTTATAATTTATTTTCACGAAAATACTTAAACAAAGAATAGTTTTAGTGAAAACCGCAAATCAATCGACCAATTTTTCCGTTTTTTTTAATCATTTGAAATTTGAACCCTCTGAACACAGCTCAGTTTGTGTTACTTAACCACTCCCAACTACAGATTTTGAGCTCAAAATTTAAGTTTGAATGCAAACTTACGAAAACATTTAATGAGATGCAAAACATACCGGCAAAAAATAGTTGTTCGTTAGTCCAAAGTCTAAAGCGCCCTCTATCGGCATTTTTTGGAATTTATCTTTATAATTTAATTTCAAGAAAATGCCGACATAAAGAATAATTTTAGTGAAAACCGCAAATGAATTGACCGATTTTTCCGTTTTTTATGTTTATTTGAAATTTTGGTCCCTAAACTTTAATGGCGGCTATCTCCTTAAGAAAACATTTTGGACCCTTGGTCTCCTATTTAATATTGTTTGTCTTGATGTGTACTATCACCCCTCTGTTATTGTAAAAAAAATTTGGAATCACCCTGTATATATCTAAATACATATATTTCGAAAAAAATAATACACAATTTTTTAGAACAGAATCAAAAATATAAAAATAAAAGATTTATAAAATTAAAAAAGAAGAAATTCAACACACCTTATGAAAAATCTTGAAAACTAACAAGGGTAGAACGACAAACGCAAAACAAAATGTTCCAACTTAAATCATAAAAACATGGAAACTAAACAAGAAAGATAAATAAGAAAACCTGTGGAGACGGGGTCATATGATTTGAGACATACGGTGCGGTTTAAACTAGTTTCATGACTACAACCCTCACCAAGAGATACAGGGGTTGGACAAAAATATGGAAACACCTTAAAAAAACACGTTTCCTTGCCTAGTATTGTGTACGGTACCCATCGTTATTCAAAACAGCTTGCAGTGTTCTCGGAATGGATAAATACAGTTTCTGTATGTTTGCCAAGGGAATATTGTACCATTATTCCCGCAAAACGGTGGCAAGTTCAGGTAACGATGTTGGCGGTGGATAGCGAGAACGCACTTTCCGCTCCAGTGTAGTCCACAAAGGTTCGATAATATTCAAGTCTGATGACTTTGGTGGCCTGGGGAGATGCGAAAATTCATCCTCGTGCTCAGAAAACCAGTCCTGGATAATGTGAGTTGTGTGAACGGGGACGTTGTCGTCTTGGAAGATACCATCATCATTGGGGAACAAAGCTTGTACCATTGGATGGACTTGATCGGCCAAAATGTTCACGTAAGTCTGAGCAGTAATACACCCTTACAGAGTTATCATGGGGCCAGAAGAGAACCACGATATGGCTGCCCAAACTCCTGCACCGAACTCCAGCCTTGTTTCACTCTTGGCAACAAGCAGTCTGTATTGTAGGCTTGAGATGGCGTTCTCCAGACGTAAACTCGGCCAGAAGTGGAGAACAATGTTAAAGAAGACTCATCAGACCATATTACGCTCTTCCACTGCTCTATACTCCAGGCTTTATGACTTAAACACCACTTTTTCCTGTTACAGGCATTAGCATTACTGATTAATGGCTTTTCAATTACAACATTGGCTTTTCTATTCCCTATTTATAAAGCTCCCTTCTAATTTTTTGGTACTCACAGGATTTGGTAACACGACATACATTTCAGCAGTAATTTTTGCAGCTGTGGTCTGCTTATTTTTAGCGATAATCCTCCTTAATGATCGTCTGTCACGATCTTAGCACACACTTTCGTCCGCGCTGTGATTTAGCGGATGATGTTTTTTCTGCATTTCAAATATGCGGGCGGAATAAATCTTCGAACAGTACCTCTTGAAACACTAAAAACCTCGTCTACCTTTCTTACGGAAGCACCCACCATATGCGTGCCAACAATTTGTGCACGTTCGAAGTCTGTTAACTCTGACATAATTCAATGATAATCTCACATAACAGTGCTCCAACAACGACTGGATGGTGCAGTGATTTTACGAAATTGTATAAGTGGCGTCAGTAGGCGATAACTCCAGTGCCATCAACATAGCTCATTATAATCAATCTTTCTTTTCAAACATGCATTTCAAAAGGTGTTTCCATATTTTTGTCCAACCCCTGTATATGTATATATACATGTACATGCATATAGATAGATATATAGTTATATATAGGTATTGATATAAATATAATTTTGCGAAAGTTTAAGCACAAACGACATTTTAAACAAATATCTTCTTAAACATGATTGTTGGTAAATCGACAAGACTTTTTCTTAGAGTATAAAGAATATCGATCTCTATAAGAGTTATATTAAAATGCCGAAATCCCTCCAGTTCTCACCAGAAGAAGTTGTAGAAATTTGAAGAATAAGAATAAAAGTAAATTCGCTTGGCAAATTTAACTTATTTTAAATCGGTCTTAAAATTGTACTTATTGTGTTTTGAAATGTTGAAAACAAGGCAAAATTGCGTACCTCTCAGAATGGGAAATAGAACATCATTTTGTAAACATAACATAAGCAAAAAATTGACTGTAATTAGGAATTTTGGCCTTTAATCAGACAGAAAAATTCACTTGAACAGAAAAAATCATATGACACTGTACGCAAATTATTAATCGAATCAGAATTCATAAAATACAACAAAAAATAGTTCCTAAGCTTTTCCTTAAACAATGACACAAGCAAGAAATACTTCAATGGACAAGGTAGCACATGTACAATTTTGACGAATAGAATATTGTAGCATTTTCTCATTAAAAAATAATTATGGATGTTCTAGATGGCTTCTCATTCTATTGGTATGACTCGAGGGAAGATCTGGGGAACATATTTTGCAAGCAACAACACGGTGGTTTAATCATGTCACTTTCATTTCAATGGCCGAAAGCATGTTTGCTTCCTTAATGACAGATGAAATTCACAAAAGTATCAAGAATCTCTAATTAAGCCTTCGTGACCGTTTGTTAAAGTCCTAGGTGGTGATATCTGGACCTTATAGCGAGACGAAGCATTTATTCTCACTTCCCGCTGACACAATTTTGGCTTAGATCTCAGAATTTCAATGCGATTGACTGGTCAAGATTCAACCCAGATTTCAATACGATCTCAGGAATTCTTGCTCCCAATGTCTATTACAGTGGGAAAGTATATTGCTCAGAACAAGTACCAAATTAACGATTGAAGAAGTTTGGTGCAAACTTGCTTTCGAAATCTCCCATAATCTCATGTAATCAATGAAAAATCGCATTTTTGATTTTAACAGAGCAGTAGAAAAACCATAGACTTTTAAAGTTCTTTGCGTCATGTAAATATTTCATTAATTTTGCTTAAACTTTTGCAACAATGGAATGATGATTAAATTAAAAAACAAATTAAAAAAACAGAACAAAATGGATTTCAAATGTATTTTTTACTTATGATTATCGAATGTGAAAGAGATATTTCCATTTAAAAAATCACACAAGCTTTTTTTTTTTAAACCTAGGAAAAATGATACAAACAAATTTCATAATTAATCTTATGCATATTTCCCCATTGCATAAACTTTCTTTATAATAACATAAACAAATTAATGTACACATAGCGTAACATATTACTAAAAACACCTTTCCACAACAATTTATTATTTCGTGTTACTGCACTTTTTTAAATTGTAATGTCAAAACATTTTATTTTTCAGACAAGACAATTTTTAAAACATAAACAAAATGTATTTTCTACTCCAGGGATGTTTTTTATCGCTGAATATTTCTTTTTGGAGATTAAAAATTGAGAAGTCATTTCGTCAGACTCTTTTACTTTGTAGCCATTACATTTAAAAAATGATGGATGATACTGTCTATAATCACAAAGTTGTTTCATGACAAAAAAATAATAAAATAAAAAAAATAAAAATAAAAATAAAAATAAATTAAAGAACGTTAAAAAAATTCTGTCAAAACATGTTTCATATTTTTCTTATGTATCAAAAATGTCAATTTAATTTATTATTATAAAAAATTTTTTAAAGCAAGTTATCAAGCTAAAGTGCTTATTAACCTTTTTTCCGAGAATAAATCTTAGGTTTCTCATCTTTTGTGTTCATTCACAGGATTCTTAGTACATTACATTTAAGGATATAATACATCTGAAAGAAATTGGACATATAATTAGAAATATTTTACTGGATGAGAACTAATATTTTTTAGTTGTTTTACAGAGATATTAAAATTATTTTACATGATTAAATAACTATGATATTTAATAGATTAAAATATCTTTGACACATAAATAAATTTGATTTACACTAAAATTTGGTATGATCATATTGAGGTTTGGTACCCAAAATAATTTAAAAAACAATTAAAAAATTAAATCTGTTTAAATATTTTATAACAACTTCCTATACATTTTTACATCAACTAAAATATTCATTTCTTTCAAATGATGTTCTTAAGACTTTTTGTTTCTCTTAATAAATCATTCCATGAAATGATTCTTTTCATGGAGATACATTATGTGTAAACAGTTTTAGCTGATAAATTCTCAAATGTTTTCTATATTATCAATATATTTCTTTTTGTAAAATAAATTACCTACATTTGGTATGTAATGTTTATATCTATTAAATCGTTTTTGAAACTTAAACTAAAAGTATCTACTACTGGAAACTATTACCTCATTATAAAATGTTAAATTTCTTGTTGAAAGTTGCATTTTTACAGATCCAATTAAGATTTTTAGATGGATGTTACAACTTTTGCTTTATTTCATAAAAAATAGTTGCACTTTATAAGTTGTGCTTGTTTAAACGTTACAACTAAACTACATTTGTTTCCTGATTCAATATTTTCGTGAATATATTTCATGAATAAAATAATGCAGCTGCCTTCATTGACTTATTTGGTGGATATTAATGCCTTATTAAATATTTAACGTCTCACAGAGAGCTTTCTCCACTTCATGAGAATGCCTTTTCAAAAAGTCAAAATGAAAAACTTTTGGTGATACGTTTTTCAGATATATGTTTAAGTCTTGATAACGGTTTTTATCCCATAATATCCAAAAAATTAGCAGTGGATTGGATGAGGCTGTTTAGTTTGCATTGTTGAGTCATTATAGCTATGGAAATAAAGAGATGGCATAATATGAATGAAATACATTTCTGATAGTTTGTTAGTTTAAATTATTTTAAAACTTTTTTTTCTTTTTTTTAAATGTTGTTCTAGTTGTTGTAATCTGATTTCATAAGCAAAATAAGCCACAATTAAAAGTTTTTTAAAACCATGTTCATGGGTCGCTGATTATAGAGAAATTTACAATGTTCTTACCAATATTCTTTGATCAAAAAACTGTATGACATAGATTTAAAGAAATGCAATAGATAAACATAATAAAAATCATCTTTTAAAAACAGCTGTACGAACAATAAAGTTTTCCCTGTACACTGTGAGGCTATCATGCTTTATATAATATTTAAGAGAAATACATACTGATTTATACAATGGTAGAATAATTATAAAATATTTATTTACGCAATGTAGGGGCACCACACCCGGACCTATCGACAGAATGAGGAAACCCACTCCATATGAATCGAAAGTGACTCCTGGCTCGGGGATTAATAGCATAAAAATAAGGTTTGAAGAATCTACTAGTTCTTCACCAAAATTTGTCTATTTTTTGTTATTTTCCTTTTTTCAAAAAAAAAAAAAAAAAATCTGCAGTTTTTTATTTATTGATTCATTTTGTGTTTTACCATACCACATGTAGATTATATTATTCAGAATTCAAAGATTGACATAAATATTAATTTTTGTTTTTAGTAACAAATTTGAGTGCTATTGTTTTATAGTAACTTAATTTGTCGTAAGGGTTACTTTTAAGGGAAAAATTTACTTCAAAATCGTCAAAAGATCGATTATTTTATATTACATGAAAACCTGGTTAATTTTGAATATTTTAGCATGTCATTCTACCCATGAAGTAACTATGTCCTGAAATATTGTGAATTTTTTTAACAACCAGAGGGATTCTGCACACAAATAAACATTTTATACGCCCTTTTTCTTGGTGTTCATATTTTCTTCAATTTCATGCTTTCTAAATGCTGAAATTTTTTTTTGTATTAGAGATACAGATTGAAATAATTTTATACACGTTCTTTTCAATTTATCTAAGATGTCTGCATATTGAATTAGACTTCAGGTTTTTTGTTATTTTGAAAAAATAAAAGTATATGAAGACGTACCAGGTTTCGTCATTTTACACTACACGTAACAAAAAAAATAGTAATAAATGCAACATTAAATGCATCTAAAAGTTCATAGTTAGACTAGAAAATCATACAAAAAACTGGGCAAAAATATTAATGTTTTAAAACATAATAGGAATTTTTAAAAATGTAGGATTTTTAACATTAAAAAAATAATATGCAGTTGTGTATACATACTTTTTTAAGTGTAAATTTATTTATATTGAAATGTAGTAAGTTAACCATTTGAACCACAATTTAAAAAAATAAACAGAATTGTTGAAAATGTAAAATGAACATGAAGCATGCCAAATTTGTAACATTACAACTCTGTTTTTACCTTAGATGAATATTTAAAACAATTTTTCAACGTGCGGATTTTTTATATATGTACACTATATAACCATTAATCAATTGACGCATTTTAAATTTTAGACATTTTGTAGAATAATTAAAGACAAACTGGTTGTATTCTTTCGGAACTTCAAGATTATGAAGAATATGTGTGGCTTTATATTTGTCAATAGCGATTTGATCAGGCAGACAATTATGGAACCAACGGAAAATGAAGAAAAATAATAATATTAGGGACACACCTGTAAAATTAATTTCTAAATGACCTATCACTAGAATTGAATTGTAAAATACAGATATTCATTTATGTAATTATATAATGCATATCCATTGCGATATTTCGATTTTTTTCAATATAAAATAAAATCTTTTATAATTTATGTTTATATCATGTAGTGTATTCTACTAAATTTAATGACAGTTTCAGAAAATTTAACAAAATGTAGAGAGATAATTATTAAACTATATTAAACATATGACGAAATATGTACAATTGTGTCAAGTATTCTATATATGGATATGCGCGGATGATTAAGAAATAGTGAATAAATTAAACTCTGTAGAGCAAATCATAAAAAAATTCAAGTATCGCTAAATTTCTGAAAGATATCGATGCTAAAAATTAGTATGGTTTGTTATTATGTTTGTTAAAAATTAGTATGTTAGAAAAAACGAAAAAAATTAGAAGGAAAACGAGGATATATTTAGCGAAACAAAAATGTTAAGAGATTGACTTAATTTGCTGAATATGAGGATATGATATTATAAATTATGCATTTAATTCATAAAGAAAATACAATCAAAACCGCTAAAATAAATTGCAAGCGACACAGTTTATATCATGATGACCAGAAATATTCTTATTTGAAATTGCAATAATCTTTTTAATCGTTTTATTGAAGTTTTAATTTATGAAGAAGGAATCATATGTTATTTTAATGAACAATGCTATTAAAGACCAAATATGAATGAGCTTAGTTTTTATAACACGAAAGACATCAGAAAATAGCATAAGTGTACATAAATATATTGAAGAATTTCATTTCGAAGTAAAAGAGATAGAGTTAGAATATCAGCAAGATGTCAGAGAATAAGTAGATTCAAAGGGGATATACACTGTTAAAAAATTATCTCTAGTTTGAACTGAATTTTGGTGCTCAATAACTATCACCATAAGATGAAGAGAATTGATTAATACCTAGAAAAAATGTTAGAAAATGTTTACGAAAATTACTGACAGCTAACAATTTTTTTAATTATTCCTTAAATTTCGAAATTTAATTATTTTTGTTGTTTTTCAAAAGGTAAATATACTCTTTTCAAAATATTGTGTGACTAAGAAGTGGTTAAATTGCATTTTTAATACAATCAACTGGTTGTTAAAGTTATCAGATGAATTAAGTATTTCGAACTGACAGAAAAATTGACCAGCCTGGGAATCGAACCCAGATACTTGACTTACCGTTTAAGCTAACTTATCACGACAACCGGCGAGCATTTTTCACTCAGATAACCTTGTAGGCCATAACATCTGGTCTGTCATTTAGACAGCTCAGCAGAATAGACCGCAGGCAAAGAAACTCCATAGAACGATGTGTACGTAGATAAATAGCATTTTAACACAATCAACTGATTGGCAAATTTATGATACGAACAAAATATTTCCAACTGAGCGAACTTTACCAATCAGTTGATTGTGTTAACAATAAAATATATTTACGTACCCGTCGTTCTATGAAGTTCCTTTGCATGCGGTCTATTCTTTTGAGCTGTCTAAATGACAGATCAGATGTTATGACCTACAAGGTTATCTGAGCGAAAAATGCTCATCGGTTGTCGTCCCCAGTTAGCTGAAACGGTAATCCAAGTATCTTAGTTCGATTCTCGGCCTGGGCAATTTTTCGCTCAATTGAAAATATTTAATTCGTTTAACAAGTGGTTATTCAATATTTTTAAAAGTGATTATAGTAAATTTTTATAATTTGAAAAATATCTGTATTTTTAAACAGTGTATCCTGACAGCATTGTAATTCCCAGAGATAGTTTTAATGTATCTAAACAGATGTTAAAATATGTCGGCATTAACTTGAGATTAAAAATTAATTTAGGAGATATTAAGCAGTCATTGATGAAAATAATGAAATTAATGAGAAAAGAACTGTCAATATTTAAGTACAAATTTATTTGTTTTCTGGACAGTAGAGTAACATCGAATAGCAATAAAATGAACACAAGAGCATAAATAATATGAAATTGATGGAGTTCTTAATTATAGAACATTCTATTTATATTAAACTTGTCTCTTCGAAACCATGACGTCATTATGCGAAAGCAAAAACTTCACTATGAAATTTTTGTTTTGCTATTTCTTTAGTACAATAATTTTGAATTTCTAATGACAGCCCATTTTTAAATTTTACATACAGTCATGTAAGAAAATACTTTCACATGCAATTTGTTTGAAAATTACATTGCTGCACATCGTTTGACTGATTTATCAGGTATTTAAAAACAATTTTCAAACGTGATTTTTTTTAGCAATAGTCTTACTTTTTATCTAAAACCACCCAAGTTTGATATTTTAATTTTCGCAACATGTGGGTTTTCCGCACTAAATAAAATTTAATTATGTACTAACGAAAATTAAAAATGATGCTATTATTATACTAACCAAAATTGTTACAATTTCCAAGGTTTCTTTTCAAATATTACAAAGATAATATAAGAAATGTGGTAGACTGTAGAACACAGAAGCACATTAACAGATGTAACTGAAACAAATGCCGAATCGAGTTAATGAAAACGAAGGGAATTGTTTTAAAAAAACAAGCTTAGTTAAGCTTAATTCAAAAGACAGACAGAAAAAAACAAACAAAAACATCTGGAGTAATAAAGTTAATTAAACTAGGAAGAAAAGAAAACTCTTTAGTTGATTAGGGCAAGAAAATTGAATAGTTTCTTTGTCTTTAATGTAATTTACTTCTAATAACGTTACGGAAAGTTAGTGATGATTTTTTTTCTGAGAACTTTTGTCATTTTAGTTTATTTTTAAATTGTATTTTTTATTTTAGACATAATAACAAATACATTAGTAATTATAAAGATTTGTTTAATTGGAAAAGTTTTGTTATTATCTTAAAAGTACGGAATTAAAATTATTAAGCTTTAAACTAATCATGTAAATATCTGTATGTTTTCATGGTAGCTCATCTCAAATAAATTATTACACTATTCATAATATGCTGATATTCTACGCTATTCATATTACGATTAAAAATATTTCCATATACTGTCGAGTCACTCTATAACGAAACTCTATCTAACGAATTTCTCTATTTAAAGAGCTTTTTATAGGAACGGTTAATTTTTTCATGATTACATTAAAAATAGTCTCCATATAGTGAATTATATATCTCCATTTAATGAATTTTTTCTAAAATGTTGCATGTTCACGAATTCACTTCAAATTATTTGTAGAATATTTTTTTTCGTTGATTTCTGGCTTACATTTCATAGCTATATTCTTCTACCTTATTTCTCATTTTATAAAAGGCTTTCAACCCGCCCCTCCCCCCCCAGGAAAAACATATTTTTCAACATTTAAACTTGACTTCTTTTAGCCAAGATAAGCATGCGTTCTTGGAAAAGATTGAAACATTTGCTTGCTAGTTGGGCGATTTGCAACAATCACAAAGCATCTTAAAAGATAAAACTGTTCCATTAATATCTTGAAAATTATGTTTGTTTTTTGGTTTGAGTAGTAAGGCAGGAATAAGAAGGAATTGCAGAAAAGGTCGTTTTTCAGCAGCATTTTATCTACCTAAATTAACTCTCATTACTTTTAGAGGTTAGAGAGGATGTTTGTTGTTTGTGGCGACTCGGAGCCTTTTTTGTTGTGAGAGATCCTTTAAATGAAGAATTGTTACTAAACGTCATTTTTGCTGGTGTTATCTTCTAGTGCATTTGCATAAAATCGCTTTTAGTTTAAACATAACTCTCTCTGATAAAGTGATAATTTTGAAAATAATAAAAAAAGGAATTGGTAAAAATGTTTAAAAAAAAATTCAGTTAAATATTTCAAACACTTAATTAAACACCTTAAAACCAATTCTGTTATAAAATTTAAACATTAAATGAAAAAATTTTTGCTATTCTCTATTCAGCGAATTTTTCTATATAGCGAATTTTTTGTCTGAACGATGGATTTCATTATATAGAGACTCAACTGTATATATATGCATATCTTAATTTTAGATGTTGCAGAATTAAATTATCCTTATTTTTATTTTGCAATAAATTCACATATTCAACAAAAATAAAATATTTTTATTATTTTTTTAAGAAACATAAGTATTATTTACTATATCAACATTTAATATGAATTGTTATTATTATATTTTTACTATGGGTTCTGCTGCATACATTAAGTTTTCGGTAGATAGAATATCAAACGTCATGAAATAAAAATCAAACTAATTCAAAAAAGTAATACTAACTTTATATAATCGCCTTTTTCTTAACCTGGCTCAACTAATAAATCACCAAATAAATGAAATAGATTGAAATAGTTCATATTGTATTTTTTAAGCATTAAATTTGTCACTTCCATGTGTATATTATATATCGTATAATATTATACCTCATGAAAACGATGTTTTTCTTTATTATTTTAAAAACTGAATGTCAGCAATCATTAAATATCCTATTTTTATTTGCAGGATATTTATATTACTTTCTAACAAACATACTTATTTCAATTTATTTACAAACAATATTTTTTTTTTGTTAAAATGACCACTTTTGCCGAAAATGTTAATGAAATACGAAAATAACTGCCGAAAATCACACACATATATATGTGACGATTTAAGGAGAACTCGAATTATTTCCACTGGTTAAAAAGAAACACACAGTCATGGCAAGCGAGGGAAAAAACAAAAATAATAAATAAATGTAGAAGATCCAATAATTAGTCATTGGCTGCTGTAAGTTCATTTATTTAATTCGTAATAATGAGGAAGGGAAAAGCTCCTTTTGCAAAAATTCCATCATTATTTCCGCGAGCCGTCCTCATCCAAGAATAGGGATGAGAATTTTCCGCGGTTTTCCGCGGTTTTTCCCACCAGTATAATCTTAGAGAAAATGTTGTTTTACTCAAACGAAAAATGCTGCGATTTAACAGAACAATATTTCCTCTAATATTATACTGGTATGTAAAAACGCGGAACACTCTCATCCCTACAAGAAGCAACACAAGAATCTTCTTCTCATCTCGAGACCTTCACCTTTTAAACTAAAAAGAAAGTTCTGGAACATTCTGTAACCTCAAACCACCATTCTTTTCTGTAAACCGAATTCTTGTCCAGCTACGAGGCTATTTTCCATAGATGATAAATTTATTTTAAAAAAAATATTATTTAACGAATTTATAATTGACTCAGAATTTTAAATATCTTAGGCAGACGATTTTTATAAATGATTAATTTTAAGAGAAAAAGAAAAGAAATGAATTTATTAATATGCACACATCAAAGGTTGACGTAGGAAAAATAAATAAATAGATAAAATAAAATAATGATATTTTTGAAAGGTATGGGTTTGGAATAAATTTAATAAGACTTTCTTAAAAAGGGTTGATAAAAACATAGAAGAAATCAGTTTTATTTGGAATATTAAGAAATAAAGTTTTAATTAAGAATATTTTTAATTTAGAGCCATCTTTTTAAATTTACGCATACTGGAATAATGTTTTTTAAGGCAAATGAGGAATTTATATCGTCTGCATAAGGATTAACAGATTAGATTTAGAAACAAGATTTTATTTTAATAATTTGAAGTAAGTACGGAACATTATTATAAGAAAATTAAGATAGTATAAAGATTAGTTTTGGCGAAAAAATTTTTAATTTGTAATATATATATAGATATAGATATAGATATACATGTATATTAAGTCAGTTACAAGAAAATGTTTATATCAAAATGCCTGTCAAACATATTATACATTACAGTGTTACAAAACATAAATTAAAAATAATGAATGTTCAAAGTTTTGTGGTGTAAATAGTAAAATGTTCTTGAAAGATTTAATAGAGAAATGATACTCTCATAATTCGTATTTGAGAATTATTTTTGAAACATTTTAGGAAACATATTTTTAAATACATTAAAACAAATTATCATAAATAAAATTAATTTTAATATTTATACTTAAAATTTCTTTATTTTTCCATATTTGTGCATTTAAACCAAAACATTAAAGCTCTTTTTACAGAATTTTCCTTATTCCAATTATTCTTTCCTCAGTCAAATTAGAAAAAGTACTTCAGAAACTATATTAGTTGGTACATATTTAGTAGAGGCGCATCTACACTTAATTGAAATAGACACAGATAGATAATATTTATTAGATTAGACAATATATCATTTTTACAACACGTACGCAGGAATCAATCACCACCGATAGCGCCTGATTATATATATATATATATATGTATATATATATATGTATATATATATATGTAAAACATACTTACATTTTTAAATTTTATAGATTTTTTTTTCTTATTTAAGCAGTGTATTCATGAAAAATTACAGCCCTCAATATAGCAAAAATTTTTGATTCCTTTTTACTAGTGAACATTTTCCCCGATGGTAATCAGGGTCTGATCAACAACCTTTCACATATGACAAATATATAAGATTTCCAACATAATTATTAATTGTTATGCTTTTCGTAAGGATTGATTTAATGTTTAGAAAATGTTATTTAAGATTAATATTCGAAAATAATTGTTTTCAACTGTTGGACCTTAAAAAATCTGTTTATGGTCAGTTCTTATATCATCTATAATGAGAAAGAAATAAACATTTAATTATCACCCAGGAAATTTTATTACCGTATATTTCCGTATTTAACACAATCTTTGTATAAGTCGCATATACGATTTTTCAATGAAAATCGTCCAAAATCGGTATGTGAACCAATGTTAAACAAACGTGATAAAAAATTCAGCGAGTGAAAATTTAGCACCTTCTTTGCATATCTAATAGAAAGCAATGCCATTTCCAAAAATCTTTTTATCTCCTTTCGATCTTCAGTGGACCCCCGGAGCACTTAGGCTCTAAGACACGTGTATTTTGTTCCATTGAATCCAGGAAATTCTTTCTTATTCCCCCTTCTGTTTTTTGATGACAATAGAAAACGGGGATGTTACAATGGTTCAGGAGACAACTATCTCAATCTTACTTAAGGGAAGAACCTCTGTCCTACAGTTGGATTGATGTTACACTGGAAAAGTAAATTATGCATCAAACACACCGCCTGGAACATAAAACACACCGACTTCTAATCGCAAAATGTACTTGTGTGTGCTCGCAGCCTTACTTCTGTTCTTCAACACGTGGTCGTTTTTACAGATGAGTCACCTAAAGACAAGACTTTTCAAAATGAACTGAATAGATGCAATCTGTGGATGCAACTGTGGTAATTGGCACTAATTTAAAACAAGTTAAAACTTTCAAATCAAGCGTAGCAAATGAGGAGCCTTCGTATTATAACAAAGTTTAAAAAATATTCAAATCGTGGTTTAATAGTGAACATCATTTCGAATACAATATTGCAACCGAAATCTTTTGTATGTCCCTGTAAATACTATATGCTTTCTATTTTACATGAAGTAACTTGCAGTAATCCTCAGCAGCACATATAAATTTCATAACATGAGGAATACTTCAATACAATTAAAATGAGCCCCAAGTAATGTCCTCACCATAAATATTATGTAAATAAATACTTTTGTGCAGTCCTGTAAATGAAAAAAATATATGTTTCCATCTTAGATTGTACAGAATGTACATTTTACGGCATATTTCAAAGATACATATCAATTTTGTTATATTTCAAAACTTGTAATGGCATTAAAATGAACATGAAAAAATTTCCCCATTATCTCACTGTAATGTAAAGGGAGAGTTTTGATTGTTCTTCAAATTGAACTATTCATCTAATTTTCATAAAATTTGATACGACTCAGCAAATTTTTGCAAAAAGTATACATATTTAATTTCTAATAATTCGGTTGGGTAGTTTGTGCTTTGTTATATGCGGACAGACGGACCGACTGTACGACAACCAAATTTGCTACGTATTTACATAATTACTAACGCACTCAAAAAAAGTCACAACGTTGCTAACTCTGAATTGGAAAAAGAAGTTTGTCTTGATTTACCACAAGAAATGCTGCATATTTAAATGCATATTTTAAATGCATATTCCATTGATATTGTAATGTATGGGATTGTGGATGAAACAACTTTTGAAGAATATGGTGCTAATGATGAAACAAATATTCACGATATTCATCCTGATGTACCAATAAAAAACAACTTTAATGAGTTTCTTGAAAATTCTGATAATGACATCGAAAGTAAATAAGCTTTAGTGTCTTGTTTTATTATAAAATAGTAGAGTCTTAAGCTATTTTTAGAAACGTATAGGTAATTTTAATGTGCTTTATATTTACTATTGTTTCTGTTTTAGAATAGCAAATTTGAAAGGAACCAATTGACTCATGTATAAGTTGACAACCTACTTACGAGTAGAAAAAAAATAACTAAAATGTTTCGGTTTAAATACGGAAACATACGATATATACATTTCCGCAAATTTTTCTCAATTTTGACAGAGCTATTGATAAAATTTGAATTACAACTTTAATAAGAATACTGTTAAAGGGGAGAGTATTATTTATATTTTCCATTTTTATTATATTTCTGCGACAATTGAGGAAAGTTGTTTTCATATTAAAAAAATGAATAACTTCAAAATGAAATTTGCGTAGTGTGTTAGCACAATGTATAGCGAAACTTTTGTGAAAGTCTCAAAAACATATATTGAAAATTCTTAAAAATGACGTCTATAAAATAAGCTCAAAATATGTTGTTCACAAAAGGAAGAAAAATGATAAAATACTGTATCCATATATCATTTTATCAGTGTCAATATAGCATGTATAATATTGCATTTATACTATATTTGGATACTGCCTGTCATTTTTTTTGCTTCTTTTTCGGATCACCGGATTTTTAGCTTTTTCTATTGACGATAATTTTTAGAATTTTCAAGCAATGTTTTGAGAATTTCACAAACTTTGTTCGAAAAATTTACTATGTTTTGTATCTTTCACTCATGCGCATTGAAAAATTATTTAGCAAACCTGCTCATTATTATATATTCTTTATTATTATTTTTTTAAATTATGAGTTGGGTTTTTATGTACATTTCTGTTTGTCATAAATTCTAAAAAATGTCAATTTTTTATCTTAAGAATTTTGCAAATTATAAGCAATAAAAACAAGTCTATTTTTATAAAAACCTTAATTTTTCTATAAATATGCATGCTACTTGAAAAAATGAATATAAATTGTTATAATAAACCATGTAATCATAATTTGTTGTTTGAATGCTTTTGCTGCATTAGTTTTGTCAGAATTATTCAAAAAATATTCATTCTTTTTCAATTTGTTTACGTCTTATAGGGTATTCACGGAAATATATGACTTGTATTATTTTGTTTAGACACCTGGAGTTTCAGGATGATTCTTCATGCATTTTCTAGATATTTAACATATCGTCAAAATTCACAAGTGGCCGGTCACCTCTGGCGATATATCTGTGGCCTCCGGTAATAACCAGTTAAGGCCCATTTTTAATATTTTGAGTAATTAACATTTTAAAATTTCAAAAATGTCTTTTTATCATTACTTTTTTAAAATAGATTAGAACTTATTATTTTTTACTACATTCAATTAGAATGTAAGAACCTCTTATTTGCCAAAATAGTTATATAAAAATGGTTTTTATTAATTGAAAACCAATTAAAAATGTAAATCTTATTTTGTTATTACCGTTTTACATTTATTTTTAATAAATGTAAATAAAATTAAATATTTATTTACATTTTGAATATTAATTTCACATCAATTAAATACATTGTCAATTTTTTGCTTTTTTATATTATCATATTTTTATGTTATTTTTATAATTATAGACGATTAAACGAACGACGAAACGACGAAATAAATATAAATCTTATCTGGTTATCACCGTTAATTTATGCACTTGCCGGATTATTACTGTCTTTTCGATTTTTAACGACGAAACGAGGAAATAAAAAGAAATCTTATCTGGTTGTTACCCTTAATTTATGCACGTATCTGATTATTACTGTTTTTTCCATTTTTAACTGAAAATTTATAGTATCCCTATGACGGAAAGTATTCGATTTTCATTTTTCAGTACTATGTCAGATGAAAATACTCTTTTAAAGCTACATTTTCCCGAATTATCTATTTTTTTTTTTCAAAAATGTGTCTTACCTGGTTATTACCGGAAGACACAGATATAATATACCTATGAACTTCTCTAAAAACCTTCAATAATTTTTTCCATAGAAAATGCATTTATAAACCACTTTTTAAAAATATCTGTTTATTTTTTTAAACACATGAAAATTGATACATTTTACAAAATAAATACCAGTCTTCAATCCTCCAGTGCATAATGCATATAAAGTTACAACAGAGTAATGTAGAAGAAAATGTTACTCTAAAGCTTTTTCATGTGTAAACCGTTTAAGATTCAAGTTTCTCAGTTCTTTGATTCGTTTATTTCTTTATTCAAATTTACTGTTTACTGAATGGAATTAACTTCAATCTCAGATTACTTTAAATGCATCTTATTGACCATGAGTTTAAAATAATGCATTTTTAAGGCTGAATTAT
The DNA here is from genome assembly GCA_964019185.1 of Maratus speculifer. Lineage (NCBI taxonomy): Eukaryota > Metazoa > Arthropoda > Arachnida > Araneae > Salticidae > Maratus > Maratus speculifer. The sequence continues at coordinate 171,841,598 of OZ025289.1, read as the reverse complement.
CGATTTCGATTTCAACTTTGCGATTCATTTTATGTGATTCAGGAAGTTTTTATCTTTCTTTGAAACTTATGTCGGGGATTTTTTGTTTTTTATAGTAGCAATGTAAATACTCATGAGTAAATATAAGGAATTATTTTTATTTTTTCAAATGTTTTTTTCTATTTTACTTCTGTTGAAAAAAAAAGTAATGTTTGAGAATACAGATAGTATTATACAAAAGCAAACATATTAAATTAATGAAAACTATATTTAATAGTTTTTATTTCTCAAAAAATTTAAAAAAACAGAACCATTTTTTGGAAGAATTTGGAATGAAAAGTTATATGCGACACGGAATGTTTGAGAAACATTTATTATTTAACAATTCTCATTTCAACATTACTTAAAATGCTTTCAAAATTTTAATGTTTTTGCAATGAACTTTTCTTATGCTTTTCTTTAAAAATGTGTGTTATAATTGTAATCAGATAACCGAAAAACGTTAGATGTTGTTTTTGATCGATTTGAAAAAAAAAAAAATATATAGTGACATATCTTTTTTTTTAGTTTTGTACTTGTACTTGATTTATGAACTGCATTGTTATTGGAAATTTCTTTAAAATGATAAATATTTGTTGAACTTCATTCTATGTTTAAAACACGTTAATTTGTATTTGTGTTACATAAATTATTTAATGAATTAAACCCTTCCTGTTCTCTGTATGACTCAACAGGGGCTTTTATTTAAAACTCGTTTCTGTTTGAATATGATCATTCAACTTTAATGGTGATTTTTGGGTTTAATTGCTATATTTATAAAAGACAAAATCCTTAAAAACACAAAACAAACACTAAAATCCTTAGGTTTAAATGTTATTATGCTAAAATATAGTACTCTTATTATATTTATATATGTACTCCACACATATATATTCGATATTTATTAGAACACAAACTATTTGTAATTTAATAATATAAAAAAAATAATACTAATCTTATTAATAAAAATCTATTTTATATGTAGTATAAAAAACATCTTTTTTTAAGGTATTCACCCAGAGCATTTTTTTGTTCTTATTAGAAAATAACGTCTATGCTTGATGAATTCCCATACGTTGTTTTTGAAACAAAAGATAATTTTTAGACTCATCAAGAAAAGCAGAGTTTTAAACTATCACTTAAAGCTCCACTGGATGATAATAGCAATTTTTTTAAGAAAGACGATATCGATTTATGAAAATTGAAAAAAAAAATCAGAGTTTTTTATTTTTTAGATTGTGTTTATGAATAACAAAGTTTGGATATCCTTAGTATTTTTAAAAGCACGAATTGGGTAGCAAGATAAATATCTTAGCCCGAGAGAAATCTCAAAGTTAGCAGAAATTATCTACTTTCCAGATAATGCTATCATTCAAAATTACATTTATTAAGCACTATAAAAATGTATTCAACAAATATTGAGCATATATTTTAACATAAATAACCTTAGATTTAATAAACATTAATAAAAAAATCGATTATCCCATTCAAATAAATTTAAATATAAAATCTAAGAATCCTTTAAAAATATAAAAATCACTAGTTACTTACTAGTTTTACTGATTTATTTAATTTTAATTTATTGCATGCATTGCTTGAAAAACCTTGTTAAAGATTTTACACATTTATCAGAAACGTGTGGGTGCATTACATTTTGAACAATTATCTTCAGTTTTATTTTCAATTTTTTTAATTGTGATTAAAAACTCTTTTGTGCTTAGTTTGTGTTTTTCGTCGTTTTTATTGTTTATTTTTGCACAAATGCCAAGTTTTTTTTTCGGTAGAGGGCGGACAAGAAATAACAAACTGTTCTTGTACGACTTTAACTAAGTCTTGAATAAATTGATGTATACTAATAGATAATAGTCGTGTAAAAAAACATATACTAACTATAGTTTGGGTTACAGATTTGCATAAAACCCAAGCTATTGATAGTAGCAAAACACAAAATATTATAAATTGCATTCATCGGCTTATTTTATGAAGCAAACTTGTTAGATGCAGACTCTCTGTCATCTGGAAAATCACACATCTACATTGAATTTAGTTGCATTGTAGTAAATAACTAAAATAAGTATTTTTTAGATTTATCTAAAATTTCAACAATACGATGTAGGCTGCTAAGCAACAAAACCTTTTTATCTTTTTCTCCTTGGTAAACAGTAACGCTGATGTCTAAATGTGTTAGAGGAATAGTCGCATACAATTCCAATTTTCGCATTTTTACAGAGACATATTTTTCGTCTTGGGCATTTTACAGTTTCTATAAGACCAGTTTTTTATCAACATCTGCAAGCATTTAGAACGTGATACGATACTGAATGTATCATGTTTTGGTAGATATATACAGAGTAATCCTACTCACAGATTTTGAAAGAAAAAAGTGCCCATCAACGCTTATGTTAGACCTTTTTTATATATTTAGTCTTGCAGTTTTCTTGCCATCCTTATTATTTCCAGGAGTCAACGTTCGAGTATTGCTTATTTATTTTTCAGATTTTCATGGGTATAAAGTTAAATTTTTTTCATTCTTGTTCAAATTCTTAATTCTTCTTTTTTATATTCGGTTTTTATCTGATAAGTATCACAAACTATAATTCAATACTGATAATTTTTTAATGTATTCTAATAATAAAAAGTATAACAATGTTAAGAGTAAAGGCAGAATCGCTGTTACATTCATTTTCATCATTAGAATTTAATTTTCTTTATTAACACGCAATATAAGATCTTGATTGAAATTTTTCACTATCCTTCCTTCAGTTCTACCTATTAGAGGAAATAGGAGTGAGGCAGATATACTTTCTTATTACTTACGAAAAAATGCATGTCTATTTTGTCATTTATACATAAAAACTTATTACGGTCAAACTGACCCACTTCGCACCTCTAGGTATAAGTAGCTATGATTGAAAAAAATATTATGCTATTTGTTACTCCCTCTGTCCCAAATTAGTTGCGACATTTAAGTTGAAAATCTTGTCCCAAATTAGTTGCGACATTTCAAGTAGGCGGAGCCATAAATAACTTCTGAAGCAATTTAGTAGATCTACACTATTAAAAGTATACTAGAATGAATATAACAGTATATACTAGGTGCCAGAAGCAATATTAGCTCGAATATAAAGCAAAAGAAATAATAAATATTAATTTAGAAAATACCCTGATGAAGGAAATGGATAATATACAGCGCAATGTTCTCAGGGATGTTTTAAAAATGATATATTAAACCATAATGTCATAAATGCTGTAGCTATTAAATGGAATGTTCATCGTGATATCTCGTTTGCAAAAGCAGGCAAAGACGTCAAGAATAAAATATGACGAAATTTACAATGTATGTTTAGAAAAAAAAATTGTAAATGCAGACGAAAAAAGATTTTTTTTTCTCAGCCACTGAGCAAAATCAAAAGAGTTCTCAAGAAAATAAAGACAATAACTGCGAAGATTATCATATGCTGTTATAATTCGTAAATCTATATTACACAGGATCCTCAAAGCTGATAAAGTTTTGGAAAGTATTTCATCCACCATTAAACCGAGTCTAATAGAAAAAAGTAAGCTCGACAGAATTTGATTTTGTTTGCAGCACTTTCAAGCTACAAGATACTTTTCATATATGCCGAATGAAATGTTTGGAAATGATTTCACGATTAATTAGCTTGAAAGTAGTTTGATGTGTTTACTGTTTAAAGAATCTTTAAAAAATTGGGTGGGGCTTAAAAACATATGAACCAGGATTTTTAAAATTAATTTAATACTAATTAATGGAATGACGAAGGGAATGTCAGGTAAGTAAATGTTGTTGATTGATGGTATAGCTCTCTGAAAAATATTCAAACAAATTCATAAATCCATAAATATCAATAATCAGTACTAAAGTATTCAAATGTCGCAAGTAATTTGGGACAGAGGGAGTATTAAATACGAAAAGTTGTTCTTTGCCTTAAAATATTAAAAGTCAGAAAAGGAAGCATTTTTTTTAAATGAATACTTTTCGAATACTTACTATGAGAAACTGAACATCGATTTGGGTCAGCTTGACCCACTCCGCGCTTCTAATATTAAGGTTTATGAAAAACCGTGCAGCAGCTTGTGAGATATGGCAATTGTGGAAAATGTAAATAATGCTACTTAGCAGATCAACATGTTGAGTGATATGCACCAAAAGCTATTCAGACCTAGATTATATCAAAGTATTTTGGAATATAAAGATTTGGGAAATTCTGTGCATTAGTGTTTGAGAGAGAACCCCCACAAAAGTTTTGTCACATACAGACAGACAGATATTTTGTAAAAACAGGATTTCAGTGTTCCCTGACCACTAAAACGTATAAATCCGTAACGGAATTCGAACATTTTCACGAGCTCACTACATTCTTCCTCCGAAGATTGAGCAGAGTAAAAAACTAGTCGGAAGCGGCAATCCCAAAACTTATACTCATCGCATTACACATTTTTACGTTAATACGACCAGAAAAAATTAAACAAGCTGCCGTGAATGGTAAGGTAATTTACTCCACAGTCTAATCTGAAACAATTTATTCCAAGTGCTAATTGAATCTGAAGTTTGATCATGATCCGTGTTATAGTATTTGAGATAGAATCATTGCAAGAGTCTTTAAAAACTTGATAAGAGCAACACTTGCTAAAAGATTTACCCCAAAACTAAATAATAATAATTATATCGTAGCTAAAGGAATCTGAAGTTTGATGAAAATCAGTTCCTCAGATAGAGCTATTGCAATAATCATAACTACTACGCCATAACAACGCTAAATGTTTAGGTTTTACTCAAAAAACTTAAGAATACTATTTTTTATCAGGAACTAAATGTATTTGAAGTTCAGTGAAAATTCTTTCATTAGTTTCTGAGATAGAACTCTTGTGATAATCATGAAAAATGCCGAATAGCAGCGATACCTGTTGAGCGATTTACTTAAAAACCTAAGCGTACTTATTTATATTAAGGACTGACTGAATTTAAAGTTTGATAAAAATTCATGCGTTATTAAGTGAGATGGTACCATCACAATTATGATGAATATCCACAACGCAGCGCCCCCTATTGCGCGAATTACACTTAAACGTAATCAAAACCATATTGTATAAAAGACTAACTGAATTTAAAGTTTTGTGAAATTCCGTGCAATAGTTCTTGAGATAGAACGTCCACAATATCTTTGTTACATTTTTTACAGACACGCACAATGACTCACAGACTAAAGAACAGGCATTTTGTAAAACCATTCTTTTTTTTTTTTAAATCTTTCACTCCTAAAACGTGTCAATCTTTCTAAAACCGGAATTAAAAAAAAAACGTTTACGAATCATCTTCTAGAATAGAAGAAAGTAAACTAGAAAATGATATTTATACAGTGCTGCAGAAGGACCTTACACACCTGAAGTACTTTGCACACATCAAAATGTGACATACTAGAAAAATGACAACATGAAATTCTTAGTCTTTTAATACTTTATTTATGTTATTAGAAATGTAATGTCTCATGAAAATATTTCTATGGATATTTTTATTAGAATGTATCAAATTAAATTGCATTATGTAATAATAATAGGAATTTTATTGTACGGATTGCAATTCCGACCCATACAGTCATCTAAAACATTTGGCTTGGTATTTCACGCTTTTCAAGAATTAATGTTCGGATTTACCTTCAACACTTTAGATTCAGTTAGATATTGATATAAGTTTTTGCAAATCAGATTTCCGTCTAAATAACCCAGAATGTGCTTTTCTGCATTTTGGACTATTTACCTTATTTATACTGTAATCATATTTGAAAAACTAATGCACAGAATTTCATATCATCTACATTCCGATCATGGGCATATATTGCCATTTAATTTTGGCACTGTGAAAACAAATTTTGATATATTAACATGGATGAGAACAGGCAACATCCGACTAGTTATTATTGGGATGCATTTTTCAGCAGAAAATATGCTTTAAATCATTTTTTAAAGAATATTTTAAAAGAGGGATTCGTCAAATGTAAATTAAGTAATATTTGTCCTGTATGGCGACAATTTTCCATTCAGTCTCCGAATTATTTTCTAAACAATTGTGATTTATCTGTTTATTTAAAAATTACTAAAATATAGATATGTCAGTAGCCTAAATATTTTCCAGAAAAATGTCAATTAAGTTTTACTAAAAAAAATATATCTGATCGAAAATATTTTTGAAAAGAAGGATCACCTAATAAAAACTGTCTTTTTAACCTAGCACCGACATATTGAGGGTTCATAATTAAGGCAATGGATTTCATGTGCCTTTTAAATAGACAAAACAGCCAGTTACAATTATTTTTACTAAATTTTAAGCGTAATAATACGTTTTTATTTAATTTTTAATAGTGGAAACAAAGTAAAAAATAAGGTTGATTTACAAAAATAAGTATTTTATTTTAAATAATGATTTGTAATTTACTAGAGAGATATTTTCCTCTTAATACGTAATACAGCCCACTTAACACATTCGCTGCCGATCACGCGCCAGCTCGTGATATGGCGCCTACGTTAAGGGGCCTCTCATGTGACAGCGCGTGATGTGGGGTGACGTCCAATAGCCAATCACGCGCTGGCACAGGAAACTTTTTCACTGATTCTTTGTTATAAAAAGTAAATCGGCTTCTAGGACATCCCACTTCTACAGTGCGGCATTAACTGTCATCATATCTTCACGTAAGCGGCAGCGAACGTGTTAAACATCATACCGCATACATACATACATTTAAAAATTTCCGTAAATCATTTGTATTTCTGTCTTCATATGATAGCTAGTTTTATGTATATCAAACCTTTACTGTATTTGAGTTTTATTTCTGCCTTATTTATTTTTCTTGATTATGAAAAATTAACAAACCTATTATTTCAATTAAAAAAATTTTACTAAAAATGTAAAAATTGTTTCCGCATTGAATACGCTGGTTATTTCCAATTAAAAAAAATAATTAAGATTTAAAAATATTTAAGAATCTCTGTTAGCATTCGTGTCTCCATGCATGAAATACTGCTTATAATAATGCTAACTTCTTAAACTTCACACCGTATGCATAAAGACTTAAAAAGATTTCCATGTTATTTTATAATTCTGTCTATATAAAATATTGTTAAATACGAAACATTTATTTTATTTATGTTATAGACATGTCTTATTTTCTTATCTATGTACATGCATTTCATGTGTTGAAGGAATTTATATATAATGAAAAAGAATAATGTGAATATTTTTGTTTTAAAAAATACCACAAAAAATTTAAATATGTGTATGTTTTTTATTTTGTAGAATAAACTGCTTGCTTTCATTTGTTAAAGTTACATAAACAGTTTTTTTTAGAATTTTAATGAATATGCATGTTCTAAAGTATCACACTCCAATGAAAATATATCACTTTTAAATGCTAAATTGCGTGCTTGCAAATTTCCTTCCATTTTTACTTACCCATCATACGTAGTATAGGGTAAGTCTTGCAATCGTTTTGAAAATCGAAAAAAAATTTTTGACGGATTTACACGTTTCAGATAGTGGAGATTCCGAAAAACGTATTTTTAGAAAAAAAATTCTGCCGTCCGTCTGTCTGTCTGTCTGTCTGTCTGTCTGTCTATCTGTAAACGCTCTATCTCCCGAACAAATTGAGATAGAGACTTGAAATTTTGTATGTAGTTAGTATGTAAGAATGGGACGAACCCTATTTAATATCAGCAACCTCGATTATCCGGAACTATATTCCGGAACTCTCGAAAAACTCGTTCTGATGAAAGGTATATAAAAATTTTCGAATTTTTTTGTTCTACGTAAAAGGCAGTAAAATAACACACATTTTGCATATAAAACGAAGTCGATCGGATTATTAGTTGCCGAGATATTTGTAATCTTGTTTTCCACATTCTTCGATTTTCCATGACCCTGTATTTCATTCAAATTTCAATTCAGAAGTATATTTTAATTGGAAATGAGACGCTTAATCCGACGCAGTTAATTGTTAGTTAATAGACTTATTATTTTGGAGTTATAAGGATGTTTCTTTTACGCAGTTCGGTACTACTTGAGTAGTTTGGCGTTTTATATATAATTTGTCAAAATTGGTACATCAGCAGTTCTTTAATATAGCATTACTATGTATATTAACCATATTTAAATTTTGTTTATGAATTGCAATGCATTGTATAAATAGCTTCACATGTTTTATTTTCATATACATATCCATGATGGGTAAGTATTACGGTGGCCCCCAACGACTAGTTTATGTCTAAAAAAGTAATTTTTGCATTTATATACCTTTATGTTCTTCAAAAAAAATTACTTTCATTTACTGAAGATCCTTTGAAATAGAATGCAAATGTAATAGAATTCTCAAGCGTAATTACCGTTATGGCTAAACAATATTAGAACTCTAAACTTTAAATATTTTCCTCTATTTTTATTTGGGTTTTATTTTACTAATTTGACTTTTAGATTTGGTAAATGTAACGTGATCCCATAAAAGATTGTTATGTATATTACTTACAAACATAAATATTTTAAAGGTGTTGATAACAGATTTTCTTTACACTATATAAATATGTATGATGATCATAAAAATACACGATACGTTATGAAGATATTCATGTATTACTTTACACTTGACAGTTTTGCGTTAAATGTGTTTTCCAAAAGAGGTCAATATATAGAACAGAATTGATAACATATGTTTAAAATAAGATGAATTTTTTTTTCAGTGAAAATTTTAAAACATAAAATATATTTGGCAATGGACTTAAACAGAATCCTGTTTTCTTCCTTAACATGTTGGATACGGAAGGTAGGAGAGATATGACACACTTTTTAAAAATATTTTTTATGAGTTTTAGAAATCTTTTTAAAACTTTTTTTATCATAAGTGTAATTGTCAGTATTAAATATTTTATTTTTTGTTTTTCACTCTTTGTGGTAGAAACTGTTTTCTTGTGATGAGGTCTTATATCATCTTGTGTCTTGCAAACTTCATGATCACAAGATATGAGGATAAAAAATTTGGTATTCTTGAAACTATTAATGTCGAAAGAATATTTCCAGTCCTTTTAAATGTAGAAAAAAAATTAGATTCAGAAAATTATTTTGGAAGAGCTGTAATATTTAATGATCCTTATTCATTTCAGAAGTTTATGCAGAAAAAAGTAATAAATCAATCATGAAACAACAATGATCCATTCATATATTGGTATGCAACTTAAAAAATCCATTATTTTCCAAATATGCAATCTGTATTATCTTTCTTAATACAATTGTATTATTTCTCCCCACCATGTCTATCTAGTTGCCAATGCATAAATGCCGTTGCCGTTGCAAAATTACAGTCTATTTTCTTGTAAAACCTATTAATGTACTTTATATATAATACAAAATAGAAGGTATTGTCTTCTTGATATTAAGGGTTGTCAAAGAATATCAGTATTTGAAAAAAAAAAAAAAAAAAAAAAAAAAAAAAAAAAAACATTACATTGACATTTAAAAAAAATAAACTTATAAAAATAATTTTAAAGTTGTTTATATGGTTTCAGAAGATAAACGAAGCATTTGCATGTAATTGCATGGCTATTAATGTCATCTGTTGAGTAAAATTGTCAATATATCAAACCTCCGCTGCTTCCCCTAAACTGGTAAATATTTTCCTGTAAAATAGCAGAGAACCTTCGGTTAATCCATAATATTAAGGCCTATGTAACATTACAGAAATTAGAAAAACACAGATTATATTAAACAACAGAGATTATCACACAGATGTCAACATCAGAAATAGACAACTGATAGATAGACAATAGAACTGATTGATAAATTTACCCTGGAAAATACACAAGACTCCGTAAATAATAATTTAATTTAGTTTTCAAAATTAGTCGATCAGGAAAAAATTTTCCGAGTAAATTTGAACCACTTTATCCTTTAATACTTACACAATTTTTTTCTAGCCCTCTTTGGTTTGAACCTGAGGTCTCGGCACATAAGAAGAACACCCTACGGACTGTTAATTGTTTGTCCAATGTGTGTCTCCTATGAGTCAGCGAGGAAAAAATTTATTACAAAAATTATACTCGTGCGTTCCAAATATTTCGCTTCAAATATACTTTTTAGAATATTCGTAAACGGTTTATTTTAACAGTTTCAGTACAATACATAATATCTATTATTTTCTTTAAAAAAAAATTAATTGCTTAGTAAGTTTAAGAAATAAATAAAAGAATTCAATTGTTTTTTTTTCTTTCAACGTTAAAAGTTGAATTTCATTCTTTTTTACAACAATAATGCTTCGAAGATACTTTCGAAATCGTCTCTTACTATTTATTTTATAATGAATAGCACAGAATATAATGTCATGCACTAATATTTTTAATCGAACAAGAGAAAATAAATAGAAATAAATATAATTTATTATTTACAAGTGAGTTTTTTTTTTTTACGTATGCATTCTTTTATTTTTTTGTGTTATGATTTTAGAATATTAATTTATATTTATAAGACATTTACCAATGAAATAATATGTAGAAAAATAGCATTGGAATACTAATTATAGATTTGAAACAATAATATGCACTGTGCGTATAACATTATCAGTCTTCTGGCTTGTGAGGGACCTTATTAACATCGAAGACATAATTGTATTACATTTAAATTATTCGAAGATTAAAATTAAAAAGAAAACACACTAAAATGTCTTCTTTAATAGTCGTAATAAAATTTCAAAAAACTTTTAAAAGTGTAAATTTTGAATTATCAAAATTTTAACAAAAATATGAATATCTTTAAATAAAGAGATGGAATTACCTACAAGGAATTAGACGTAAGATTGAGGAAATGTCTGTAAATTGATGACCAAAAAACTCGATCGCATACCAAGAACAAGAATAAATTTAAAATAAATCTCGTTTTTTTTTTTTTTTTTTTTTTTTTTTTTTTTTTTTTTTTTTTTTTTTATGCTTGGACCACAATCCTTTTCCTCATGAAACCCAAAATTATTGATTTTTTTTTTTTTTTTTTTTTTTTTTTTTTTTTTTTTTACATTTTAATTTTAATTACCTACAAGGAATTAGATGTAAGATTGAGGAAATGTCTGTAAATTGATGACCAAAAATCTCGATCACATACCAAGAACTAGAATAAATTTAAAGCAAATATCGTTTTTTTTAAGCTTGGACCACAATCCTTTTCCCCATGAAACCCAAAATTATTGATTTATTATTATTATTATTATTATTTTTTAATTTCAGTTCTTAGCAGTTTAATGTATTATGTTTTAAAAGCGAACCAACAAATGTCAATATCGTTTTAGAAGGTAGATGATATATTTATCTAAGTTAGCAAAATGCCTTCTAGATGGCATGGAGAAGAAACTAAGAAATTTGCATAATAATTTAACTTAAAATCTTTAGAAACAAATGTTGGGAGGATTAGTATATCATTCGCTTGTTTAGAGGTATTAAATTTGTGACTGTTTGAATTTAGGTTCTTGATCTTAAATTGATATTTTAAAGTGCGTTATACTTTTAGATAATTGTTACCATAAATTACATACCGGTGCCATCAAATTTTTTTGTCATCTTTGATATCATTTTGTTTGCTTAGTATTTTATCCAAAGAAATATGAATCTATGAAAATGTTATCTTCAAAATCTTTTTTGGGGAATTGTCTAAACGACAATAGTGATTTATATAACAATTTAATAAATTTTAGAAGGATTACAGAAGGACCGAAAGATTTCGAAGTATTAATTAAATTCGAATTTGTAGAGATTTTTTGGTAACATTTATAACCCCATTCATTTTTTTTTTATAAATTTCTTCATCATATTTTGTAGAATTAAGCAATGGAGAAATATGATGTTCACCAAAATAAATATAAAAATATTTCCTAATTCATCTCCCCCCCCCCTTCAACCCCACCAAGATAGCTGAAATGATGCAAATGTAAAAGTAATCACCATTTTAATTATCCTTCTTCACAATTTTTGATTTGTATAAAAAAAATGCTTTTGGAACAAGATAAAGTAATGCATCTAGAAATCACTCTAAACACCATTAGAACAAGTCGATGTATTAATGAATTTTATAATAAGTTATTTTAATGGTATTTATATGTTCTGACAGTAGATAAAGGGTAAAAAACAGCGTATCATGATTTCTATTATTGTTTTAACAAAGGGGTTAAGAGTTTTGAAGATACTTATAAGTACTGTTAGTAAATAAAGAGTAAAAATTTATGAATCAGAAATTTTACCATTATTTTGATTTCGAGAACCAAAGGACTAAGTGCTTTGATATGTAGAAACAAAACATTTCCAATTTATAAATGAGTTTTCAAGATAATGTATGATATCTGTACATTTTTTGTGAGAATTAAAGGAAAATAATTTTTATAATTAAATAGTGATTATTAATTATATATTATTAGTGATGCTGATAACTGAATAATAATTAACAATTATTTATAATAAGTAGTAATAATAACATTAACTTAATAAAGTTTGAACGGCAAAACTTGTTTTGTGGAATCAAGAAAACAATTTACGTTAAAAAAATCTCTCCAATTTCCAAAAAGAAAAAGAAAAAATATCCCCAAACCAAATTTTTTGGCAAATATTTATACCTATGTAAATTCAAAAGTGTTATTAATTTTCTTATTCGGGAGTATTATGTTTCGATTAGCTATACTTATGTTTGTTTTATTGTTTAGTTCTTTTACGTAGACAATTATTTTTAAAGATGTTATAAATCAGTTCATATCATAAAAAATATAAATGATTCTTTTTAGAACCATTGACAACATTCTTTAACAGTTTTGTGTTACACCATTGTGTTTTACATGCATTAAATGTATATGAAAGTTTAAAAAATGTATTAAAAATATATTTGTAGATATTTTTTACTAAAGTGTAGAGGATCATTAGAGGACATTTTTTTCGTTTCCGATATATGTATTTATAATAAATATCCATTTATTCCATCAAGAAAAATAAATACATTTAATGGGAATTCCCTGAATGCTAAAAAATTAAAAACTACTACATATGTATTCTTAAAAATTTTAATGTTTGATTCTCACCTCTGCTTTTTTTTTCTTTTTCGAATGTTATTCTTGAAACATAATAATTATCTTGGTTAGATGAATAAGAGGCATTTTCTTAAAATTATGGAGTTTTTTCGATAAGTCTGTGTTATTATACAGGTATTTGAACTTTATAAATGATTCCTTATATTTGCTTCTAAGAATAAAAAAATACGTATGTAAAACAGTTGGATATTTATAATAAATTCTGATTTAACCCTTTCAAGTCCGATTTTTTTTCCCATTTTGAAAACAAAGTTATTATTACATTAATAAGTTTAATCGTAGCCATCCAAACAGACTTATTGATTTTTAAAGATTATTTTGCTGTCTGAAATTCAACGAATATACTTATTTTGTGAATTATTCAAATCATATTTATATGGTAATAGGCGAAGGAAGAATTTTTAAAGTATTTGGGAAAATACCGTATCACAACAGTGTTTAATAGATATTACAATTTTCTAATGGATTTTGTTTCGTTTTATTACGCATTAATCGTTCTGAAAAGTAACCCATATTTTAAATGTAAAGAGTGAAATATATGTATCAAATAAAGAAATTGCCAAGGGTGCAAAAATAATTAAGTAAACTTTTATAATTATTGTATTAAATATCAAAACATAAATGGAGTCATAATTAGAAAGACTTAGGCAACTGTTCAACAGAAACGAAATCATTATAAATATGAAATAATTCAAATATAAAAACTGAAGTATATTATCATATGTTAAATCAATTAACAGTTAATATCACATTTCAAAAGTGGTTGTTATAGCTTAGACATTTTTGAACTATATTTTCAATTTTTGTAAGACGCCTATTTTTTATACTTTTAATGTATATGAAATTCACAACATCTCTTGAAATAACTGAAAATTGCAAAATATTTTCTTTGAGAGAGAGAATACGTTTTTTCTGTCAGATTTTGCTTTCGTTTTAGCCGCAAGGGAATTTCTACACGATAAGTTATAGCTCTAGGTAGAGGTAACACTTTTATTTTTTGAAAGTTCGTCGCTCACGACAATAATGATAATAAAAGAGAAAACTTGTATTGCAGTGAAATTCTAATACATATTTTTAAAATGACATATTATATATTGACATATTAACACTTTTCTTGAGAAATAGTTTAAAAGTAGCTACTAAATATCAGAAGAAAATTTAAAGTCTATCTTCTCGAACTTAACCCTTTCCGGCGTGTTTACTTAAAATAAGGATAAAACATTAATTTGCTAGCACCAAGAATATTAAAAGTAAATTTTCCTATTATAGTATATCTGAAAATATGCAAATTCGTATTTCCAAATAAATTTGTTTATAAATTATGGTGTAAGTCAATTAATTAAAACAGATTTAGTCCTCGCTGTAGTGAGATAAACGCTATGAAATATATTATATATATATTGATAGCAGTTTTAACATTTTTATCTTTAGACTATCTATATTTACTCACGTATAAAATGCACACTTATATAATATTTTCAATGTTTCTGATAGAGAAAAATAAAAATAAAATGAAGAATATTCTTTATATAATATGCTAAAAAAATTTAAACACTTCATACCCAGTTTTAATGAAAAAATGCTCTGTATAAGTGTTCTTCAATATCTCAGAGCGGCAGAGATTTATTACATAAGAAGCTGAGAGTTAAATGACGTAAATTTTTGAAATAAATTATACTAATGATAATTTTAGCATCAGTAAGTATTGTGATAGAGATCAATGTAGTTATTCTAAATATCTCTGATTAACAATTAACTGAATGTAAAGCATTTTGAAATCTAGCAAATTTTTTGCTGTTTTTTAGCTTTAAAATATCTTTACCAATAAAGAAAGTTTCATGCTTCCTATATATATATATATATATATATATATATATCTGTCTGTTTGCAATGGCCGACAAACATTAGCAAAATTAAATAAATTTGGGTGAAGGTAGTCATGACATCTTAATGTGCATTACATCGTAATTTACCTTCTAACCTAATGTACAATAATTTTTGAAAAACCGTTTTCCTCTGGCCAGCTAAAGCGCTTTTCATCACATTATTACAAATATCGGATGTAAATTTGAATAACAAATGCGCTTCCAATGTTTTTTCTTGTATTTTGCTTGTCGCTTGTTGATAATTGTCAACTGCAGTTTGTAAAGTATTAACATTCTCCCTGCTCTGGAATTCATCACTATTGCACGCAATATAGGTTAATAAGCGTTATCTCAAGCTACTGCATTAGACTTGAATAACTATTTATGATCATTTATCTACATTTAGTATTTTAAAAAATGTTCGAATTTGTACCTCATTTTTTTTCTTTCAACTAAACATAATTTTAATAAAGTTATTATTATTATTATTATTATTATTATTATTATTATTATTATTATTATTATTATTATTATTATTATTATTATTATTTTGAATGATATTTTAACTATCTCCTTTTTTTCATAATTTATTAAATACACAAATGAAATCTAAAGAAAGGATTTTAAGAGAATTTTTTCAATTTACAAAAGAAAATAACTCTTCGAAATATATAACTTTTCCTGTAAAATATATTTTATGAGTTTAAAGAACTCAATTCTTCCCGTTAAATTGTAAAATATTTTCTTTTTCACAATAATGTTATTATTTAAATACAAACTACTTTCCGAAACCTTTCTTTAGAACGTACATAGTTTACTTAACTGTCGAATGGACCTCCTTAAGGACAGATTTAATTCTTTCATTTTACAAAAAGAGCTATTCCCCGTGTGTACATACTGAATTCTCATTGATATCTAATCTCATGGAAATCAATGAATTTATGTCGAATGTTTCTAAAAGCATAAAATAAATCTTGATTTAAAGAATAGAAATGTGTTATAGGAAGAGCAGAAATCAATAATGGAGTACGAGTCACACTGCTTAAAAGATTTTAGGTGATACTGACTGTAAGTAATGTTTGTCGTTATTAAAACAATAAACTGGATTTACACATATTCGTATCTCTCGCTTTTGTATTTCAGTCATGATAAAAAGATTTTCATATTAGATTCTTATTCATGTGGGATACATTGCATTTTTATTCGGCTTCGAAATTTTATTCAGTAAAAGTGGAGCACATTTTTATTTTAGAATTATTCACTGTTTGCAGAGTGCGTAAAAATTTACGTTGTGCTGGTTTAGAATTTTGAGATTTATTATTTCTGATGTTTCGAAATATGAAGGGTTTTGCATGAATTTCAATTCAAAACGCAGTCTCAAATGAAATTGAATGATTTTTTGTGATAATGCTTTTACAATTGATATTCCATAGTTAGTATATTTATTCTAATCACAATATTCATATATTGCCTTTTAAAATTTACACCTTAGAATTTTTAAAATATAAATTTAACTTTAAAGTTTGATGTTATGGAGGTCTAGGGCACATTTTAAAATATTTTGTATTTATTGAGTTAAAAGTTTGAAAATTTTTTTGTGGTTACTAATTTCATAATGGACATAACTGTGATTAATTGTCATAGTATTTTTAATCAAAATCGCAAGATAAATCTTTCATATTTTTTTAAATTAAAATTTGAAATTTACTTAAAAAGTGGGGTATTTTGATATCGTTTAAATTCGATTCAATATCGTTTAAACATTTTTTAAGTCATATTTTTATCAGTAAGTATTTTTTTTTTCAAATTTGCTGAATTAAAACAGTTGTATTTGACTTGTTTTAAGTTTGGATCATTTACCTTTAACGATTCTTGAGTTATAATTAGGAGAGATGCTGATAAAATCCATCTTAAAGAAAAACGAATTTTCAGAAGAATTCTGTACCACAACAACCGTTTATGCAAAGCTGGATTTTTAAAATAACCCAAAACAAAACAATTAATATTTCCTGTCTCAATTATCATAGAAACATGCTAAACTGAAAAAAAAAAATACAAACGCGTGAATTTTTTTGGGGAAAATTTGAAGATTTTTTCGTCACAGATCCTCTTAATAAAATTTCCTAATGTACTTACTGAAAGTTTAAAATGAATTTTAAATCAACGCATTGACGAAATTTTAAATCGGTTAATACGCTTCGAAAAATGAGACTATTTATTTTATATCAAGATTGCACAGACTATCTTCCATGAATAAAAATACGATTTCATGAATATGAATCCTCCATTATTCTGTTAGCTTTAAATATGCAATAAGGGAATGAACAATATAAAAAAAGAGCGAAAAATAATGACAAACTTTTCAATTCTTTCTGAATACTCTTAAAGAGAGTTTTGTGTAATGGATTTCTTAATTTTCGTTTTGAATCTATTTTTCTGAATTAATAACTTTAACTAATTGACTCTTAGTTTGGATAAATGATTTTTATTTTTTTTTTTAGTATTTTAAATTTATTTTTAAAGAAAACATTTTTTGAAAAATGTAACTTGTGCACTGAGTAACATAAGGGAGACAAGGGAGGGTTGCCAATTTGAGCGGCTTGACCCACCCCTGAGTTTTAATATTTGAGTTTTTTTCAAAAGGTATATACCAAATTTACTGCAATGCTCAAATAATTGTTTTCTTTAAATGTATATAATCGAAATACATATGAGAAAATCAATTCTGAGGCGTTTTCAAACTAAAAGTTGTGCTTTTTCGATTTTTTTTTTTTTTTTCGGAATCAATGATTATAATTAAGGCAGTCATTTATCTGGATATACATAAAATCAGATTTTTAATATGGCAGACAGCATTTACTGGCAACTAAATTATGAGTAAAATTTAGATTTCTTCAAATATAAATTCCTTTTTTACAACGAAAATATCACTAAAACTAAAAAACAGCTGATTTCGAAAAAAACATTTTTGTTTCGTAAAACAAATGAATTATTTTGCCAAAATACACACGATTGATGTATTTTTTTTTTTTTTTCATTTTTTATTGATTGCACTGCTTAAATTTGAAAGAGGTCTTAGTTAAAAATCGTATCCACCCTGTAAGGTTTGTTGAAAGCGGAATGGGAATTTTCTCACCTAACAAGTTAATTTGAGCTTCCTATGCGCTTTTCTTACCTGACAAAAAAAATGACATATTTTGCTTTTAATTTCTGAAATTGAAGGCGGTTGTTTGGAAAATAATGTGTGGAAGTGCTCATTTTCAAATGAATTTTTATTATACATGCGCTGTTCTTTCTTTTAAGTTATGGAAGGACAAAGTTATTTAGCTCTCAATAATATATCTTCCCAGTATTATAATATAGATTCCTTTCAGTGTAATGTACTCATAGAACTATAAACATGTAATCATGTCTGCTGACGTTTATTTTTTGTGTGTGTGTGATTGTAATTATTTTTTTTAAATTATTACAAGTGTAGAATTCCAATTTAAATTCACGAGTTCTTGATGTATATTCCATGCATTCTGGTAGAAAAAAGGCTCATCTTCTCATATGTTCAACTGCCAAGAGTCATCAATCGCCAATCTGGAAAAAAATTGAGACCAAAAGTAAGCCGCCTATTGCTCAGTGCATGACAGCTTTTATACACTCTTGTTCTTTTATGCGTGTAATAGGATAAACTACATACATGCATAAAATTATACGTATTTGTAACTGCCCCAAGACTCCCGAGAGTGTAGCATTTTTCTTATATTCTTTTTCCGGCCATGAGCATAAACTTTACAATCTGTTTAACAAATACAATCTGTGATATGGGTTTGCGTCTTTTACCCCATTCAGTCCTCAAAAAATGTTTCGTCAAACCTCTCATTTTTTCCTTTTAAGCAATTAACTAAAAGCAAATTGTTACTTTACACATTATTTGTTCGTTATAAAAGCACGGAGTGTTACTGAATCACTGTAATGGTATAATCAAATAAATCTGTAAGTTTTTCTTTAGAAGAATATGTAATATACATAACATTGAATCAAAATGTTTCAAATGTAATACTATCTACTAACATTCTGTGACAAAGTGTGAAACACGAAATTGAAGTTACTATTTTTTATGCTCACCTTCCTTTGAAAATCAGTAAGTGAAATTTCTAATAAATACACTTTACCATCATTTTTGTAAAATTTTAAACAGTGCCTTTTAAACAACGCCTTTTTAAACAGTGTTTCAAAATTGATTTAGGATTAAATCGTTAAATGTAGTAAATAAAAGATAATTTTATTTAAATAATATATAATTTTTAAAATGCACTTTTATTTTATTCTGGTGATGACTTTAAAAAAACCGAATCATGTCCTGTCTGCTTAATCACCCAAAATTTTTTTACATATCCTTGCAATTTGAAAGCACTACGAAAAACGCTGATTTCTGTCTGGCCTTCTTGCACGTAAATAATTTAAAAGTATATGTTTGTTAAAAAAAATACATTTTTCGCAATTAAACAAATTCCTATTTCTAATATGATAGTTTTCCATTAGCAATATCTCCGTTTATAATACGATGTTTATAAAGTCGTATAATATTATGATTGGTAATTTACATTATATATTCTGTTCCAACATTGTAGATATATTACAGATGCATTATACATAGGTGCTTGATGTGATGCATTATATTGTAACATTGTAGGTACGTTTCACATTATATATACATTATGTTTAGATACATCATGAAATACATTATATGTAAGCACACTCTCAAAATTTATGTACGGTTTTACACCATATTATGATACATTTTTATGTGATTTAACAAATTGATTTATTTTAATTCTAGTAAATTTTTGGAGCTCAAATATCAGTTTATGCATGTTTTTTTGTCGAATATATCTACTTCATCATTATACATATATATTCCTTGGAAATGATAATTTTCACTTTATTAATTTCTAAGAGTTTCCAGTTCTTATGGAAATCCTTTACTAGACAGAAAGTATGTGCAAACGCGTTATTTTTTAAAAATAAAAAATAACAATATCTAGAAATATCTAATAATTTGGCATTTCATAATCCCAATTTAAGTATAATAATCTTGCTTTTAAAATCTAAAAACTTTTCTATTCTTCTAGTGTTCTAATTATATAAGACAAAAATTGTATTTTTTTCTTTTATCAGAAACACAACGAATTCCTTTTGTAGTTCCATAAATAAAACGATATGAGCAATTTGTAAGTATTTATGCAATCATTCTTAAACATCTGAAATCATTACTTTTGTATCCAAGATTCAACGATAATTTTTATTTAAATTCTATTGAAAATTATATGAGAAATGAGAAATATTTTTGTATATTTCAATTTTTTTTCTTTTTAACGAAGAATATGTAATGAATATGAAACTAAACTTTTAAATTATTTTGATCACAGTTTTATTTTTCAATCATTAATCGACAAATATTTTCCTAATAATAACGAAAACTATTTCGATGCGTCTCCATTTAAATTGTGCATAAATAATATGAACTGTTTTGATACATTTTAAATTTTGAATTTCCAAATCATAATTCTTTCCACATAAATTCGTTATTTTTAAAATTGATTAGTTAAAAAATCATTTTTTTTTCAAAATAAAATATAATTTGCAGCAAATTCAAAAGTTTTGGGAACATAATTTTTCAATAGAAGTATTACTCTAAAAAAATCCGTTTCTCTATAAGTTGAAAAAAAAAACCTGAAAATTTTTAAACTATTTCTATGTGCCTAAATTTAGATAGTTCATACATAACATATATTGTTATTTGATACATTTAAAAATTTTAATTCCCGAATCACAATTCTTTCAGCATAACATAGGTATTTTTAAATTTTATATATTGAAGAATATAAATGTTTATTTTTTAAAATAAAATAGAAATTGTTGCAAATCGAAAAGTTTCTTGGAATATGATTTTTCAATGGAAGTATACTCTTAAAAAATCCATCTCCGCGTAAACTGAAGAAAAAAAGTAATCTGAAAAATTCAAAACTATTTCAGCGTACCTATAAATATATAGCGCATAAATAACATATATATTGTTATTTGATACATTTTAAATTTTAAATTTACTAATCATAATTCTTTCCGAATATCATCGATACTTTTAAAATTAATTTGTTAAAGAATAATAAAATTTGTTTTTTTAAATAAATATAATTTGCAACAAGTGCAAAATTTTTTGGAATATAATTTTTCAATAGAAGCATTCTCTAAAAAAATCCATCTCTATGTAAGAAGAATAGAAGTAACATGAAAAATCCAAAGCAATTTCGATGTGCTTATATTTAGATGATGCATAAATATTGTACATTGTTATGTGTTACATTTTTAATTTTGAATTTCTAAATCATAATTCTTTCCGCATAACATTCGTCTTTTTAGATTGATTTATTAAAGACTAATAATATTTGTTTTTCAAAATAAAACAGAATTTGCTGCAAATCCAAAAGTTTCAAGAACATAATTTTTCAATAGAAGTATACTTTAAAAAAACCCATCTCTACGTAAGCTGGGGAAAAGAAGTAGCCTCAAAAACATATAAATATTCGATTTTATATTTGAATAGATCGAAATAAGTTCTATGTGAAGCATTTATACTCTCTCAAAAAAGTAAAAGAGTGAAAGACGACTGATTAAGTTACGCATATTGGCTGAGTATGAAATATTTGAAGGTACTAAAAGTTTTGGTTTGAGAAACAAAATGTTTTTCTTTGTTAGTAAATCATATGTTATGCAGTTTGTTTCACGAAAACATTCTCCACTATTAAATCTTTGAAAGATAAAATTGAATTACGGAGACAAACACTAAGATGAGTAAATTGTTTTATTGAAACGACCATGTATTCTGTAAATTTACGCGTTGTTTACATTGAAAAAAAAAAAAAAAACCTGTAAAGTTACTAAAGCTGTTTTTAGGAAACTGGAGTTTTAAGAACACTTTATATAAAGACTAGATATAAAATTTATGCAACACATGTGTATGACATGTGTATGCCATATCACATTATGTAATAACAATCCCTTACTTTAACAGTGTAAAAATATTTCTATCTCTAGAGTACGAAAAATGATATACTATGTTTTAATTTTTTTTAAACCTACTGTTCTAAATATATAGTGGAAAAATTTTAAGTTTTTCTTTTCTTGCATCCGAATCAGAACGAAATCTTTTTGAAACTCCCTAAGTAAAAAGATTTGAGCAATTTGTAAACATGTATACCATTATTTTTTAAATTTCCGAAACCATTACTTTCGTATCTGAGATTCAGAGGTATTTTTAGATATTTAAAATGGACAAAAAATTCCCTATCTTTCTTTTAAAAACGAATACATATGGAATACGAAACTAAACATTTAAATTATTTAGAGTACATTTTTTTTTATGAATCATTAATTTACCACATTTTTCCTAAAAGTATAAAATTCTATTTCGCTGGTTATACATTCAGAATGTGCTTAAGCAATATGAAATGATATTGTTGCATTTTAAATTTCGAAATGTCCAAATCATAATTCTTTCCATATAACATCGTTACTTTTGAAATTGAATTTGTTAAAGAATAATGAAATATATTTTTCGATATAAAATATAATTTCAAGCAAATGCAAAAGTTTTGGGAAAAATAATTTTTCTATAAAAATACACTCTTAAAAAAATTGTTTGTGTAAGCTGAAGAAAAGAAATAACCTGAAAAATCCAAAACTATATCGATGTGCATATACATATATAGAGCATAAATAATTTGTATTGTTAGTTGATACATTTTAAATTTTGTATTTCAAAATCATTATTCTTACACCATAACACTGTTATTTTAAAATTTTATTTATTAAAGAATAATAAAATTTATTTTTCAAAATAAAACATAATTTGCTGCAAATCCAAAAATTTTGGGAATATAATTTTTCAATAGAAGTAAACTTTAATAAAATCCATCTCTGCGTAAGCTGAAGAAAAGAAGTAGCCTGAAAAATCCAAAACTATTTCGATGTGCATATACATACGTGTAGTATAAATAATATGTATTGTTATTTGATACATTTTAAATTTTGTATTTCAAACTCATAATTATTTCACCATAACATTGGTATTTTTAATTGTATTTATTAAAGACTAATAACATTTATTTTTCAAAATAAAACATAATTTGCTGCAAATCCAAGATTTTTGGGAATATAATTTTTCAATAGAAATAAAATTTTAAAAAATCCATCTCTGCGTAAGCTGAAGAAAAGAAGTAGCCTGAAAAATACATAAATATTCGATTTTATACTTGAATATGTTCTATATCCTGCATTTATACTCTCTGTAAAAGGTGAAAGAATGAGAAACGATTGATTAAGTTACATGTATTGGCAGAGAATGTAATATTTGAAGGTGCTAAAAGTATTGGTTTAAAAAACAAAATGTCGTTCAGCTTGAGTAAAATAATATGTTAGGGAGATTGTTTCACGAAAACATTCTCCACTTTTAAAACATTTGAAAGATGAAATTGAATTACAGAGACAAACACTAGGACGTGTAAAATGTTTTGTTGAAACAATTGTGTATTCTATAAATTTGCGGTGTTTACAGTGTAAAAAAAGTAAAAAAGAAAAAAAAATCTGTAAAATTACTAGAAGTTTTTTTTTATCTTAGGAAACTGGGATTTTTAGAAAATTTTATGTCACGAAGAAAAAAAAAAGACATGTAACAGATACATATTGTTACGAATTTTGTAAATAGTTAGTGTTTGTACTGTAAAATAATGTAAATAATCTTATTAAGCTCCATTTCTTTACTAATATTAGTTTTAGTTACATTGTCTCTGTTATCAAGCAAACTTGTCTATTATTTTCAGTGAATGTCTATGGCAGCTTTCAGAAATATTAGAGATATCGCCAAGTTGGCGTCACCTTTGGCGACTAATTTTGGTCGCCAAATTTGGCAATATATCGCCACGTTGGCGATAAACTTGGCGATTGTTGGCGAGGGTAACACTTCCCTCTCTATGATAACCCCCCCCCCCTTAGGTCTACTGATACATTGAATGTTTTTCCTTGGTTTCTGGATTTTTCTAGAAGGTTGTGGAAATTTCCGACGCATGCTACGAGCCTATATAAGGAGAGCAATGCGAGCTGTTGTTGTTATTATTTACCAATCAGTCATTGATTGAACAAGGCGTTTGTTAAGCAAGTTTGCTTGAGTTTCATTTACGTTGTTTTGAATGTGATTTAGTGTTGAGACATTGTATAAAGAGTCTCTGAAACCTATATCTGCACTTGTACGATAGATTTGAGCAATTATTTATGATTATCTAGTAATATTTGTGAGTTTCGAAGACTTTGTTGTTCTGAAGATCTGCAAATAAATTATTTCCTACTTTTCTAAAAGACAAGAGTTTGAAGTTGTCTGACCATAAGATGAAAAGAACCCTATATACGCTGTAACAATATTTACACCGTAAGGATAGAAAAAGGAAAATTTCTAACGACACTTTAATTGTTGGCTGGAAAACAGTTTTAAGGGTCGAAATATTAAGGGCTAAAAAACTATAAAAATATATATATATATAATAAAAATTGTTATATTAATTGCGAACAACGAAGTATAAAAATAACATTCCAGCAGCTAATATTTTATCCTAATTTTATAAACAATTATAAAATGTAAAATATATACGTTAAATTATAAAATACGTGTCTTAATATTTGAAAATGTGAAAGTATCAACATTAAAAATACTAATTATTTTAAATTAGAATCTTACCGATTTCGATAGCATATAGCTTACCATACTCAATCCTCAAATCTGATTAAATTTAGGTGGATGTTCCAATCCCAAAACTTTCTTATATCTCATGCGTACATTTTAATATTTTTAAAAATATTTACACATGTTAATGGTTTAATGATTTTAATTAAATACTATACGAATTTTGATTTTCATTTTAAATTTATGCTTTAGGCAAATAATCAGAGTAAAACGAGTTACTGTATATGACGAGTTGATGGACAAAAGAATGAATGGCCGATTTTTTTTTACTTAAGGAGAACCTACGTGCCATAGCGAAAACTAACCATACACAAAAATTTTAGTTCGGTTCTATGCATAACTTCACACCTTTTTTCATGCCAAAATAATGGAAATGGCACAGGCATCGTGATTACAGCTCCCCCTTCAAGCGGATTTTTTTCAAATTCAGAGCGGACCTACAAGCCATAGCCAAACACTAACACAAAAAATTTCGTTCATTTCTATGCATAACTTCATACACTTTTAAGTAGTATAAAATTGAGTATGGCACAAAAAATTCTGTTGCAGTGCCTCCTTCCGGCGGATTTTTTTTTTTTTTTTAAATTCATGAAGGACCAACCACTGATAGTCAAACACTTACACAAAAAATTGATTCAGTTCTGTGCATAACTTCATACACTTTTAGGTGGTACCGCATTGAAAATGGCACAATAATCGCTATTGTAGTGCCCCCTTCCGGCGGATTTTTTTCAAATTCTGGAATGACCAACTAGCCATAGCCATACACTGACACAAAAAATTACTTCAATTCGATGCATAACTTCGTATATTTTTAGTCGGTACAATATTGAAAATAGCACAAAAATCAATATTGCAGCGCCCCCTTCCGGCAAAATAATTCAAAAATGAAGGTAGACCTGCTTGCACAAGCCAAAAATATTCTCAAAAATATTGTTCAATTCTATGCATATATTCATACACTTTTTTATGGTAGAATGGCAACATACAGACAGACACAAGGACAGACAGACATTTTGTAAAAACATGTTTTTTGGAATCTCTGAACCCTAAAAAATGTAAATCCGTCGAAAACCGGAAGTAAAAACATTTCGATTACATTGCTTTCTTCTATCGAAGAAAGTAATAATTAATTATTTTAACTTTCTTACTTTTCCACTTTGATTATATTTCACAAAGCTTCATCTGAATAATTATTTGAAAATGTATCTAAATTTATTATTCTTGTGTTTCTTTAGATCTGAATTCTTAAAGCAAATAAAAGTATAAATATAATTCGAATATTAAAACTGTCTCAAATATTAACAAGTATAGAAACTTGCTTGGAAAAGCTATTAATTTGAAATTTTACTTTTGCTTTCTTATGTCTCTTTAAATATAGCTTTTATAATTGAAATGTTTTTTTACATCACTAAAAACAGAAGAATCAAAATTAAAATGTGCCGCTACCACATTTAAGTCATTGAAATAGTTTGTTATCCTAGTTTTAGTAGGTTTAGGTCTCTAGTCTTATTCGAGGTAGAAACTATGAAATTATATGTAATGAAGGTCACATGCCTCCCATAATTATGCCTCCCATGAAGGTCACATAATTAAAAAAAAAATCTTTCAGTGTGATGTTATTTTGTAATGATTATGAAAGGGACTAGTAAAAGAATAAATTTTTGATGAATTTTGAATGAAAATGCATAGTTTTTGTTTCATTTTTATAAGTTTTTATTTTAAAAAATGGGAATTTATTCATATACAGTAGCAAATGAATTAAAAAATAAACTTCATGACTAGTTGTAGGAGTTTTTAAGTATTTTTCGGCCTTTTAGTATTTTTCATGATCAGCAAAATTAAAATTTATATAAAGTATACACAGGCATATAAGAATATTTTCTTGAACTAAAAAAACCCTGAAAAATCAAATCAGTTTTGAAAAAATAACGATTCACCCTTTTAATAAATTGATCAAAATGCACAGACACTAAGGAAATTTCAGTGAATAATTGAAATGCATTACTTATTGAGATGCAGTAGCAAAAGTACTGTGCATGTGCATTAGTAAAAATTTCTAATTGTTTATACAGCGGTAAAATCTAAACGTTGCCAAATAAATGTACTGTAACCAAAGGTAGAAAAATGTTGTTTTAATTTCACATTTATTGAATTTTGAATTTATTTTAATTTAAAAATTAATTTAATAATAATATTAATAATAATTTATATATATATATATATATGTGTGTGTGTGTGTGTGTGTGTGTGACGATTTAAGTTAGGGGGCAGAAACATCATCGCCAGGTTTCCCTTACTCCGCACAGAAGTCATTGCCAGCGAGAAAATAACAAAATAAATAAATGTAGAAGGTCAAAATAATCACTCCTTGGCTGCTGCAAGTTCATTTTATTAAACTGTAGCTATAATATAGGGAAAAGCGCCTGTTGCAGACGATATTTTACCGAAACATCCAAAAAATATTCCATTATTTACTAAATCCAGGCGTACTCATGAAAAAGCGCACCTCCTTCTCTTCTCTCTCTCTTACCACCTCTCGAGCTTCCTCTTTTAAATCTAAAAAAAAAATTCTAGAACATTCTCTAACCTCAAACCATCATTCTTTTCCATCATCTCTGTAAACAGAATTCTTGTCCAACTACGAGACTATTTTCCACAGACGATAATTTTATTTAAAAAAAATATTATTTAAACAATTTATAATCGATTTTATAGATGATTAATTTTAAGAGAAAAAGAAAAGAAATGAATTTATTGATATGCACACTATCAAAGATTGACGGAGGGAAAATAAAAAAATAGATAAAAAAAATGATATTTTTTTAAAGGTATGGTTTTGAAATAAATTTAATAAGACTTTCTTAAAAAGAGTTGATAAAAACATAGAAGAAATGAGTTTTATTTGGAAAATTAAGAAATAAATCTTAAATAAAAATATTTTAAATTTAAAGCCATCTTTTTAAATTTACGCATAATGGAGTAATTTTTTTAAAGCAAATTAAGAATTTATATCGTCTGCATAAAGATTAACAGATTAGATCTAGAAACAAGATTTTAATTTAATAATTTGAAGTAAGATTAAGTATAATAAGTATTATGTAATAAGTATTTGAATAAGTATTATAAGAAAATTAAGCTAGTTAAAAATTAATTAGTTTTGGCGAAAAAAATTTAAAATTTGTAATATATATATATATGTATATATGTGTGTATATATATATATATATATATATATATATATTTATATTTATATATATATATATATTTTAGAAGTGTTAGAACCCTTACAACGTCAACATTTTCGAAATTTAATGTTTTTATATGTTAAACTTGAACTTTCTTGTACAGTTTGATGTAGTTTCTTCACTTTCAAAAGATGTTACCCCATTTCAAAACTCCCATTTCTACAGATGTTATGGTTTTTAGAATTATGCCGGTTCAATAATTGACGAAGCGTTTCCGAAACATAGAAGTCATTTTTCTCCAAATGACATTTACAAGCGCAAAATGTATTAAAAAATTCTAAATATATTTCAAATTAATTTACAAAGTATATGTTTCATGTTATTCCGCATAAACTCAAAGGTTCAAATTTTAAAAAGTTTAAATCAACTAAATACACTTTCGTATTAAAAAAATAAACTGTTCTAAACGAGATTTTTTTTTTAATTCAGGACAATGATAAATATCTAAATCATAATAGGTACAAAAAATTTCACTCTAGTTGAAAAATTTCTCTTGTAATTGAGTTCATAAGGTGTTATACATTTTTTATTAGTTTAGAGTCCCCTCTAAATATTAATTTTGAAACTTTTAATTTTATAAATACATGAAATAAAAGAACAAACCTATACTTCACATTCTAATAAAAAATTTGTGTTGAAAGCATATAAGTTATGAAATAGTTAAAGATGCTCCTTTTTTATGAACACTGAACCCCTTAACTTTCGAAACTAATACTTACAATTTTATTCTTAATCGGTATTTTAAAGTCTAATTACGTTATATATTATCATTAAAATGCCCTGTACACATTTTTGCTTATTTATGTTTTTTTTTAAAGGAATAGTGTTAATGAGAGTGTCGAACATTTGGTAAAAAATATCTGTGGTATTAGTCAGGTGGTGAAAAACGCTTAAATGACTAAAATCTAAATAACTTCGTAAAATACATTATACGCTCAGAGAAATATATATATACATACAAATATATATATGCATATATATTTATTTATTGTCATTTTTATTTTATTTATTTTTGAAGTGATGAAAGATGTTCGATACCCAGTAAAACAGAGAAAAATTTGATTGAACAAAGTTTATTTTAGGAAATAAAAATAATAAACACTTATAAATCTCGATTTCTTTAAAAGTTGTAATTGTGAAATTTATTTGCTTTAATTGCTCTCATTTCATTAAATTAATCTACTTAAGATATTTTTTTATTGTTTCTGTAAAAGGTGAGCTAGACAAATCAGTATTATGTTTTTATTTGAACATTTAGACATTTATAATTGATTTATAATGTCAATGTGTAAACAAAAAATAAACTAATAATAATAGTTACGCCTAAAAATTACCCGTTTTTAAAGCGGATTTACGCAGTTTACATAATTCAAATATACGAATATTGTATGTCGTAAATTCGTGAGTTTTTGGTTTCATTAATTTACATATAATTTGAATTAAGTAAACTGCATAAATCCACTTCAAATTTAGTTAACTTTTAGGAGAAATTATTGTTATAAATTTTTTATAAAATGCGGATTTTGAAAGTACACTAATTATTCATATTGTTTTTTTTTTATTTTCCGTTATTTAAATGTATGAATTAAAGGGTCTCACACCTTTTACAATATCCCTAGTCATTACAAAAGGATGTGACTCAAGTTATCATAACTTTTTTTAAATATTTATTGAAATTATTCGAACTGTGCAATGTATTTAAGCCGTGTTAATGGTTATAAAATTCCAAAATGTACCTTTAATATAACATAACAATTATTACAATTCAATTCATACTATACATGTTTTTAGCAATGCATGTCACTGTTCACGCGATGTCTTCGAATAAATGTATCACCAAAGAATTATGTTTTAATTAACTTTAAACTCTACTTTATAGAACGAATTAATCGCACATAAAATGTTTAACAGTAACTATTTAAACAATTCGATTGACTTTGAAAAGGAAATAAAAATAAAAGCATGGAAAAAAAATATTAATTATACAAAAACTGAAGGTGCTTGCTTATGTTAATAATATTAATTCATTCTATAAAATATAGATTAGAGTTAATTTAACATAATTGTTTATGCATCAATTTATCTTTAATTATCCATACATGTCAAAACAAGTTATCGTGCGGATCATGAAAATATTCTCAATTTGTGTTTTAACGTCAATGTTGTGTGTTAACAATGCATGTTAATATCCATGTTAACTGAAATGTACTTTTTATTATACTATATTTTTAGCATTTATATTTACATTTTTTAAAGCCTAAAATAAGTCTTTAACTGTATTATATATATTTATGTAATATCAATGATTATTTACAACGTTTTGAAATCACAAAATTACATTCCTTTTATATTGGCGTCGGGGATTCTAGAAGGTAAGAAACCCATTAAGAACATTAGCATCAATGCAAAATAATTCAGAATGAAATTAAACGTGTATAGGTACTACGCTGTAACGGATAACAGTTCGGTTACATTGATTACGTATAGGTTAAAGTGGAGTTATTTTTTTCAATTTACAGTACTTTTGGAAAAATAAATATCTGTATTATGAACATAAATGCGGACAGTCAAAACAGTTTATGTACTATACAGATTTTTTTAATCAATTTTTTAACAGTTGACTTTAAAAATAATTGCTACATTTTCCACGTAACCAATGAGTTACCACTTTTTTCGCTATTTTGTTAAATGGTACGTTTTAATTAAAAAAGAATATACAAATATCTCAATGGATATTATTGAATATCGTTTTCGAAATTTAACTATAAAATAAAACTAACTCTGGAGAACGACGCGATATCTATATTTTCAAGATTTTCTTGGTGCATCTTATCAGATATAATATATATTTTAATAACTCACTACTTTCATCACGTGTTCGGAAATTCTGGACAGAGTCTTCAGTTTAATATATATGTATATATATTTTTTAGAAGAAATAATAGTCCAGGGAAAATTTAATTTCTTTAAGAAAAAGAGAGAATGCGATAAAGATATCTTAATGCAGTTGAAATCTTCACTGTATTTGACAGTATCATTTCAAATATTTTTTTCTTTTAGTGGAAACTACATCTAAACCTACAAGATTTCAATATAAATAACTGTAATCCTTTTATTTTCAGACAGAATTGTCCCCTAGCGACTATTTCCGTGTTCTGTTGTTTCCGGATTTAAGAAACAGTGACTGTACTATAATGTATGTCGAAGAACAGAAAATAAAAGTTGTGGGTTTTGATTCTTTTAGAAATTTAATTTATCCTCAGCGACTATATGGAAAAGATTGAAATCATTAATGAGTATGATGTTTTAATGATGATGAATCTTTAACTCAATACTCAATAAACACAATATGATTCAAAAATTTAAAATGACGTTTTCTATCTTGCCCGAAAGAAATAGCGAGTAAGTTTAAATTGTTAAAGTTACAAATATAAGCTACGATTTAGTATTACTTTGGTGTAATATTGCCGTTAATAAAATTTTAATATATCATTCATATGAAAATGCCAGAAAAAAGGATTTATTACCAGCTGATATTTGCACAATTAAACACACAGCGCATTACTCTGTTGCATACAATGTTGTAGAGTTCACTATTGCACCAGCATTAAATATGCACAACCATTAACAATGTTTGAGGGAACAATGCTGAGGAAAGAAGTGACAGAAAGGGTCAAGATACAATTACCGAACAATACCGTACTAGATACAATTGAAGTGTTATATGCAGATTTATATCAAATTTTCGAGCATGTCGAATCACACGACATAAAATTCTGCTTATTGTAGATTTATGAATCGACAGATATCAGTGGTAAAGCACAACTCTTCCCTCTCATTTGTTTTGTTAAATATGAAAAATCTTCACTGAATATCTTTTCTGCAAAGATTTTTTAAGAATGACGTTATTAAGAAACTAATTTGGTATTGTTGAAGAAAATAATTTAATCTTCGGCTTCTGCGAAAAAATATGTTTTCATTTCCTGATACGGATGACGATCAATGTTGGGGAAAAAATTATTTATCCCATTACTTCGCTATGAAAATCGAAATAGTATAAGCATACATTGTATAATATTTAATTTTAAAATCTTTAACTCCAGATATGTTGATATTCATCAACAAAGTTTTACAGGTGATTAATTTCAGCGAGAGTCGACAACAAAATCCAGAATTTAATTTCGTTGGAGCATCTTCAGATACAAAACTACTTTCTATCACACATAAAGGGGTTGGCTTTTGAAAAGTAAAATTTTGAATTGACAGATGCACGTGAATGAAGATGTTGTTATGTTCTTGTACGTTAAAAAATCCTTGTTTAAATTTTATTTTCGTGACGATGTTTGGTTACATGAATTTTGATTTCTGATTGATTTAATTGAAAAGTTGATCTCCCTGAAGTTATCAAGGTATACTCGTGATTCTCGTTATATCAACATAAAAACTGAAGCCATGTAAAGAAAAGTGGAAATGTGAAATCTAGCAACATTGGAAATGCAATATTAAAGCTGCATTGGAAATGCAATATTGAAGCTGCTGTTGAGTGCTGAGAATTTAATGTTTTTTGTTGACTTGAATCGTCACTTTGCGTACGTATTTCAAGCAAGATGCAACGTTACATAATTGAGGAGTTTACCGTCATGAATTCCATTCATTGAGAGGTTCATGGAAATTGATTATTGTTTATGAAATTACATGGAACAATTCAAATGTACGTCTTCTTTGGTACTTGTGTGCGATTGAATCAGTTTATGTTTCCAGGCGTAATAAGGGAACTGTAAGATACCAAAGGATGCCTGCAATTGAAGAAGCGTTAATAAACAGAGTAGAGAATAGACCTTTAACAAGTTCGAGATCTATTGGACGTGCGTTGCATGTCAGTGATTTTCTTATCTAAGCTCCATACATGTAATGCATGTCGGAAGGTACAACATCGGTGTAATAATGCTTCTTGAACGAAATACTTGAGGGAATGCATTTTTATTCAGTTCATACGGTGAAGAGTTTTCATCCACCGAACTTAACAACTCAATCTACTACCTCAACTTTGTATTTATGCACCTACATTATAAACGAAATCTACTTATTTAAACACCCTCTACTAGTCTTTACATTTGTGACAAATCATTGCATAAATACATAATGGATTGCTCATTTGCTAATGTACACGAAATCCTGTATTCAAAAATCAATTATTAGAAAGGTGGGACTTCACCATAATCTCTTTTAACACAAAGTTAAAACCAGATAAGAAAATCAAAATGCATATAGCATAAAAGAAACTTAAAGCTTTTCTTAGAATTTTATGATGTTAAATGTACCCTGTCTGTAACATAAATAAATGTTACATGATCTTACAACGCAGATTTATTATTATTTATTCCCTCCATAAAACTGCATAAAGTGTTGATAAAGGGATATTTTGCTTTTTATCGTATAAATATGCAGAGTGTTTATTTCCATAAGAAGGGATACGTAATATATTCATTTTTTTAAATTTGACAGTTTTCGATAAAACGTTGATATCTTTACGTTCTCAAAGTAAAATTTCAAAAAATAACATTTATAACCTAATACAAGAATGCTTACTTTCTCTGCCAATAAGTTAAAAATATAATACTATATGTATATATATATATATATATATATATATATATATATATATATACTAAATATGTTATAAAGATAAAGATAAAGATAATATATGTTATAAAGAGGAAAGATTTGATTTTTCGTTTGTTTGTTTGTATTGAATAGGATCCGAAACTACTTGACGGATTTGAAAAAATCTTTCACCGTTGGATTCTACATTATTTCCGGTGAACAAAAGCTATATTCACCGCTTAAAAGGATCAAAATAAAACGCTAGATAAACAGATCAAAAGCAATTTGAGAAATTAAAAGTTACCTGACACCGTAGACATATGACAATCACTGAAACACATATGAAAATCGTAAATAAGCACCCCCCCTTCAAAAGAAAAAACATTTTAAACTTTTTAATCCGACCTGATATAAAAGCGTGTGCTTAAAACTATTTAGCAATTATTAAAAAGGGAAAAGAAATGCTTAAACTCGAATAAATTCAAATAAAAAAAATCACAAAACGATTGTTTTGGAGTTTTCAAAGAAGTTATAACAGATAGTAGATATTTTAAATAGTTGTGAGCATCAAATATGGCGCGGGGAGTTTTTTGTTTAGGGGGAGTAGTCAAATATTTAAAATTGTAACGTTTTCTACCATTTCGAATGCGGACTTTCACTATGCCCAGGACTAATATTACTTATTTAATATAAAACTTCCAGATAGATTATAACACTATTATAGATTTTAAAGAGTAGGACGTCCAATTATGGGTATGGAAAGCAATAATTATTGTTGAAAGAACGTAATCAAATATTTAAAACCGTACCTTTTAGGATGCGGATTTTTCAGAGCCCAGAAATAAATACTTATTTAATATAAAATTTTAAAAGTACTTATCCTTGTTTTCGAATAATAATTTCATTGAATATCTTTTTAGGTCCAGAAACAGTTTTGTAGAGTTCGCTCCCTGGTGGTGAAATGTGAAACTAAAAAATTCCAGAACCCCCCACCCCCAACCCTACCCTTTTTTTCTTGCACAGTACTTCTGCTAAACGGTAGTGTAGGCAGCGGGGATTCGGTACGAGATGGGTCTTTTTATGACTTTTGCAATACAAATTTCAGGTTTGTTTTAGAATATAATTACGGGTCCGAGCAACGCTGGGCGGCTCAGCTAGTATATATATCATAACAAGAATAGCAAATGTAAAAAAAATATCAAATAGAATTTTTTTTTCTGTACAGAGAGGGAATTTTAAAAAATGAAGTAGAGATTAACCAAGCAATAAAATATATCTCTGCGTTTGATATAATTTGATCAAAATTTATGTAAAATTTTACGTAAATTTATTTTTTTAATTAAGTAGAATATAGCACTATCGAAAATTTACAAAACTAGTTAACACATTAATTTGGGATAGTGACATCCTATGAAATATTCTAGATATTGTTTTAGCCTACCTTATGTAATATGTTATATAATCCTTCTGCAACTAAATTTTGTGCAAATAATCATAAACATACAAGATTTTCTAAAGTTTCATGAAAATTAAGATTTACAAGCTTACGAGATGCATACGATTCTACAAAAAAGGTTTTTTCAGCTCTTTTTGAAATTTAATTATCCTTATCCTCGAATTTTATCGAAATTTTACGATTTAAATTTTCGATATTGAGACAACCACGAGATATTTTTACTAGATCAGGGATTGAGTTTATCAATGAATGTGTGAAATATATGGTGATTTTATTAGCATTAAAACTTTATTAAGAACTCCCATTAATACTTACTGCTTGTCAAAATACATCTGCATTTGTTGCAGAAAGTTGCACAAATATATCTCTTAAAAAACTACACCAGAAAAATTGCAATTAACTTATTAATGTCATTTAACAAAAAAATCCTTTTTACATCATTCATTAGAATTGTTTTGCAATACTTGCAATTGTCAACAAAACTTTCCAATCTAAAATTTATAAAAATCTATTTAAAAAAGATTTTAAATTAGACCTCTACACTCGAATAGATCTTCAGATCAAGCTATGAAAGGAAATTATTCAAATTAATTATCCAATTATTTAATTATTCAAAGCTGTGATTTAAATGGGTTAAAATCTTATTTGTAAAGATTGTAATTTTTAATTGATATACAAAACTTAGCATAAGACTACAGTATTATCATTTTTAAATAACAATGAAATTCTTTCGTTGGAATGTTTAACCAAATAGATGTTCTGTATAACAGAAGGATCAGTTTAACAAGATTTAAGTCAATTAACTTAATAAGTATAAATATCTCAATTACTGCACTCTGGATATAATATTATTTAATTAATGTTAAGTATTTTTTACCTATGCTTTGTAGATATAAAATATTAGAATTAGATTAATCATTTATCGTAAATGCACTGGCATCCATTTAAAAGGAAATCATTATTTCACGTGTTTCCATATTTTGATAAAAGCAATGAAATAAATAGTTTTCTGTTGAAATAGAAATAATGAAATTATATAATTTAGTTCATATACTGGATTTTAAAGTCAAAACTTTATTTTTGCAAAAATTGATAAACTGTTTATAAAACTGATATTTTATTGGTTATTTTTTAGTATTGAACTCTGAAAGCGATGTATATAATGCGATGAAGATATTAGGTAAGAATAATAGTGAACTTGATTAAAGATTAAATGTATGAACTTTAACCTTCCCACTGCCGCGACCGGATATATCCGTTCACTAGGCTGCAGGTTTCACTGCAGTTGAAGCTTTATTTCAATCAATATAATCCAGTTTTAAAAAAATAAGTTATGATTGATACTTTCAAAGCTTATAAACATATACGTAACAAAAAAGTAATACCATGATAGAAAATCCCCTTTTTATAAGCATTTAAAAAAATTGCAGAGAAAAAAACATTACAATTTTGACCTTTTGCTCGGCGGTCAGGGGGCTAGAACTAAATGTATATTTGTTGCGAGAATTCATCAACAGTTTTTAAGACGAATATTTTAGTTTTTAAAAAAGAATGTATGAAATTTCTAAAATAGAAATTCAATAACATTTTTTAATATAATGAAAAAATTTTAAATTTTATTATGTGATGATTTTGTATTGTAAAAATAAGGCCTGGAATTAAGATGTAGTTAAAATGCAAGATATTAATAAATGTATGGAGATGTACATCATCATTATAATCTCTAAATTTTAAGTGTTGATAATTCAAAGACTTAATGACATAAAATCTGTTTTTTTTCATCGTTTGAACCGAAAATATAAAACATCTATTTCAAATTCGGTGTTTCCACTGAAAAATAAATTATGGGCTAGTTTTAATTTGTAGATGACCCCCTAAAAAATTTTGTAGGCACCATTTAAAAGGTGACATTATTTCCAAACTTTTGCTACTAGTGACTTTCTTGTAGGTTTATTTGTCGCAAAGTTAATAAGGGATGTGTGTTCTTTATCCCCCCTCCCTGTGACTGTACATTTGAAGCATAACTATTATTTCTGTTCTAAGAAACCATTATGAGCTAACCTCATAGCATGCATGGTCAAAGTGACGTCACTGTGAGTCACTTTGGTTACGTCACATCTGTGACCAAAATGCCTCCACTCAGTGACGTCACATTGTGACTTTCTTAAAATTCTTTAGAAAATTACAACTATTCTTCAAAACATGTTATTTACTTTAAAAAACATTTTTCTAGTTATTTAAATATTGTCGCTTTTGTCACAGTTTCGTCACAATGTTAATTTCAAAGTAGTCACAAATGATGCATTTTTCACAAATTTGTCACACCGTGACGTAACAAAAGAGCTCTAAAGCGGCCATAACGACTTCACACTTTAGTCACTGTGACTTCACATCGACGTCACGTGACGTCACATCGACGTCACGTGACGTCACATCGACAATCGATGGTCACAAAGTCACAGTATGACTTTACAACGACGTCGTAATGACATCACCATGCCTTACGGGTATAAATTACAAATACAATAATGTTTAGTGCAATTATGATGCCGGCATTTTTTTTAAATAAAAAAATGTAATATGTAAATTAAATTAGAAATCCAAATTAACATTAATTAATATTTATTTCTTAAATTTTGATGCTACATTTTTATCACATATGTATTATACGCACCATTTACCCGACCCGTATTACATTTAATTAAAAACATCGTTAATTATCTGTTTTTTTTTTCACAGTTCATATTATAATGGGTATATGATCTTCAACGATAACACAAACGGCTCACAGCTAACTGGCTGAAATGCGATTCATCTATTTGTGCGTGGAAGGTTGGAGGAAGGGACTCCAAAAGGAATTATGCGTCTTACCTTCAAAAGTTCCCGTATGATTACTTTGAGTAACATTATTTAGCAATTTTTTTCCGAATTAAATTGCAAAAATCTACAGTTAAAAAAAGTGATTTTTTGGTAATAGTGATTACAAAGTTATGCAACGGAACCTATACTATCCACTTTTACCGTATTGAGTATATATTTTAAATTTATGTAATGTCTCCAAGTTCCTGGATAATTATTTACTAATGAAATTCGCTGTGTATCGAAAGTATTTTTTAACTCCTTATTAGTTTATTACAATGACTACTTAGAACATGTCAGTTCGGAGAGACTAATGAGAAGTAAATACATAAACTTATATTTAAAAATTTACAAAAATAAATTCTGTTTATTTACTTTATTTTCCTAAAGATGGATAAATGCTATTATAAGATTTTTATTATATAAAGAAGATAATTTAAAATTTTAAACTGATGATTAATTTCGTTACGATAATTCTCAACTGTCTATGAACTTATCTTTCATTTTAATGTATATTTTTTATTATAGTCAGCAATATTTACACCTTATAATAAACATAAATATTTTTATAAGCGTTTAATCAAGACTAAATTATATGCAATTTAGAGATAGAATTGTGCTAAATGTCCTTTTAGAAAAGGTTCTTTAAGGGAGAATCTAAATACTACTGAAAGCAAATATAAAAATATATATTACTTATTATACAAGAATCATTTTGCTATTCCAAAATGCGGTTTTAGGAATACAAGGTTTAGGAAACCTTGGAAGGTTTCAAGACAGACTGCACTGGAACATGGAATTGTCTGCTGCATTTTGAGTTGGAAAGGTCTAAACTAAAAGAATTGCATGTTTTTTTCCTTATCTTAATTGATAGTGTGTACATGCAGCTTAAAAATTCCATCCTTTTAACTTTTTATTGGAACGCGTGTCTTATCAGGTAGATACCTAAAAATATTCTAATAGTCATTATGTGCAATGAATTTTACTTAAATTACCTTGATCACATAAAGAACAATCAGAAGAATAGAATAACACTTATTCTATCCATACCAGATAACTAAATTAGAGAAAAAACTACAAATTGTTCTTCGGAAACGAAATGCGTTTCAATCAAGCTATTAAAGTAAGATTTGCTTTCATATTTTTACTGAATACTTAAAAAACATTAATATGAAAAAAAAAGTTACCAAGTACTATGCAGATAAAGTTAATTAATATAATATGATATAGTTGTAAAATATAGCAATGCATTATTTAAAAACCCTAACTTTATTTAAAAATTTGAAATTTATTTTGTTTTACTATTATTATTATTATTATTAGTTTTTCCATATATTAGGCCAATATTTCATTCTTTTCATAAACATAGAAAGACTTGTGCAATTACGATTTAATATTCTTTAGATAAAAAACAGTGCTTTGATTTTAATTATCAGATTAATCCTTTAATCGATCTTATACATTCGAGATGTCAGACATACTGAAAAAAATATTGAAAATACAGTTAAAACATTTTTTCTAAACATTTAAACTTTCTTCTTCTTGACTGAGAAAATAAAAATTCTTCTAAAATATCTGAATCTGAATATTTTAAATTGCAAAGCTTTGTGGAATTTCTTTCTCTTCACGATTATTTTCCTTTACGTAGAGCAGTCAAAGAGAATTTCTTAAGATTTCCAACAATTTGTAGGTAAAATACAAATTTCTGTGAAATTTTTAGAAGTAGAAAAAAATTTCATCTTCGTTAAAAATGTTTGGAATCCATCATTTTTCCTTCAGTCAATTTATCTGAATATTTAATAATAAGATTTTTTATCAGATTTTTCCAAGAAGTATTATATTTTCTGAGGGCTTTTGAACACATAAAAGAAGATTAAAATTTTGCCCATGAAATAAATTAAATTACAGTATCTTGAAATATATTTTAAACACAAAAAAGTGCGGATATCTGCTTTTAACTTATAAGGCTGGTATATTCGAACTTTAGTTTGAATTTTCCTTTAAAAAATGCTAATTATTTGAAAGTCTTGTATATTAACATTCCATTATAAATTTCAAGCTTTAAAAGAATAGTTTAAAAAATTCGAAATTTAAATGATCCAAAACGTCAAATAAAAAATGTCATACAATTTTAATGTAATTTTTATATTCTGATTTATAAACACTCTTTTTAAGCTAGGTCGATTCTTGTAT
Source organism: Maratus speculifer (assembly GCA_964019185.1). Taxonomy (NCBI): domain Eukaryota; kingdom Metazoa; phylum Arthropoda; class Arachnida; order Araneae; family Salticidae; genus Maratus; species Maratus speculifer. Next base: position 171,801,462 of record OZ025289.1, on the reverse strand, counting down.
TCTAATTTATAAACACTTTGATTACAAGTAAGATCAATTTTTATATTTAATGCATGATACATTTTGTTCATTATGCAAAAATGAGATACAAAAATCCATAGTCATATAGCATTGAAGTTTATTGGTCCTTTTATTAAATAAATATATAATTTATTAAGCGACAAATTACTGAAAACGTTATCTTTAGGTAAAAAATACTTGTTTTGTATGGATTTTATAATGTAGTATTAAAACAACAACATTCGATTGTCGCAGTTACGGCAGCTAAAACCTAAATGCGGCGTCCAAATTCCAAAATGTGCTGTTACAATTTATGCATGACAATCCATCTGAAAAAGTTAATTTAACCTTTAATTTCTAAACGGCTGAAAATGTGCCAAATAACAACTGTAAGCCACTCTGCAAAACCGTTCGATTTAAAGATAAATATGAGGTGCAATAAACACATAAAATACTGTTTTTACACTAAAATGAATATGTACAGTACTATTTCTAATAAAATTTCGCTTTTTGAAACGTTTCAAACTATACTACTATGACCCCAAAAGAAGCAAAATTAAACTGTATAGTAAGTTATGTTGGAAATTACAAGTTTATCTGTATTATAAATTTTTAAGTTGCTCTTATGGCAGTTAAAAGTTAGTTGCAATTACTTTCTCATTATTTTATCCTTAATCGCTGTAACAGGATTTGTCGCATAACTTCTGTGAATGATCTCTGAGACTGTTTGCTTAGAATATGAATGAAAAGATCTATTAATTCACAGGGTAGTGTTTCTGTATCTCTAAATTTTAAGTACTGGACTAGTATAATGAAACTTCATTTATTCGTAATTGAAACAATACTTCTAAGGCTAAAATTGAGAAAAATATATCATGATACTAACAACTTAACTAGAAATCCGAGTTTAACTTTAAAAATTGAAAAAATATAGTGGTCTGTGAAACCGCTGACAACAGTTTTGATTTAAAAATAGTTGAAATACATAAAATTGAAACATCAATATCTTACTGTTGAATTTAACTACTAAAACTTAATTTTATTTAATAGTAGATTTAATAACAAAAAATACATATTTTTATAATTTAAAAGCATAAATCTCGGTTATAGGGAGTGAAAGTAAATTACCAGATATCAGATTTTTAAAAGGTGATAACAAAAATTATGAACTTCTAAATCAGAGCATAGCTTGATTGCATCATGTTTGTTTTGATCAGAGACAGTATTTAAGTTACCGAATGGTATAATGTTAGTAAAGTTAATTTACTTAACCGCATTAATATGAATATAATCTAAGTTATTTCAATCTATATATGGTTTTCAAGAATTTCCATCCAATAAACTTATTGCAAGTATCGTATTCATGTATGTATGGTATGTTACTGGAAGAAAGTAGTGTAGATATTTTTATTTATTTTATATTTATAAAATAAAATATTTAATAAATTGTATCATTATTTAGTAGCCACCCTGTAACATGCATATATATATATATATATGTTATAGGCCAAACTCCATTTTAGGACAAACTAGTCTATACTAACGCCCATCGGATAAACTAATTTTTCCTAGGCGAAACTAGTCTACCCTAACGCCCATCGGATAAACTAGTTTTTCCCAGGCCAAACTAGTCTATCCGAACGCCCATCGGATAAAATATTTTTCCTAGGCCAAACTAGTTTATCCGAATGCCCATCGGATAAACTAGTTTTTCCTAGGCCAAACTAGTTTGGCCGAACGGTTATTAGGATTAACTAGTTTAGCCTGCTATTTATTGGTTTTAATTAATTTATCCCAGGACTATCTAGATTGTCCAAGGCCAATTCAATTTGGTGTGATTTTAATGAATCTAAAGACCGCCACTTTTTAGTTTTGATCTAATTTATCCTAGACCGATGCAATTTGATGCGATTTTAGCTCACAGACTATCAAAGCTTGAGAGCCAATGTGCTCGCAGATACTGTGTGCTGTATGTAACCATGTACGTTACATATGTATGTATGTACGTATGTATGTACGTATGTATGTACGTATGCATGTAATGCGATAACTAATGATAGAAATATCCGATTTTCTTCAAATTTTGGACATAGATTTATCCTGATAACGAACTTCTCTGATTAGTTTCAGGAGTTCATTGGATAAGAAAAAGGGGAGGGAAACAAAAGGTTAATCCGCACCCCCTCTGCTTAATTTAGTTAAGTCAATTTTTCATGCAAAAGTATCAGATTTTATTAAAATTTTAGGTATAAGATAATTTTGATAAGGCGCCTCCATGATTAGTTGTGGGTGATCATTGTTTGCGTATAAAGAAAGGAGAAATGGGAGCTAATCATCTTAATTTATGTTAGTAGTTTTTCACGGACAATAAACCAAATTTTGGATATAGGTTCCTTCTAAAAAGGCGTTTACCTGATTAATTTTGGAGATTATGAGGTTAAATGTAAATGAGAACAGATTATTTTTTCAATGGGATAAAAACTTTTGGTTTCATGAAAATATTTTTAATTCGTAACAGATATTGGTTTTTGCACACATCACTTCACGCGAAATTGTTCATATTAAAAAACTAAATATCCAACCCCTTTTAAAAATAAGAAAAATCTTAAATGCAGCATGGCACTTGAAATTTAGGATGGAGGGGGAGGGTAGAGTAAGGCAACGCTGGAATTTTTTTAAAAGTTCAGCGTTTTTATCGTTTTTGCTACTAATTAAATATTACCATTATTTGAAACATTTAGAAACATAATATAACGTTGATTTTAAATACTTCAGAAAAAGGATGGTGCATCAAATACCACTATTTTCTATTAGTAATTTTTGTAAAAATGTTAAATTACAACATACGTATATACGTACGTGCATATGTACATGGTTACATACACACACACAGAATCTGCGAGCACATTAGCTCTCAGGCTTTGATAGTCTGTGAGCTAAAAATGTGCCAAATTGCATCGACCCGGGATAAGTTAGATAAAAACTAGAAAGTTGGTGCCATGTTGGTCTTTAGATTCAATAAAATCACGTCAAATTGAATTGGCCTAGGACAATCTAAATAGGCCTAGAATAACACTAGTTCAAACCAATGAATAGCAGGCTAAACTACTTTATCCTAATGACCGTTCGGGCAAACTAGTTTGGCCTAAAAATATCTAGTTTATGCGACGGGCGTTTGGATAGACTACTTTGGCCTAGAAAAAACTAGTTTATCCGATGGGCGTTAGGATAGACTAGTTTGGCCCAGGAAAAACTAGTTTATCAAATAGGTGTTAGGATAGACTAGTTTGGCCTAAAAGTGGGTTTCGACTGTAACACACATATATATATATAAGAACAATATAGAAGTACGTAAAATGGTCATCTGTTTCTTTAAATGATAGTGAATGCCAATGTTTTTCTGCACTGTCCAAAATTTTTACCTGGATAATAATACCATTTATTTATGATATTCCCCAGTTTATTCTTTTTAGGATTAAAAATGAAAGAAAAATTACATTCTTTTTGCTTTGCGAGAGAGACCATTATTGGCATTGTTAAAAATTAAAAATTACAAAAAAAAAAAAAAAAAAAAAAAAAAAAAAAAAAAAAAAAACTTCGTATTTCCTAAATGAACCTGATTCTTTTTTCATATCAGAAGAATAAAATACTTTTCACTGCAACTAGTATTACAATTAATTGTAAGAATAAAGAATTTGTTAACTTCTTGTGTTGTAGAATTTATATCTTTAGAATTGAACAATTTGCATATCATTTTTCCATAGTATTCTATAATTTAGTTTGCATGGCGTCATTATTTACATATGATGGCAATAACGCCAAATATCATTTGTCACGAAATCACGGCACTGCATTTTATGAATAAATATCTGCTAAAACACATTTATTGCATAAATATTCATTAAGTTTCTATATCAAATGCAACATTTGTTCGGAAAAAGAACTCTAAATCTAATCCGTAAAAATTGGTAGAAAAATTGGTAGAATTACAACGTGACGTTAATTCCTCAGTACATCTTATTATTATTGTCTTTTTTGATGCGTGTAAGAACATTAACCTTTGCTCAATGAAACCGCATAAATTTTCGGGTGAAACTAAGCAGCTATTTGCTGGGAATTATTATAATATTTATCTCTAACCGTAAAAGAAAACAGTCGATTTCGACATGTCAATATTGGTACTTATAAATTTTCTGTATCTAAAATGTTATTTTAAATTTCTTTCTGATTATTTTATTTTTCAATATTTATAAACAAAAACTCATTTGGAGTTACTCTTTTTTTTTGTATGCAGAACATTCAAACGACCAAATGTCTTTTAATAATTAAAAAAAAATAGTTTTTGTTTTATCCTAAATGTTTAAAAATTTCTCAAAAATATTCAGAAATACCCATTCAAAAATCTGCGTTATTTCTTGTTATTTTCTATCATTTATAGACAGTGAATATAATTGAATGTCAGTTGATATTGAAACTATAAATAGCGTTTTCTCAGATTAACCGCTTCCCTGATTCGCTCGTCTGTCATACGGGAAACGTGTTATAGACAATCATGTTTTGCCCGTACCACTTACGGGCAAGAATATTCTACTTATATTTGTTATTTTCACCAGTAAATTTTTATTGTAAGTTTCGCATTATTTAATCCAAGCATTTTCCAATTCAATAAGGCAAAAATTTCAGTTTTTAAAAACTGGTGATAAAAAATTAAAAATTCTTCAAAAGATATGAAAAATAGACATTGTTTGAAAGTTTTTTTTTTCAAAAATATTTATCAGTTTAATGGTTTATAAATTTGGAGATTCCGTGCACAGTTATTTTTATGCTAAAATAACAGTTAGCTATATTTATCAAAAAATAGCCAAATTTCCGTTTCTTTATAGTTTATATGCTGAAACCAAATTCATAAAAAAATTAATTTATTTTTTTAACCTTTTTTATTTTGTACTTAAATGAAATTTTAAAGAAAACATTTTAAAATACTTTATTTTTATGTTTAAAATTGTTATGATTCTATTTTGTTCAAAAGTTGTTTCCTGCGTGCATTATTTAGAATTTTAGGCGCACAGCACTTTATCATGCATTACTCAGATGATTTTTTTTTTAAATTTTAAACTTAAATATTATTTTTGTGCGTAGAACATTAATTTTTCTGCGCAATAGTCTGGACATAAAAAAAGATGTTAATTGCATATTGCTTGTGTTTTGCATTTTGAAAAAAGCGATATTTTTTATTGTTTTGACAAACTCAAATATAAAATGTTAAATGTGTCAATTAATGGAATTTTTGTGGGAGGGAGGGATTTAATGGGACATTTTTTGGTTTGCTTTCAAATGCACATACTCTTGCAATTAAGCCACATCTTTTATGTGAGACATAAATATCAACATATTTAACAATAACGATATTAAATAACCATAGGTAAATGTTGAAGAAAAGCCTTTCAAAACCACATGTAGAAGATTGGTTATCATTTATTTTAGCTGGACAGATATGGTAAACCTTATTTCTGATTTTTTCTGTGTTTTTCATGTTTCAGTTTTAAACATTAAATCATTATATTATATCGTTTTATAAAAAATAACTTTTTAAGTTTTTGTTTACATTTATGGATTCTTTGTAAATTTATATATGGAAAAAAGTGTTGGCATTATGTATAATACTCTTTAGATGCAAAGGGCGTAGTTACCATAATTTTAAGTAACCAATCATGTCGTAGATTAAAAAATCTGATTTGAAATAGTCAAATTAACACGTCCGAGTCATAAACAAATTAAAGTACATCACAATTAGACATTTAATAATATCCAAGGTCTAGGATTTGGACTTTGGATTATTGGTAGCAATCAGACATTTGCAGCTCAACACTTCCATCCCTGGGGATGAATCTTAATTACAAGAAATATTGCTAATTAAAATTTTCAAATGAAAAGCGTATACTTTATTATATTTTTTTATTTACTAAATTATATTGGAAAATAAAAATACTTTATATTTATCTTACGCACAAGTGCATGTAATTGGCAAAGTCGATATTTGTAGTTTAAGAATGCAGAAATATTGATACATTTTAAATATATTTCCACGTAAAATAAATTTCCATTTCCGCATTAATCCTCAAATTACAAGTTGCTTTGAGATAATACTTCCCAAAGTAAAGAGTAATTAATAGACAAGTTAAAGATTAAATAAAACAATTCCTTGTGAGTGCAAAACAATTGATTATTCATATATTATATTCACGCAGTTTTAAATCATTCAATTTAATAACCATTACTGTTATGATAATATATTTACTTTTCATAAATTAAAAAACAATGAATTGAACTATACAAAAATTATGATTGCGATTAGTGCAAAGATTTATAATTATTTATAATTTACCTAAAGAAATGAACCAAATGTGATCAAAATGAAAATATACCAATATTACTTGCAATAATATTGTTTATTCACAGAAAACGAGTATTTTGCAAAGAAATATGAAATGTTCCTAATAAATGTGACCTATAAAAAACATATTCCGAAGTTTTTTCGAGTGCAGAAATTTTTCGTAGTTTTACTAAGTCATCTATTTTACCTTAAGAGTCTTACGTATTTCGAGCAATTCCAAAAATGTTTCGTTTACATATAAAATATATATATATATCTGCTAAACATATGTGAATATATTTTCTCTAACAATCTAAAAAAACATTTCTGTATCATAATACTTGCAGGAAGTTTATGATGAAATATTTCTATTTGTTGCTTACGTTACATTTAGAACAATTTACTGCAGTAATTATAGTAAAAAAACACTAAAAAAATTAAATGTAAAATTAACATGATTTGTCAATGAAACAATTTTAAGGTTCATTTTGAATAGAAATTGCATAAAAAAATAATAATGAAAATTACATTTTATATGATAACTTACAAATTAACCTTTTTCAGAAATGTCAGTTACCACAATTAATATAACTACGAAATTGTACGACATACCACTAAAAGTGTGTAATTTTTATCTAAATTGGGCTTTCAATAAGTTTAATAAGCAAACCAAGTCAAATGTATTTTTAATAGTTTTTTGTGTGTGTTATATTATTAAAATTAGTCAAAATATTTCTAAATATGACGTAAGTTACTATGGAATGACCATAGATATATATGATGGAGAAAGAGAGAGAGGCGGGAAATGTGGCACTTCTGTTTTTATATTATTTTTTATTTGGAAGTGTCATAAAAAATTAATCAAGGAGAATATATGACTGATAAGATATTTTTCTCTTTTTCTAGAACTTTTTTAAATTTATTAAAGTGGATTTTTTTTTTTAATTTAACATCATTTTGAAAATGGATTAAAATTGTTTACGTGTACCAGAGCTATGGGGATCGTTTGAAAAAAAAGAATAAAAAGCATGATTCTTTTCCGCAATAACAGTATACATTACCATTCTAAAACGTAAGCAATAATAATAATTATTCAATTATTTACACTTTACAAATAAATTATTGTTATAAGTATTAGTATTAAAAAATCTCCTTGTTTGAAGCATTCTGTGTGAAATGATAATCAGTGAAAATACTATAGTTAAAAGCAATTGGAAATTTTTCTACAAAACAAATTTTCCGTAATTAAAAGGTAAAAACATGGAGTTCTATTTTAAAGACATTAAAATATTTAAATACTTCTGGGGGAGTTCAGAAGGTAGCACACGCATAATCAAATAGACAAATATCTATATTTATTTATTTTTAGATTATTAATTCTAGATTACAAATCTGGCTAATCTCACTTTAGCTTATTAATCTAATCTTAACTCTTGGCCGGATAGTAGTAGTTTTTATAAGCCCAGAAAGAATAATTTCGATATATGCTGTAATTTGTACTGTTTACTGGATAATTAAAGTTTTTTTTTTATATAAAACATTATTAGTCACTTAATTTTATGAAAGTAAACTTTTTAATTTTGAAATATAGACTTGCATATTAATTGTGAAATTTTCTATTTATTCATTTTAAATACATTTTTATCAAAGACTATTTTTGTATCATCCTAAAGAAAGTTTTTGTTATTAAAAACACGTGCTATTTTATTTAATGCTTTTAAAGCGAGGAATATGCTAATTTTATGAAATAAGCAATAAAATTTCCAAAATCAATTACTTTTATGATTGAAATAAATGATCTGACTCTTTTTATTTGTATTTCGTAAATTTTATGTTTTATGGACAACTTACGAGAAATACTTACTTGGACTGACAAAATAAATAATTACGTGAGTTATATTCGGATTATGTATAACTGTTAGAATAAAACATGTAAAACATATATTTAAAAAAGAAATTTTTTTCAGATGAAAATAGCGATTCATTTCCTAATTTTTATTTTGTCAATATAAAACATACATTTTGAAAAAATATATATATGTGTGTGTGTGTGTGTATTTATTTTCCTTTATTATGATATCCGAAAATATAAGAATTCTTTCTAAATAGGTATTTCACTTATTTGTAAGTAAGATATATTAATGTATTTGTACAATGCGTTTCGTTAGATTAGTATTAAACAAAATATAATTTTCCGATTTGGCTAATTATTTTCAGTTACAATTTCTTCAGCTGTAGATAATAAACACGGCAATCCCTTGCATATAAAGAATCAGTTAATCTCATCATGCCGTATATAAAAAAGAAACAACGATTGGATTAAATCTGATGTAAATGATGTTAAAACTAGTGAGCCAAAATGACGCTTTTTATTCTAGTAAAGAAAATCAAGACAAAATATTACTTAACATGTTTTCTTTTTTTTCAAACAAATCATTAAAAACCAGTAATGGTCCATTTTGTCTTATCATTGCACCAGGGATCGCCCACATAAGTACAGTGTCAATCAAAAGTTTCCGGCAGTTGAAGTCTTTGATTTGTTTGACAGAACCTTTCAGTGAAGAGAAAGGAGAATTGCTCCAAAATTTAAGAGTATAAAATGACAACTGATCATTTTGATTGGATATTGAAGACACTTGACACACAGTTAAGGAATTCGAAACATATGAGTTTTAAAGTTTCCGGTCATTCGTCGTTCGTCAGATTTTGCTAATTGTGAAATGATTTTTTGGCCTTGTTTTTTAAATAATCAACGCGAACAACGTAATTTATTCTCAAAAATGAAAAGTGCAACAAGTATTTTCGGGAAACGAGTAATTTATTTGTCAATAAAGAACCAGTCCTCTCATGAGATATCAGCAAATCTACTGTAAACGTTATTTAAAAAAAACATATAAACATGGCAATTGCTTTCGGAACTTTTAATGCTGTAGAAAATGGCTGTTCGTGTGGACAGAATTATCAAGAGAAGCACCGTTAATGATCTGCATAAAAATGCCCCTGCAAAATTACGCGATTTATGCAGAGAAATAAGATGTAACGTAGAATTTTGTTAAAGAGTCAGTTTTAAAACTTCTTTAAAAAAAAAAAAAAAAAAAAAAGCTGCCCGTCTTTTGTTTACCAAGGAATACAAATATTGCTCAGGTGAAAGTTTTTACTTTCTGATAATTGAAGCACAATATTTTGAAAGTGATGGCAAACATCACGCTCAACGACCTAAAAACAAAATATATAATTTGAGATATTTATTCAGACAAAAAAACACAACAGAGAATAAGTTCTGCTATGGAGAGCATTTTCTGGATAAGTGTAGTTCCGTTAATTGAAATCCACAGCAACATGGTTTAATATGTACGTATATTAGAGGGAAAATTATAGTCGCTTATATTTATTTTAGCATGATAACAACTCATAGTATGCATGCAAGTTCGTCAAGCAATGTCTTTCACTTTCTCACGAACAAAATCTGCTTTTGAAATGGACAATTGTTGGACCTGAATCCAATGGAAAATGTTTGGAACGATCTTGACAAAATGCACGAGTTATAAATATTCCAGTTAGCAGAATTTCTAAAAAATTGCCAACAGATTGGAGAAAAAATACCATAGGCATTTTTCAACCGTTTATTGAATCAATGCCATGTTGCAGTTCCACAAAAATTATTCATAAACATATTATGACACTAATTGTGAATATTGTTGATCACTGTTGTTATCTATGATACCAGCATTTATTTTTGACTTTTCCGAAATGGCCGGAATCTCTTAAGGTCATGAAATTTCCTTTGCAATTAATTGTATCGATTATTTTAATTAATGTTTATTTTTTATTTTACAAATAAGTAAAGAATAATTTTGTCAATACAATATAAAAGTTTCACTTTGAAATTATTCTTTATTAAGGTATACTTATAAATAAACCAAAATTTTTATGGTGGAGCATTTTTTTTAAATTCAACTGAAATTCTTTTCTGTTATTTTGAACATCTCTATTCCGTGGACTTTTAGTAACTTGTACTTGCATACTTTCTTTGACTTCTTGATATATTCTTGGCCTTTTTGGCTTATTTTAGTGATTATTTTATTTTTTTCACTAGTACATAGATACCAATATGTCTTAATTATTCCGGAGTACGGTTGAAAATTTGCATGCTGAAACCGAAAAAAAACAAACATAAGAAAATGTTCTTTCTTTACATGAGATACATTTGTTATTTCATTATGAAATATTTGATTAAATAAAACTTCCGATAGAAAACATGTTCAATATGGATCAGACTCTGGAATTATTAAGAGATGTTGGTAGCTATGCTAATCACCTATTATTTTTTCTTGTGGAACTTAGTGACTGTTGAAAAATGTTCTTTCTTTAGGTATATCGATGCAAGGTTTGAATATCTGATTAATTTTTATCATCAGTAGTTTTAAGCTCCTACCAAACAATTTTAATAATATTATAAGTATTTACAAAATTGTTGCAATACAAAAAGGCGTTTTTTGTTTTGATGTTGCGATGCCTACTTGGGGTAAGTGCAGAAGTAAGTAGGGTATGAAATTTAATTAATGCCAGCACTTGTATCTTAGTAGTTTGACGAAAAAATAAAAATCACGGATGAGAGAAAAGCATGCCGAAATATGTCACGATAACAGTGGATATGATATGTGATAAGATTGTAATTATGTACGTCATTGTGTAGGACAGGGAATATTTTTTATAATAAGCATTTTTATTTTTGAATTTAGGAAAAAAACGAAAAGTTGAAAATATTCGAGTGAATTTTATAATTTTAAAGAATTTTATACTTCTTGTGTAGTCTAAATTAAATTTTAAATGAATAATTTTAATCCCAGCTTAAGATCGCATTTACTAACTACGTTTTGTTCGCTATACTTAGGCATAATCAGAACATAATATGGTGTACCAGTGGACATGATGCCGTGTATTAAACATTATGTTTGCGTTATATTTATTATCATTTTGGGAGTTTTGGGATATAGTTTCCTGTGCTGTGTTGTTCTAAATATTTTTTTAAATAAAGACAAAGTCCACGCTTGTTGAATGATACAATTTAATTTTTAGATAACAACTGTTTCGAAATTAATTTTCACCTAGAATTTAATGTATCCATCCGGTTGAGTTTAAAAAAAATAACGTAAAACACAGTTTCTTTTTTACAAATGAATTGTGTTAAAATGTGTCTTGAGAAGAAATTTTCTTTTACGGAGTTTGTCTCTATAAAACGAAAATTTGTTTGAATGTTTGATTTTGTTTCGCCAAAATTTAATGCAAATAGCTCAGAGAAAAATATTAATTGCTTCATTTATTGTTTGCTGAGTATTTTCGAAATTCTTCATCATATTCTTGCAAGAAAATTGAAGGAAAGCTTCAGACGATTCCCTTTTAGTGTACAGTTTTGAAAATCACCACAATCAGTCACGGTTGAACCATTGTTTATAGTGAAATTGTTGCATTATGAGTAACATACAGCTCTTTCATCGACTGGATAAAGTCCTGTTCCCCTTAAACCCTTTTTATTGTCACCGTGTTTTTTTTCAGTTCGAGGATTAAGCATTTTGCGATGGATATATAAACTGCTGATTTATATGGTTGGTTTTGGGGAGAGGAATGACAGAGTACATTTTTTATATGACAAATAAAAACAACATTGCAGCATACAATAATATGGGCACCACTTGGGTATAAAACGACCAGAATTACTTGTCGAGATTCGCGAAGTTTTCTAGTTTTAGGCGTAAACTGAATCTACACTGTAAAAAAATCATGAGGTTACTACAATTTTTTTAGTAAATTTGCATTCCACAGCATTTTTCAGTAACCATTACTCACAGTACAAATAGTAAGAATTCCAAACTTTTTTTGCAAGTGAAACAAACATTTCTTTTGTAAACTGAACAAAAGAATTTTTCGTATAATAAACTTAAAACATTATAGTATGAGCCACCAAACAAACTTTAGTAACAGCTCTAAAATTATTTTTAGTAAACATTACTCACAGATTCTTAGTAATTATTCCAAAAACAATTTTAGCAAGTGAAACAAACATTTATTTTGCAAACTGTATAAATGAATTTTTCGTATAACTAACTTAAAACATTTTAGCGAGAACCACCAAATGAATTTTGTTGTTGACCTGTGTCCGAAGGGCAGGAATTTCCTTTGAACTGCATCCAGTGGGTAAGAAGACGGGCTTCTGCAGCGAAAGATTTTAGGAAAAGCCTCAATAGATGGCAGCATTAAACATTGTCACCTGCCCAATTATGATATGCTTGTGAGGGGGAGGGAAGTCCAGAGGTCATTACCCATGGTAACTGCTACGGCAGGATTTTCATAACCCCTTTATTTAACGAGTACTTACACTGCATACACTCGGTGCGTCTTTAATAGTGTTGCGCATCGAACCCGGGACCTTTCAGCTTGGAGTTCGGTGCTATGACCACTAGGCTATCACGGACACACCAAGTGAGTTTTAGTAATAGCTATTAAAAATATAAAACTATAAACTCTATTCATTGCTAGCTTTTTTCTAGTAATTCTTACAGATTTTCTAGTAACTGAGTAAGATTACAATTTTTTTAGTAATTGCAAGGATCACTGAGAGAAATTAATTTTTTTTAGTAGATCGACCATTTTTTTACAGTGTAGTACCCGTCAACAAATAAAGTTAGCGACAAGACGAACATAACTGTTTGTTTATTAAAAAAGGTAAAAAATTTCTTATCCACTCATAAAATGCTTCTTCTGTTATACAGTGGCACTCTTACTGATAAAACGTTATTCCGGAAATCTGTGAATCGCTTGAGGAAGAATGCTTTTAAAAGGCCAGATTAATGAAAGAAGAAATAGTTTCTTCTAAATTTGAAGAAGCCGAACATACAAATAAGACAGTTATTATACAAACAAAATTGTCTACAAATATGACACAGACGTTTCTTTCATTTTAAAGAAGGGATTATTTTTCAATTTCAACGTTCATCTTATTTAAAACTTTTTCCCACCGCGTTAAAATCAATTTTGTTCATTAACAGTCTTACTAGCCAATCATTATTCATGGAATAGAAAAAGACACGATTTAGTAAAAGGAAAGCTCGCTCATGAACGATGATGTACGATGACTTGTACATATAAAGGCATCGTCTGACATTCGAAAAATCTTCATTCAATTTTATGCTGAGGTTTGCGCTTCTAGCATAGTCGATGCATTAATGGTTCATCATTTGTGTATTTGCATAGTAGTTGATAATAGACTACTTTCACCTTAGAAAATGTACTTAAATCTTTAAACATACAACCTATGGAAAACAGTCTGTATATAATAATACCGCATATAGTCTATAATTTAATAAGATACTGATATCCATATTTATTCCAATTTGAAATGTTTTTTTTTTCAATATGATAGATTGAAAACGACAGTCAAAGAAATGACAAAAGATCACACAGAAAAATCTCGCTCCTCACCATGCAACTCATGTTCTTCTAATATGATATCAATAATTTTACTTTTTAAAGAACAGCCATTAATTTAAATATAGTTAGTCCTGAAAAAAGGAACATAGAAAAAATATTGTTTACAAAGCTGTAGAAATATGGACAGAAAAAAAAAATCTGCTAATGTAAGTACCATCAAAGTTTTCTTTCTCGTTTTAATATTCAAGTGAAAATAACTTTGTTAAATAGTAAATAGATATTATTTGTGCTGTATTAGAATACACAAAAATAGGTGAGACGATTGTTTCAAAATATGATGTATGTCTCGAGCAAATATGTTTTAAAATTTAAAATGGTTGTTATTATTATAATTTTGCCAATCTAACGTAATTTCATCCACATACGACTTCTAATGCAACTATTTCTTGCACTGTTTTAAAAATTCGCCGTAAATAATTCCCGTTTTTAAAATATGAAAAAAATATATCTTGAAATGCTCAAAATTTAAATTTAGAATGGAAATAAATCTTCAAAATTACACTCATATATCGAATTTATAAAGTATGAAATGATCTAAAAATGATTACATTTATACGCATAGTTTTTGTATCAATATTCTTTTTTTATCGAATTAATTTTTTAACCTTTTTTAACGAATTTAACATTAAATATGTCTCAAAATAATTATTCTATATAAAAAGTGTCACCATCATCGCGTTTATCAAACATTTCACTATAATACTACTATTTTTCTTATTTGTGAATGCAATAGCTCTTTTAATATTAACGAAGAAATACATTGGTCACAAAAATCCTTTACACAGTTTTGATATTAATTGTTTATAAAAGTAATAGTGTTATAAAATAATTGCTTTATGGTGGTAATGCCGCAAAAATGATACAATGAGATTAATGTACACGGCTTGAACACAAAAATTAATTACCCCGAGAAAGGTTGGCAATTTTCCACAATGCACATTTTACTCAACCTTTCACCCTTTAAGATCAATAAAATGCGTAGCAATTTAAACAACAAAGTATATAGCATTAGGTTGACCACCTATCCGGTAGCATGCTGCATATCCCCTTTTACATATATTACTAATACTTATAATGATATAACTGTGGATATAACTTATAATGATATAACTTAATGCTAGAAAGTGAGCATTTGTTTTTTGAATGTAATACAGAATAAATACTTTTTTATATTCATAAATTGTTTGCAATAGAATTACAAAAATGTTTTTTTAAGGTTTTTATTTTTTTTTCTCTTATTAGAAAATTCATTATATATTCTACTTTTATTTCATGCTAAAGATTTTTTCCGAAGTAAATATATTGCAATTGTTTATTTTCGTTTAGAAATTTTGGTAATAATGTACATTTTCACAGAATAATACATAAATGGGTGCATTTCATATAAGATCCAGCGTAAATGGCGTGTTTTATTCTTTCTTCTTCTTAATTTGTCCTGCTCAATTAATTAAATGTCCCATTTTATGTTGCTATAATTGTAACAAATTTTATTAGACTATAATTATTATTTTAGAGAATCCATTAATTAGTTTCTTTAATTAATACATTCAAGAAAAATTTTATTATGTCTTTCATCTTTCATCATTCGTGCAACATGTGTAGATAACATATACGTGTATATATTATGAAAAGCATAAAAAATATACTTTCATGATTCGATTAATTGCATGTATAATATTGATTATTACTTATATTACACATATATGTAAATGTTGCACATAAATATGTAACAAAAGAGGCTTTTCTCAAAAATCTACAAAAAGTAATAACTAAGATAAATAAATAAAAGGTTTTTGATACTCAAGAATTAATTTCTGTTTGATCACTCCATAGCTAAATCGTATTTTAAATTGCCCTTTCAGTTATTCTATCGTAGTTTTTTCGTAAGCCTTTTTAACAACTTAGCCAAATAATACATCATTGAAGCATTTAAAGTCTTTATTCATTTTTTTGTTCGGGTTTTTAGCTTTTGTTTAAAATTCCTGTTCTGCTTGTAAATTACAACCTTATCATCTCCTTCTATTCTATATTTGATGGGTTGGCTATTCACAAATACACTTTCTATAAGTTGCAGTTAATAGTACAAAAACGTATGTTTACAGATGTTTTTAGAATAAATTTTCTGATATGACTCTTTAACAGTGTAAATTATTATGACAATAAAACGTAAATAAATAAAATATTTCCCACATTTTTAAAAGTTAATGTGCTTTCGAAAATATAACCATACTTATATTTTGCTTTAGAAGTTTCCATAATAAATTTTAAAATGTTTTCATGCGCATTTAAATAAGAAATATGCCGTGGATATTCTTGAATATAAACGTTAAATGATGATGCCATTTTTTTACGCATGAGAATAAACATCGGCATTTAAAAATAAATACTATAAAAAATAAGACATTCCAACAATTTTAATTCAGAAAGTCTATTTTAAATATTTAATGAATTTACAGATACATTATAAATTTTACAGATATATTATATAAATCAGAATATCTATAAGTATTTATATGTAACCTTATAATAAATATAGAAAATCATAAAGCAGTCATACATTGTAAATCTTTTTTCAATAATAACAAAGTAACATAAAGGAATAAGTTTAAGCAATTAAAAAAAAAAAAAAAAAAAAAAAAAAAAACATGTCTCAGTAAAATTACATTTTTTGCAGTTTTTGTACAACGGTAATGTGTAAAAATCCTTTTGTATAATCCTTTTGCACATCACGTAATATACTATATAACATTATAAATCCTTACCAATTTGGAAAACTGCTTTTCGTCAATTATTGATCATAATGGAATATTTAAAAGAGTATGTTTATGAAATTAGTATAGTGTCAGATTAAATGAGCGTTTGTATTTCAAACTAAAAGGCTTATTTAAAGCGCAAAATACACATAATAAATTTTTATAATACTTCGCGGAAACTAAAAGTAAAACCAATATTGAAACTTTTGAAATCTCATTCATCATTTAAAACATCTTTATTGTTTTAAAAATACAAGTACTCAGATAATTAATGTAGTTTCAGTAATCGGACAAATGAGGGTAATTATTAGCATACAAAGGTTTCTGTGTAAAAAATGTATGAATTAGTTACTGGGAATTCCATGACAAAAATATATCATTCGAATTTGTTTTATGAGCTTTAAAATCCGATGGCGCATAACGAACGTGGAGCGGTTTATTAGGTATATCCAAACATCCCGTGTATTAAAAAAGAAAGTGTTAATATCCAGGTTAATTAGCGGCCTTTCTATTAGCAAAACGTTGTCAAAATTCCTGTAACACATCTAAAACAGTTTAGTTATCCACAATAGTCTTAAATTACAGCAGAAAAAATGCGATTTTCTCAGAAACAATGCGAATTAGGATAATCAATAGATTTTTGAAAAATTTATATGAACTTCTAGTATCACTCATCGTTTCATATTTCCAGTTTAATTAGATTTGGAAATCGTTGGTAGATGAGCATGTTTTTGCATTACATTTTCGACGATATTTCTGCAAATATATTACATAAATTTAAAGTAATATATTTTTAAGTTCAGCGTCACGACAATTTTTACAATTTTTTTAATTTTACTCAAACAATATGTAAAGCAATTTTTTTTGATGTAACCTAATTAAATTTTGTATTTTTTTTCGAAATGAAATTGTGAATATTTTTAAATCTATAAATAAGTGCGTTAATAAACTTTATTACTTAAGAAATTTTCAACTTTTCTGCGTTTCAAAGTTTACAAGTAAAATTACTGCTACAGACAGACAAACAAAAGAGTGATCTTAAAATTGCTCTTTTTTCTTAATTTTTAAATACGGAACCATAAAAGTTATTATAATTATTTTTTACTATTGATAATTTCAAATTTTATTTTACTTATAATTTCCCTTTTTATCATTTTCGTTATAATATTTTCTCAAAAATACTAAATAATAGATAATAACAAATATTTATATATTTCAATATTTTTTATTAAAATAAACTATAAAACTATAAAAACTATAAAAACTATAAAACTATAAAACTATAAAACTATAAAAACTATAAAAACTATATAACTTATAAAACTATGTAAAAAACATTACAATTATAATGTTTCTGAAACATACATAAACGTGATTTTGAGTTTTTAAATATAAGTAATAAAAAATATATATTACAAGTATTCGTTACCATGGATACCGTTATTTTCAAGCTTAACTATTAATGTTTGATTGATAGAAAAATAAATCTAATTCTAATATACCAAATTTCACCTTATTTCTATAAGAAAATACTGGTATTCTTAATCCATAAATATCATTATCCATACGAACCATGATTTACAAACATATTTTAGGCAATAGGACGCATAAAATTAAAAATATATATTTCTTAGATAACTTAAATGATATCATAAATATTTATAAGATTATATAAAATGTCAAATACACTTAAAAGTACTCCTTCTAGAAACCCGAATACAAACATATAGTGTTTCATTATCATTTTCGTTTACTGTTTCAAGTACATTTAAAACTTTAAGTTTAGTTACATAACGCTGAAGATTTTGCAAAGCATTTCTTTTCGCAAAACAATATAAACAAAAAATGGTTGTTTTTGTGGTATACTTTTGTGTCTTTCAACATTACAAAAGATAGAATATAGAAGATAAACAGTGGAAATTTTTGTAGTTCTTTTTAATATATTTTCGAATGCATGTCTTGAAAATTCAAATAGAATATTTTATGTTTTTGTTATATTTCTTTGAATGTATGTTTTACCACATTCTTTATTTTATAATGTTTGAAGAATAGCTAGATATATTATACTAAAAATAGAAAAGATTTTCATTTCATACAAGATTTATATTTGTTTTTCAAATTATGTAACAATGACTGTCTAAGTATGAAAATAGGAATTTTTCAGTCTAATATAGATGCATTTCTATTAATGCGGGAGTATCCTATTGGATTTCGAGCATTTCTTGCAAAGTAATACAGTATGATAAACGTCCACTATAGAATAAAGCTTAACATTACTTATATAAATAAGAACTTAAATAAATATAACGAAAAGTTTTATACTCTAAAAATAAAATTATTTATTAAAAAAAGATGAAAAAAAGAATTTATTGGAGATAATTGCATGATACTGCTAATAAATATATATTTCAAATGTCGGATGCTTTTTCATAGAAATAGAAAGACATGGATGTAAGAATAAAATATTTAGTATCGCATGTCATTCAATAGCTGAACTAGCAATGTACATTATGACGATATTTTATAAACTGATCTCTTTAAACACGTGATAGAAAATAGTGCCAATATTAACTTGTATTGTTTTTATATTGCTACTGTCGTTTCCATAACAAAAATTGTTTGAAAGCTAGATTTTGAAAACAAATCTAAACATAAAAATGAATATTTCTTGTTCTAGTTAAAATAAAAACATAATTTAAACGTCGATTTGAGCAGAATAGAAAAAAAAATGCAGCAAAATATTTTACAAAAATGAAAGTTTTTATGCCTCGGATTCCTTAAAAGATTCGAATTAGAATTTTGAGCTAATAAGATGTATAATTACATTGTTAATCATCCAAAAAAATTCTATAATTTCAGATAATCAAAGTAAACTTTTATAACATATGTCAGGTTCTGATGCCACCTCGGCTAAAGAATGGAATTTCTACTATGTCTCTATTTTAATATTTCGTATTGTATGGTTGTGTACAGAATTTCCAAGGTGACATTCCTTCTTCGTGGAAAGGGGAATTGCCAGCTAATCCTTTGCAGGTGGTGAACAAGAGAAAGAGAAGTGTGCTCAGAGGCATGTCCATCTGTCAGTAAACTATGCGGATGGTGAGCAGACTAGCAACATGTCACTAGGCAAGAAAGGGTGGGGGAATGTGCCCAATGAGGAAGCTCCAGAGGGGGTTGACATTCGTGTGACCCCGTGAGTGGAGAAGGGCAAGTTTGGCTGAGAGAAGTCATTCCGTACCTAGGTTTCGGACCTAGAGGTTGCTCTGTGTGGAAGAGCATAAGCAGTGCGTTTTCTGGCGAGCAAAGGACACTGACGTCCTAGTGTTTAGCGCTCTGGGCCGAGTAGTGCAGGCCTAGTATACTTGTGTTGGGAGACTCAAAGTTGAGCTCCGATAAAGTGAATTTAACGTGTATTGAGTGTGAGGTGGAAAGTGTAACTGGAATAGTACACAGCCAATCTTTACTGTATCTAATTTAATGTTGAACTGGATCACCTATATCCGAGTTGTAATTGTATATATTTGTAAATAACGTATTTAGTGTGTACATATATTCTTAATAAACTGATAATTCAGTTACCTGTCAGCGTAAGTCTTCATTTACACAAACCTCACAGTGGGTGACCGATATCACCTAGTAATATCGGTGGTGGCAGCTATATCTACCACGGACATTCTTCAAATTTGTGTGGTCTGAGAGGAACGTCCGACAAATTGTTGGCAGCGTCGGGATAGAATCGCCTGAAACCAGTGACCAGCGAGCCGTGTGGCAATCTGTTAATGCCGGATCGTCGAATGTGTGCTAACGTATCGTGCCATATCGTCGAGTGTGTGCTAAAGTATCGTGCCGGACCGTCGATTGTGTGCTAAAGTATCGTGCCGGGTCGTCGACTGTATGCTAAAGTATCGTGCCATATCGTCGAATGTGTGCTAAAGTATCGTGCCGGATCGTCGAGTGTGTGCTAAAGTATTGGGCCATATCGTCTAGTGTGGACTAAAGTGTTGTGCGTATCTTTATCAGAAAGAACTAAACTGAACTGTTGTGCCATATTACCGCTACATCGTGGAACTACCTGTGATTAGAAAAGTACCCCAGCAAATAAAGTATAAGGTAAGGTGTTTTGATCATTTCCTACTACTGACATCTCGAACCAAAATTTGTTGTTGTATAATTAATAGTAATTTAAGTAAATTGTCTACATTATTTATGTATTTTATCAATACTTCCTACCTATAAAGTGCTAATAACCATATTGGCTATTGTTTTAAGGAAGGTCATAATAACTTGAGCTAGTATTGGCTTTCTCTAGATCTTTTCTTTACTAATTGTGTTAATATAGTTGGAAGGAATAATTAACTTTATTTAAATTTAAATTATTGTTAAAGTAATATTTAAATGAAGCAACATTTTTTAAGTTTGAAGAGTGTATAATAACATTTGCTTAGAATTTTAATTGGCCAATAGTAGTGAGAAAAAAAAGGCTCAAAAGAGAGCCATAGTGAGAAAAAAAAGTCTCAAAAGAGAGCCATAGTGAAAAAAAGGCCCAAAAGAGAGCCATAGAAAAAAAAGGCTCAAAAGAGAGCCATAGTGAGGAAAAATAAAAGTGAAGATTTTCAGTATATTTGTTTTAAGTGTAAGAACCAGTATTGAGTTCGGAAATATTTTAGTGAGGATAATTGTAGAAATTTATATATGCATGTTTTACAATTTTTCTTTATGTGGATTTTCTTGATTGACACCAATACTTCTATTCAATTTCAACGTATCAGTATTTTTATGTAAATTGTATGTTATTATCTAAGTGTATAAATTGGAATCTATATTGCATAGTGGTCAAATTGAATTACTATTTTACCTTTTGTTTTATTGGAAGTATATTGTGTGATATCAATGGTTGAGGGAAAATTAGAGGATTAAGTAGTTTAATTAGAAATGAAATGCATTGATTATCTGAAGGGCATTAATTAGTAAAATATGTGGAGATATATCTGTACTAAGTTAAAAATTTAGGAACTATTAATTTGGTAGTTTAACTATTCTTGTGGGGTGATAATAACAATCGGTGAAGGTATGGCTTTCTTATTGAAACTAAAAAAGGTGGATCTTCAAGGGGTAGCCGAAGAATTGGGTGTTGAATTCGCGGAAGATGATACCAGAATTCAGCTTAAGAAAAAGATAATGGACAGTGATGAGTATGACAAGGGGGTTATTAAGGAATTATCTGACACTATTGTTGCAGAACGATTAGAGCGCGAAGAAAAACAGCAAAGGTTAGAGCGTGAAGAAAAACAGGAAAAATTAGAGCGCGAAAGGTTAGAAAAACAGGAAAAGTTAGAGCGCGAAGAAAAACAAGAAAAGTTAGAAATGGAAAAATTAAGAATGGAACATGAGTTAGAAATGGAAAGGCTAAGGGTTCAAGGATCGGCAAATAATACTAATGTTTCTAGGGAATCTAATAATGAAATTAATATAGAAAAATTGATCAAAAGCGTAAAAACTTTATCTATCAAAGTACCGGAAGGGACTGAGGGATGGAATTTATTTTTGAACAGTTTAGAAAGGGCATTCAAAACTAAAAATGTACCGGAAAACCAGCAGGCCGAAATTCTACTAAATATGTTAGGAGATAAGGCGGATAAGTTGTTAATTTATACGACTACGGAACAAATGGAGAATTATGAGGAATTAAAGGAGTTAGTTCTAAGGGAACATGAGCCGACACCGAAGGCATGTTTGGAAAATTTTAAGAAGGCTAGGAGAAACCAGAACGAAACTCATGTATTATTTGTATCGCGTTGAATAGCGACATGGGAAAATTATTGTAAGATTAGAGGTGCTGACTCTTATGAAAAGGTCAACCAATTAATAGTTACGGATAAATTAGTAAGTACTTTAGATGAGTATACCGCGTCATATATTGGGTTAACTGATCAAGGTAAATGTTTAGAAACTTCTAAAATTGCTAAAGAATGTGACAATTATTTTGACGCTAGTCTTATGCAGTTACGTATAAAAGTTTTAAAAGTAAAGATAGGTACGTAAACAATGAAAAAATGAGACCAAGGGAGGATAGTAAAGTTAGTGGTAATTGGAGGCAAAACGGGAGTAATGAGACTAATTCTTTTTCGGATAGGAAAATAGATTTTAAGAAACCTAGTGATGCTTCAGCGCCTAAATGCTTTAAATGTGGTTTGAGAGGTCATTACCAACGTTTTTGTAATAAAGTGGGTAATGAGGGAAGTAATAATGGTAATAAAGGGCGAGATTCGAAAGCTGATGTACATAAGATTGTGGTAAAAGAAAACAAAGAGTTACCTAATGGAGCTATTGTGGCGAGAATATCGGCAAAAGCTGAACAGAGAACTAATGTTATTGGTGAGAAATTAAATAAACTTCAGAAAATTGAAGTTAGTATAAATGGGCAAAAAGCAAAGGGATTGGTTGATTCGGGTTCTGAAATTAGTGTTGTTCATAAAGATTTGGTACCGGAAGAGAAATTGAAAGGAGCGGGTAGTATTTATTTACAAGGGTTATTCGGTGAAGCAGTTAAATCGCCGTTGGTTAAACTATTGTTAGCTATTCCGCAATTCGGACAAACTAATATAATTCATCAGGAAGTACTTTGCGCAGTGACTGATAATATTAATGAGCAAGTAATTTTACATCCCGAAAGGATTAATGAGTTGTCAGGTGTCAACCGCGAGGAGCCATTGCTAGAGGCCCAAGAGTTAGAAAATTCGGTAATTATTGATAATTCGAGTGAAAAGGAAGGTATGAATAACGATAGTTGTAATGTTTACGCAATAGAAGCGAGTTCGCAAAATGTACAAATTCAGAATCCAGAAAAATCAGAAGTGGAGAAAGTTAATGAAGCCATTGTTAGCAATTCAGATATGTTTAAGAAATCCCAATTAGAATGTAAAGAGTTAGAGAAAGCTTGGGAATTAGCTAGAATGGATAAGGGGGATTATCATATTGTAAATGGTTTATTGTATCATAAAGAGAAATTGTTAGGCGAAACTATAGCGCAATTAGTAGTACCGAAAGTAAGAAGGGAAGAAATCTTAAAATTAGTGCATAGTTCAGTATTTGGAGGGCATCATGCAGCCAAGAAAACTTTACAGAGAATCAGGTATTCATTTTATTGGGAGGGGATGGCGAAAGAAACTAAACAATTTTGTGAGTCATGTTTAGAGTGCCAATTGACTAGAGGGGTAAAGTAAATGATAGAACTCCTATTTCCCCAGTATCGCGGCCGGAACTTCCATTTTAGGTAGTTAATGTTGATTTAATTGGGCCTATTGATCCTAAAAGTTCACAAGGGCATCAGTATATACTAACTTTAATTGATCAACATACCAGGTGGGCGGATGCGATCCCTTTAAAAAGTTTAACTGCTAAAACCGCGTGTGATGCGTTACTTCAAATATTTATGAGGACAGGAATTCCGAATATAATTGCCTGTTATAATGGAACCAATTTCACTGCCGACTTAACGAAAGAATTTGAGAAAAGGTTAGGCGCTAGTCCAAGATTTTCGACCCCACAGTATACACAGTCTAACGGGCTTGTGGAACGATTTAATCAGACTCTTAAACGCATGTTACATCATACTATTAGAGAAGAAGGAAAAAAGTGGAATGAACCAATACCATTTGTATTATGGGCGTATAGGGAAGTCCCAAATTCCACGACGGGAATCGCACCTTTTCAGTTATTATATGGTAGAGCGCCGGAGGGTCCTTTATCGATTCTCAAGTCATCCTGGGCAGGAGAAAATAAGGGGGCGCAGTTATATACTACGCCGATTCATGAGTATCTGAATAAACTTAGAGGACATTTAGAAAGAGCCGCAAATGAGGCAAAATTATCGTCCGAGGTGCAACAAAATAGAATGGCATATCATTATAACTTAAGGTCAAAAGAAAAAACGTTTGAAGTAGGCGATAAAGTAATATTGTTAATCCCCGATTCAACTAATAAACTATATTCTAGGTGGCAAGGGCCGGCAACCATAGTCGAAAAACGAAATCAGCATTCGTTTATAGTTGAGTTAGCCGACGGGAGTAGGAAGCATGTGCACCAAAATAAAATAAGAGAATTTATTGCTAAATGTAATATAGTTAATATTGTTTTCGAGGGTGATGAGGAATTTGGAGAAGTTGGGGAAATTCCTATTTTGAACCGGGATCAGGAAGTAGAACGAGATATAGAGAGGTTCGAAATACTAGGGTTATCTAACAATCAAGTCAAAGATATAAAGTCTATTTTGAGGGAGAATAAAGAGGTGTTTATGGGTCCTGTACGACCTGCGGATGTAGGAGAACACCGTATTGATCTTAAACCGGGGGTGGAAAGGAAAAAGCCAAAGTTATATAGTGTACCGGTAGCTTATAAAGAGGAAGTAGATAGGCAGATACAGGAGTTATTATAATTAAATCTAATCGAAGTGTCAAATGCCGAAATTAGTCATCCAATTGTTTGCTTGGCGAAAAAAGCCGTAACTGATAGACTCTGTATAGATTATAGAGCTTTAATTTCGGAAACTCAGGTTCCAACCTTTCCGATGAAAGACTCTCAAGAAATCATGTATACCGCAGGGGCGGCTAAGTATTTATCATCAATTGATTTATTGTGGGGTTATTGGCAGATTAAAATGGCAGAGGAGTGTAAACATTTGACAGCTTTTACAACGCATAATGGAACTTATCAGTGGCGTACAATGCCTTTTGGATTATCAGGGGCGGCTGCCACGTTTAAGAAAGATATGAATGAGGTTCTTCAAGGTCATCGGAGGTATGCGGAAGCATATATTGATGATGTCATCATTTTCTCCGACACCTGGGAAGAGCAGTGTGAGCATGTTAGGGCTGTCATTGAAGAGTTGAGAAGCAGAAATTTTACAATTAGGCTAGATAAATGTAAATTTGGAGAGAAATTAACTAAGTTTTTAGGGAATGTAATTGGAGGTGGAACGCATGCACCTGATGAGGAAAAAATAGGAGCAATAAGGGATTTAAAAAGACCAAAAACTAAAAAGGAAGTCAGATCTGTTTTGGGATTAATGGGATTTTACCGATCTTATATTCCAAATTATGCCGAAATTGCTATACCTTTAACCGAATTGACAAAAGGGAAGGTTAAAAATACTGTACCACGGGATGAAAGGGCAGAAAAAGCATTTAATACTCTTAAAGATGAGTTATGTAAAGTGACGAGTTTGGCTACACCTATCTTAGGCCGGGAATATCAGCTCCACGCAGATGCTTCCGACCTGGCAGTAGGATGTTGCCTTACTCAAAAAGATGAAAAGGGTCAGTATAAACCGATAGCTTTTGCCAGTCAGAAATTGTCAGGGGCTCAGCGCGCTTGGCCGAGTATAGAGAAAGAGGCTTGGAGTGTTCTCTTCGGGTTGCGGAAGTTTGAAAAGTGGACCTATGGATCTCAAATTGAGATCATTACGGATCATAATCCATTAAAATTTCTCACCGAAACAACCCCAAGATCACCCAAACTCACTAGATGGGCTCTTGCCTTGCAACGCTGGAACCTGAGTATTTCTCATCGTCCAGGAGCTCAACATTTAAATGCTGACGCAATATCCAGGCTACATATAAAGAGCTGGGAAGAACAACCAGTTGTTAGCCCATCAACATCAACGACCCAGTAGTGGACAACCTTAAAGGGATGTCGTCACACATTTAATTTTTTTTCTGTGTGTGTGTAAATATATTTTGATTTTTTTGTTTATAATATTGTATTAACATGTGTATTGTTTATGTAATATTAATATTGGTACAAGGTTCAGTAGAGATGTCAGTAGATAGTGTTCAGACACCTGGAAATACCTATGTAATAAGCATAATGAAGAAATCTGTAAAGAGACTATTGAACTCTTCTGCGATATTAATATATATTTGGGGAAAATTAGCCCCTAAAAGGCATATTTTCCGCTAAGGTGGGGGGTGTCAGGTTCTGATGCCACCTCTGCTAAAGAATGGAATTTCTACTATGTCTCTATTTTAATATTTCGTATTGTATGGTTGTGTACAGAATTTCCAAGGTGACATTCCTTCTTCGTGGAAAGGGGAAATGCCAGCTAATCCTTTGCTGGTGGTGAACAAGAGAAAGAGAAGATTGCTCAGAGGCATGTCCATCTGTCAGTGAAGTATGCGGATGATGAGCAGATTAGCAACATGTCACTAGGCAAGAAAGGGTGGGGGAATGTGCCCAATGAGGAAGCTCCAGAGGGGGTTGACATTCGTATGACCCCGTGAGTGGAGAAGGGCAAGTTTGGCTGAGAGAAGTCATTCCGTACCTAGGTTTTGGACCTAGAGGTATCTTACCCTTACCTTTATTATTATTGATTATCCCTTACTGTATCTAATTTAATGTTGAACCGGATCACCTATATCCGAGTTGTAATTGTATATATTTGTAAATAACGTATTTAGTGTGTACATATATTCTTAATAAACTGATAATTCAGTTACCTGACAGCGTAAGTCTTCATTTACACAAACCTCACAGTGGGTGACCGATATCACCTAGTAATATCGGTGGTGGCAGCTATATCTACCACGGACATTCTTCAAAGTTGTGTGGACTGAGAGGAACGTCCGACAACATAAATTACATTTTTTGTCGTTTTCTTGTATAGTATTTATATATTTTTTCTTGTACGGAAAGTACGTTTTGATTTCACGCACGAAAATACATGAAATCAAACTTGTATAATATAATTTTAGTAATTTCAGCTATCATCTTATATTACAACCAATCTTTTAAATTGTGCCATTGACATTAAAATTTGTGATTAGAAGTATATTTACGTTCATTTACATTAACAAATAGTTAGCTGTAATTATGCTGCCCTATGAACATTTTAACACTCCATCATAAATTGTAAAGACCGTTTGAAGTGGTTCAGTTTGCCCAGTGATAAATTTGATATATATATATATATATAAATAGGCTTGTCACTCATGAATAGGATATTAAATATTCACGAATGCGGAATTGCTGTTTTATTTTTTAACTTTTGCATGTAGTTAACTAGTGTATTGCGGTTTAAGCGAAACACGTACTCGATTTCAAATATATTTATGAAATTATTTTCAAACTACTGCGATAATTCATGTTTTAATTAAATGGTTTATTTAAAGATAGGATTATTTATTACTTGTGTTTTACTGTCTTAAAATCTTAAGTATCATAATGTATTTTTAAAATGTCTGATAAAGAACAATAAGATGAGTAAATTGCATTGTCATGAACATTTAAACTGCCAAGATATTAGTTCCAGAAACAATAAACAGAAAAATCACCTGCATTTTCAAAAGCAAATTACTATATGTTCCTTAAATGAGATGAAATATAATGCCTAGATCCCACACTTTGAGATAATATTCCAGTATAAAAATTAAATTAAAATTGAAATGATGCTCTTAATTTTTCACTTTCACTCAAATACGGAAGACGGCAATCAATTGCCAAATTAGCAATGTTTACACTCTTTTTTTAAATAACAAAATCATATACAGAGACTAAACAGCACATCGCATGTAAAATAAAAAAAAAGCATTACAAAGATCATGCGAGAAACTTTTAAAAGAAACTAATATTTTCATGTAAAAATATCTAGAGTTATCTTAAGTGCTCAATCATTTTTAGAAAATTCTATCAGATATTTTAAAATGACACTTCGAACATACCTTTAGAAAATATCGATTTAAAAGCACAAAGCTTTTATATTTGAACTTTTAATAATTTTCTGTTGTTCATGTGAAAATAAGAAAAAAATACTCTATAACATACATAAGGAAAATCTTATTTCATATACGAAGATCTGCATAAGCTAAAGAGAGTTCTACATATGAGTTATTGTTTCACAGTATGATAATATTCAACATTTTTTTATATATATAGCTCATGCATAAATTATCTTACGAATCCTTTAATATTCAAAGTTTCGAAAATACCACAGAATTATATAACTAATGTTCAAAATATTTCTTTTAATTTCTTTGTTTTTCGTTTTATTGCATTCTTTTTATTTCTTTTACTTTTGTGGTACGAAACGGAAACGCAAAAAGATAACCAAAATTTTGAAAAATAATCATATGTGTTATATGAAATAAAATATTAATAATACAGTTTATCTAATTTCTTATTGGTCTTTTAAAAAATTATGTTAATTTAACAAACTATGAATTTTAAAGTTATAGCATTACTGAGAAATATATGTTTAAGATTTTTAAAAAATGTCACGTTTCCTTTAAAACAGGATTTAAAATAAACAGAATGAATATTTAACATCTAATTATTTCCTCATTACGTTTCAAAATAAATGTTTTTTTTTTCTTAATGCAGAACTTTATTTCCAGGTACTTTAAATGATATTGATTTTCAGAGATTCTTCATTGCTTAATTTTCTTCAAAACTTTCTTCTTAACTTTTTTTCCTAACATTTTAAATTTTTTAACTCAGATATTTATTTTTCAATACTAATAATGATATTATTTTTCAAAGATTCTTTGCTTCTTAAAATTCTTTCTAATTTTCTTTCTAACTTTATTTCTTAAATTTCGTAATGCGGATCAGTATATTAAGGTACTATAAATGACATTAATTTTCAGAGATTTTTCATTTCTAAACATGATTCTTAATTTCTCAATTCAGATCTTCATTTTCTGAAGCTATAAATGAAATTAACTTTAAAAGATTTCATCTTAAGAGATTTAACTTCATTTCTTCGTATTTTTTTAAATTCCGTAATGTAAATTCTTACATTAAAATACATCTGATACTAGAAAATACCGCGTTTTTGCTCGCATAATAGTTGAAATATGCCAAATGATATTTGTATGTCTAAACTTTATTCTAAGAAATGACACTTTTAGGAATAATTCAGAAATTGACATTTAATTCACAATTTGGCTAAACTACATCATTTGCACTGCATTAGATAGAAAAGAGATGAAACAAAAGAAAGAGAATTAAAATTAATTCTGAATAAATAAAATGATAATTGAACAATAAATGATATAATGATAATTTAGTAATAATAAATATAATTTGAAAAATATTTAGAAAAATTTATGCTCAATCCATGCGTTTATTTCAGTATTCATTTGAAAATTTGAATTTTCTAGAAACCATCTTCTTAGTACGCATTTACAATAAAAAATTGAAAATTGATGGCGAATTCTTTTCTAACATCTAACAAGTCTGTGAAGCTAGTGTCGCCAGTATGAAATTCATATATTGAAATAGAGATCGTCAACATTAATTTTGAATCCGATTTGGCATTCCCAATCATTCCATAGAAAATTAACTAAAAAAATTGATAAACTTATTTAGAAAGGTTTGTCGTTCCTGCCAACCCCAGGTAATAGTGGAAACGGTTTAAAATATAAAGTGTGAAGGATCATACATTGTAATCATTGACTAGCAACAATTACTTTTATAATCGGTACTGAAATAGCATAAAAAAGGTAATTTAGTATTTTTTAGGAACGCCTATCGCTGTTTCCGATCGCATCACAACTTTTAAATTTCCAATACTTAATTTAATTCCTTACCTTTGAGTGTCTTAGAAGACGTCAGTTTTATATTTTCTATCCTATTTAGTATCATAGCAGTCGCAATTTAGAAAGTTTTTTGCTCTTGCAATCCTCTAATGGTCGTGGGACGCACATAGAATATAGCTTATGTTTGGAACAAGTTTTATAACCACTATTTTGCAACCATAAATACTTAAATCGGTTTCGTATTTCATAATATGCATAGAAATAATAATTTTGAACGTTTTTAGAAATCTTTCCATTCACTTCATCTTTTTAAGTTTGATTTTTTTTTCTACGGTTCTTTATGAAGCATTTGCATCACCTAAGTAATTATCATGTCAAATTCCAAAATGTTAGACATCTCAATTGCACAAAAAATGCAATTTAGAGCACTTTTCACTTTTGCAGCCCCCAGGTCATAGTGTCAACAACATAAAATATGGGCTATATTGTAGAAGCGACGGCCACCATCAATTTACAACACTTACTTTTGAAATCGGATTGATATTTCCTCAACATAGAAATCGCAATTCTGAACGATTTTAGAATGCTATTCACGCCTTTTAAATTTCTATTTCTTTTTTTAAAAACCGTTTTTAGAGACCCTTATTTAATTAGTTACTACTATGCCAAGCTTAATTGCATCTATTTCTTGTATGTAATTACCATGCCAAATTTTAAGTTAATTTCTGACCTTGCTCATAAATCGACATTTAGAACACTTTTCGCAAATTTTCATCTTTTTTATTTTTTTTTTTAAGAAATATTGTTTATTCGATAACATTTTATCTAATAAGAAAATATCATGCCAAATTTCATGAATCAACTCCCTTCAATTACACAAAAAATCGTATTTTTGGAATGATTTTGCTGCTACATCCCATTCGGGGAAGGAGCAAACCTACCCCGAAGTAGGCCGAGTAATCGACATAAAATATAGCCTATCTTGCAGCAAAGGCTGCGAGCATCATTTTCACACCATCTTTTTTAATAACTTCGTTTTTTTAGATTGCGTAAAACTCGCAATTTTGAACTTTTTTCTCGGGGGGAGGGTTGTTTTTTGAGAATGTTTTCCTATTTCCCCTGTAAATGTATATAATAATGAAATTTTAAAATCATTGTAGACAATGTGTAATACTTAAATGAAACTATACAACATCCCTATAAGCGAACGTGAAAATCTTCAGAAAATATTCTAATTAACATTTCTTTTTATAACAACATAAATTATTGCTCACCATTTTTCCACAATAGCTATGAAATGTAATATAACCTCATTAAAACCTGTTGCAAAGATTTCTTTACCTAATAGATATTTTATAAATTGTATTACTCAGTGTTTATTTTATTTTATTTTTTTTTTTTGTATAATAATATTTTAATGACCTAAATTGTACTAACGAATTAATACACTAAGAAACATTTTTTTCGCTAATATAAATTTATTGTTTTATATTATTTTCATAAAATAATTGCTTTAGTATCACCCTTTATATACTTTTATGAAATCTCAATTTATAAAAATGTATTACATCTAACACGCTAGTAAAATTTCATAATGTGTCTCAATAATAATTTAAAACAATAAAACCAAATATTGCAAATAATATTTACTTTGATAATAGGCTTCAGTTATGTTTTATCACTTTTCATTTTTTTTTTCAAATAATAATGTAAAGATTAAAAGACCGCAAATCTTTGTATGTTTGCAGACTTACATATATTTAACAAAAAGATCTCTATTGTAATAATCACTAATATAAAAAGATCTGTTTTTATATCATATTGATATAATGATTACTTCAGTATTAATCTTTAAATACTTTTGTCAAATCTATATTTATAAAAATATATTATTTCTAATAAACTAGTAAATTGTCATAATATGTCTTATAAAGAATTTACATATTTCATAACAAATATGAGATCTAATTTTAGAGATTATTATTTTCTTATAAATAAAATTTTAGGTACCTGTAGATTTATATTATTTCAAGACTTTTCAATATACTTATTGCTTCATTCAAGGGCATTCTTTTTATTATGTTCAACAATTTTAAACAATTTTTGCTTAAATGTCTAAACATAGTTGAATAATGTTTTAGAATCTTATTTGTCTGACCGTCTGTCTACTTGAGCATGCTTTTAATTTTGTAAATATTCTTGGTTTCAGAAAACTATATAATAGATACTTATTATAAAAATGTGCAATGGTGTGTTTAAATTGAAAATAAAATACGTGGCTTCTGCAATTCAGTGCACAAAGAACTTCCATTGCATTACACCTGTAAAGAAAATAGTATGTAGTGCAATTTATTAAGCTTAATAGATTTCAACTTGATTTTGATATAATATTAAAGAACAAAGCACCTTTTGTGAAATATTACGTGCAAAGCATTGTAGCTAGCACAGTTAAAGCAGTTTGATTACAGTTATATCTACAAGAGGCAATTTTTGTAAGTGTTTATTAAATTGCGGTACTTTATCTTAAGCCTGACTATTTTTTCTGCACATTTATTTTTATTCATATACAAATTCTATTGTTCACATTCCAAATTTACAAAAATATAATTTAATAATAAATCTTGATTCTCAAGTCAAGATCCTCAGTCTGCTGTTAAAACTACACTAGAATAGATCTATTTACGCATCGAACATTTGAAATGATTATAACTGATCCATATTATTAATTTAGAAAAGCATATAAAGTGCAATTAAACGATTGTTTTTTATGCTGTTCAATTATGGTTCTGCTTAAAAGTATTAGTACTAGCTTTTTAAATTAAACTAGAATTAAATAGGATTTCTCAAGAGAAAATTTTGGCGGATGTAATATCCTTTCTTTCACTAACATAAAAAAATAGTTTTTTGAGGAAGCCCTGAAAACAAACGATTAAAAAATCGGTTTTAATTAAGTTTCTTAATTACAATCACTTCAACGGAACCTTGCCATTAAAAATCTTAATTAATTCTGAGTTCTGTGTAAATAAATTAAATGATAAAAAATCCCTTTTTGTTTAATTATAAAATATCTGTTCAGAAATATATGTTTGCTGAATTTAAATAACCTGTGTGATTATCACGCTTTCAAGGAATACGCAAGAAGATTTCATTGATGTTGAGGCAGCAGACGTGCGTTAGATTAAAAAAAATACATAACTATTACCAAAGTGGAATGTTTAGCTTAGAAATAAATGAAAAAGATATTCTCACAGAATATATGTCAAGATAATTTTTGTCGAAATTTCCGTTTTTTATATTCAGCGTATCAATATTTTAATATATTTTTTATCTGTTAAGAGCACCTTTTACAAAATGTAATCCTAATGTTATTTTAGATTGTTTTCATTTTTCAGTTTTCAATTTATTTGCTTCAAAAAATACAAATATCTTAACTTTTACAAAAAACTGCTTAAGCTTTAACGAATATAGTTTTTTTTTAAATATCTATCTTTAAACAATAAATCTTAAAATCCATAATTTTTCCAATGTGATAATATAACCATACGTTGATTTTTAAATATTATTTTTTAAGCTTATTTGGATATTTCCGAATAAAGGATAAATGTTGGTTTATCAAGTACATTATTCTCAACGCATGATTACATTTTTTGAAATGAATAACTCCTTACTCTATTTAATACTCTTTATATTATTTACGATATCGATTTCTGAATCACCATTTCCCGGTAAAAATTTTTCAAAAGATGTAAATACTGTGTTTAATGAGTCGTTTTTGCGTTCATTTTATTAATCAAATTTCTTTGTTTAAGGAATTTGGCTGCTTCAATGCTGTGATTCTAATTTGTCTTAAATTATTATCATACTTTGCCAGCAGAATTAGTTTGAAAGCGCTGTGACTTTAGAACTGCAGAACTTTAAACCAAGTTTTGAAGATGTTATGTCATTTCTTTTGTGTATATGGATAAACTTAATTTAAAAACAATTTTTTAAACACTTTTCAACCTTGTAGGAAAGTGTTTAGGGTTTCGGTTTGTTTGGCCGTCAGGCCGTCTGACTGTGCTCTGACTCTCTTCAATGTACTCGGATTGCTGAGAAATTTTTGGATGTTATTGAAGTTTACTCTAGCAAGAGCCCTATTAAAAATGAAATTTCTACCCTGATTAGTTAATTTTTTGTTGCATTACGGTCTGAGGGGAAAATTCTTTTCAAATGAATATTAAAATGTTATACCTTGTCAAACAGATTCAAATTTATATGCATATACGAAGTGCACTAAAATATGCAATGGAAAGAATTATTATTATTCATTTACAGGGTCACAGAAAGGTATTCCACTACATAAAAATAAAGGGGGTAATTTTTTGCGACATATTTTAATTATGTCAGACGATTTCATATATAATCAAATTGATATACGTCGCTGAGGCTTAATATGAGTTATTTCACTTTTAATATGAAGTATGTAGCATTTCCGTGAAATACACAAAATTTCAAGTAATATATGCTATCCAAAGTACTGTATGTTATGGATGATTACTGTTGGATAAACGAAATGCTTTTTTAATTATAATATGCGTTTTTAAGTTTCAATAAATGTATGCACTACTATATGGTGTGTATAAATGTTAATAGTAACGGAATTTAGATATAAAGGATTACACAAAAGATCTCTGAAAGATGGCTGAATATGAACGTAACTTACGTAAAGGTGGTTTTAAAACAAATTATAGATTTTATGTTGAACTGCATTCAGTTTACTAAAAAATGTTTGTAGAAGATGGATATAATGATATACTGGGTCACGCAAACAACTGGATACAGGGTCACCTATGATTGATATTTTCAAGAAATGTGATTTAAGTAGAGTCAAGTGAATTTTTGTTTGAACTAAATTTTAGCAAAACACTTGCGTGTAATAAAGATGCTAGTTAAACAACAGGGCTGAACGAAAGTACTCAAATATGTTTCCATCTATTATTATAAATAGCTCAAAGAAAAATTTCATCTAAATAGGGTTTTTCTTGTTTAATTAAATTTAACCATTAAGTAGCATATATAATAGCCGACAGATTAAATATAGGGATGTTTAAATATATTGGAATAAATATTTGGCTTTGGACAGTAATACCTTATTTCCCTGGATAACGAAATTTTGTTAAAGATTTCAGAAAGTGTCGGAAAGTTTTCCATAATCTTTACTCTATGCATGATTTTTCTTACTTGTTTTTCTTGTTATATGATTGCAGTAGAAGAAAGCTAAGCACCCTCTCTCTATTTTTTTACGCAATGAATTCTGTTATTATAGTATTACATTTTTCTGTCAGTACTACTCAGCTTTACATACATTGTTGAGAGCAAAAAATATGTTTTATTAAATTTATTGAATACTAGAAAACCCTCGGCTTTGATCGCGTAATAGTTGAAATATGCTAAGGGCTATTTAAATATATATATTTTGCTGGAAGAAATTGTACTTTTAGGGATAATTCTAATATAACTAATTAAGGATTAGTTTGACTAAACTTCATTATTACACTGTAATAGGCAGAAACGAGACTCAATAAGAAAAAGCAATACTAATTATAAGTAAATGATAATTTAGAAAGTATTTAGACAGTTTTAAGCTAATTACATACTCTCATTTCAGTATTCATTAGCAGTTTTTATTTTTTAGAAAACGTATTTAATACATTTTTTAAACAAAATTAGTACATTTGTAAAATTAATCATCATGCGAAATTCCAATCTTATTCTCTAAAACGTCCACCACCCCTCTGGTAATAGAGTTTCTGATATAAAATACCAATGTTGAAAACAGGATATCACCATTAATTTTCTGTCACTTTTTTAAGCTACTCGATGATTATCTGACGCAAACATTTCAAAAAGCAAAAACCTAAATGTATTAGTTAATAAAATCATCAATAAAATAAATATTCTTTTTGTTTTGGATAAATAAATGAATGTGAATATAGATATCTTTTTTAATTTATTTAATTATGAATTTATAAAATGCATAAATAATAAGATTATAAATTATACGACATAATATTTTGAAGATTATAATAAATGTTCTATTATCATATTTCGCAAGTTTTTAAAAGAATATTTATAAGCTAAAATAACCGAATATTAGATGCAAAAAATAAATCTATATATTTATTATTTAATTCATGCTTTACACTGTTTTACCATTATCACGATATTTTATTTCTTTTAAAGTGGTTCTATAAAAGATTTCTTAAAAAATCAAACGAAGCGTTCCATAGAGCTACATTCTTTAAAATCATTCAGAATAAAAATAATTCACTGCTATTAAACACTCATGAGTTTTTTTTAAATAAATTCAAGTATGGAAACTGTATTTGAAAAATTAATATTCAAAAAGCAGCAATCTGCTCCTAATGTACGATATTCGCAAATCATGGATAGTATAATTATGTTAATATTTGTTTTTTTTTTTATGTTAAAATCATAATTTCAGCCAAAAATCATTTTTCATGTAAAGCAAAAATATAAAATAATTTGTCGAAAATGTGCGAAAAAAGAGTAAAAATCTGTCGATATATCAATAAATATAAATATACATTAAGAAGTACACATGCACTAAAGCTTAATATAGGACATTAAAACCAACGGAAATATTATGATTCATTTTATAAGATAAGGTGTCTCAAAATTCAATCGTTCTTTTAGTTAGGAATAAATTTATATAACATATATATATAATGTATATATAATATGTATGTAATATCAATAATAATAATATTGATGTTATTGAAATTAGAATAACAAAATGAAAAAAAAGGAAGTATTGTTTCAAATTATGTTGTATTTACACATCATAATGTCTTACTTAATGTTCACATCTGAAGATTTATTGAAGGTAGTACGTTCATACAAGATTAATTTTAATTATCTTATAATAAATAAGTCGTAAATCAAAACATTTTCTTGAAACAACTAATTTTGTCAGCCTAGTTTAATTGATATTAATTGATTTGGAACGACATGGAAGAATGAGTCCTTTGAGTGTTATTATTGATAACGCAGAGCCAAAATTATGAAAGTACATTCAAAGCCGCACATTTATTTAAAATGGCACATCATTGAAGTTTTTATTCTGATAATTAATTTTTGTTACGTTTTATTATTATTATTATTATTATTATTATTATTATTATTATTATTATTATTATTATTATTATTATTATTATTATTATTAAAGCACATTTTTATTGCAGTTAAAAAAATCAACATTAAATATTATTATGAATTATGATTTGTTCGTCGGTTTCTAGTAAATCCTACTTTTTAAAATAGAATCTGAGGGTGCTTCAAACAGTGTACGCTTGAACCAAAAATCTCCAGTCCTGTAATAAAGTGATGTAAAACATTTTCACAAAATATCTGTTAAGTAATTATTTTCACTGGTCTTATTACGGTATTACTATATCTTATATTATACACCTGAATATAAGAAAATAATCGAGTGTGGAAATGCCAAAACTTTTTTCTATCTTATGCATGTTAATACTTCGAAATTCACTATCAGAGTATCAAACTTAAGTGCCAATCTATGGTTATCAACGGAATTCTGAAGATATGAAGTTCCGTCCATTTGTTCTGGAGATATGACGATTCCTAAAGTCATCTAAATTCTGCAAAATGCAGAATAACAGCAACAAATTTTAGGGGAGTAACACCAAAATCTAATCAAGAGGAAATGTTTTTAACAATTAACTGAATTCTAAATTAGATGAAAACAAGTGAATTAGTTATTGAGATACTATTGCGAAGTACACTGCAAAATTCTGCATAGCATTGTTAAATGAAAGGCGATTTATGCCAAAATGTATAGAGTCATAAGTCATAAGAAGGAGTAACTGAATCTGAAGTTCCATGAAATTTCGTGCATTCATTAAGTTAGAAATATTGCCGAAAATTATAGTATAGCTGTTCCATCTGTTGAGCGATTTACACCATAATGGAAAGAAGTTCTTTTCATACCATATTTGGTTAGTTTTATAGGTTTTTATAGTGCAAGGTCCATTTAGGGACATGCTGAGCCAACATTTTATACCATGGACTAACTTAATCTAAAGTTTCAATAAATTCAGTGCATTTATTTTTGAAACAGAACAATCGGAGAGATCAGGAAAAAAATTGTAGCATTGCAAAGCCATCTTTTGAGTGATTTAAACCAAAATGTAAAAAACGTCCATTCATCTTAAGGACTAACTGAAACAGAAGATTCATAAAAACTGTGCATTAGGTCTTTGAGCTTTTGCAGAAATCGTAAAATAAATGCAGCATAGTAACGCCACCGATTTAACGGTTTACACCGAAACGTAAAAAAAAAATTATGTCAAGACCTAACGGAACCTGAAGTTTGATAAAAATCCGTGCATTAGTTGAAAAATGCTGCATAGCAGCGCTGCTGTTAAGCGATTTACACAAAAAAAATAATATCAGCATCAATTTAAAACAATTACTGAATAGACATTTTATGTAATTTCATCCCTAAGTTGTTAAAGTAGAGCGCCAACAATATTTGTATCACATACAGACACACAAATCCATAAACAGACTAACAGACATTTCGTTAAAAGACCGTTTTTACTGTTTGTCCCCTAAAATACGTATATATATCCATCAAAAAGCAGAATTCGATAATTTTTACGAATCCAATACTTTCTTCTTTTAAAGATAGAATAAAGTGAAAACATTTTGCGAAATGTGAATGAAGTGGCAAGAAGTATGCTATTATCTTATGCCATAATGTAATACTCTGCAACTCTAATAACTCTACGTCTGTTGATGCATGACCAAATCTGAAGTTTTCTGAGGTTGCGTTAATGTAAAGGTAAGCAAAAAGTTTTTCAAGATTTTTTTTTTTTTTTTTTTTTTTTTTTTTTTTTTTTTTTGTCATTCTTGGGAACAGTTTACTACTGAAATACACTCCGGTGGAAATATGAATAATAATAATATTACTAATAATAGATAAATGCATTCATCCTTAGTTATGTTTGCTAATATTTATTTCAGATAATAGTGATAACAAAATGTACATAAAAATGAATTTATAAAATGAAGTTTTGTATCTTTTCCATATTTTTGTGCTTGTGTTTATGTCACGTTTAGTGATTTGTTATATTTTTTAAAGAACATTCAAACTAATTATAATATGTTTTTCAGAACAATACACTTAATTCTAAAATATCAGCTTTTAAAATGCATTTTGAAAAAACGAATTATTTTATTATCATGTATCATTAAACACTATGTGGAAAAAAACAGGTAATGAAACATACGCTCTTTTAAATATTCATACTTAATGGCTACGCTTTTTGAGCTTTTAAAAATGTTTCACGCATTTAAAATAACTAAATGATAAATGTATTTTTTATGAAATGTGTTTTCAAAATGAGAAGCCCGTTTAGAAAATGGAAAAATACATATATGGAATGAACAAATAAAAAGAAAAAATCTTTATTTTTCCAAAATATATTTTAACAAAGATCTATTCTATCCTAGCCCTTTTTATCCTTTATCTTCTGTCGTAAACTGACAAATGTTGTCTGTGATAGTTTTATTAGAGAATATTTTCCTCTTGCATCATTCAGCTTTGGTGACTTTATATGATGATTGATTGACAATCTTATGGAAAAAAATGTAACGTCTGTATATAAGAAAAGGCATCTATAAATTTTATTTCGGACTTCACGACATGTTGTTTACAAAATCATATGCGATTCATTTTTTAAATATGTTAAAATTGTGAATTATTATTTCTTTGTTTCATAACATATCACTTGAATGACTTTAATAAATATTTTAAAAGTTTACATTGATTCAACTGTTTTTACAAAACTAGTGCTACATTTTCTATGCATGGAAAATGCATATAAACATGCAAATTTAAAGAAAGAAATATAATAATACAATCCATACGGAATACTATTTAGTTTTTTACGTACTTATATTAAAAATTTTATTCAATTTATAGGAAAATCTATTCTTATGTGTAAGTGTTTTTACATTCGTTTTAACAAGTGTATCAATTGAGTATGTTTTTGTCATACATTTAAATTTATTTTCAATCAAATCTGATAAAATTGTCCTTAAAGATAACTTACTGCGGTGAAAAGCGATGTTTTTTTATAATGTAATAACTGCTGAATTAAAACGAATCCGCATACAAGATAGCTATATAGACAATGAAACAGGGCCATTAAAATAACCGGCAGTAGATTTCTAAGGTATTATTTTTAAAATGTTTGAAATAAAAAACAGAAATGTATTTTTTATGGTTTATCTCTTCCTAAATGCATTAAAAAGTTGCCAAAATAAAAAGGCTCATTTTGAGAATCATTTATCATCATTGTACAGAAAATGTGATTGCTGCAGATCGATCGGTTGCAGAGTTTATTAAAGATTACATATAATCTCTGTTTAGAAAGTCCTTTAAATATAGAAA
Source organism: Maratus speculifer (assembly GCA_964019185.1). NCBI lineage: Eukaryota > Metazoa > Arthropoda > Arachnida > Araneae > Salticidae > Maratus > Maratus speculifer. The sequence continues at coordinate 171,760,836 of OZ025289.1, read as the reverse complement.
TTATCAAATAATAAAATTTTCGTTTTTGATTATTACATCATGTGTAAATTAGGCAAATATTACCACTGGTTATCAAAATTGAAATTCATAGATAAATTCGTAGAATGTGTAAAGCTATATAAACTACAGCAAATAGTTTCTGCGTCCAAGAATTTGTGTAAAGTTGTGAAACGTTTTGCTAAACAGACTGAATATATGCAGAGAAAAGGTAAGGAGCGTCACTTCTCGTTCCTTATTTTTTCGTAAACCTATCTTTTGCTAATACAGCGAAGTACTGTATCTTTAGATTCGAAATGTAAAACACTATGCATACTAATAAAATTATGTAATTATATACAGAATCATTTGCATAGCTTGTACACATGAAACTTTAAATAAGTATGCTAATTATTTTATGGAAATTTTGCAATTCCTGTACATATTGGAACTACGATTTTTGAAGTAAAATTTTATTTAAATAAGATGCATAGTAAATACCCCAGTATGAAAATTTCGGATTTAATATGCTACAAGAAATTTAACTATGGATGAACTTAAGGATTTTCATTAATTTTTTTAACGCAATCCATTGATAGATTTAAAAATAATAATATAAAAAAAATTATATTTTCTTTTAGTACCTACTTGACTTGATTTTAAATGAATATTGATCTTTTCTTTTAAAATTGAAAATATCTTAATTTAGTTATAGATCCTATGAACCGTCGACACAAAAAAAAAAAAAAAAAAAAAAAAAAAAAAACAGCAACAAAAAGAGTAATTTTAAACTTCAAATCGATACATGTTAAATTTGAAAAAAATGTTTGTTTGGGAAATATTCTTTATGTCAGTCTATGTTTAAAACTTTAGCTTAAATAATCTGTTTCATGCCAAAACTGTATCAAACTTTAAAAATTATATTGTGTCACTTAATTCTGTCACAATATATTAGGCTTTCAGTAATTGTTATCTTGGAAAACAAATCAGAGTTATTGGGCAAATTGTTTAGAAATACGAAAGCTATAAAATTTCATTTTTCAATGTTATATTTTAATGCTACAAAACAGATTAAAATAGAGGAATTCTTTATGCATAAATGAAAATTCCCTTTACGGAATGAATTGCAATTTTATATTAGCATACTTGAAGAGCACAGATATTGTCTTCTGTTAGAAGATTGTTTTGTTAAATATGCGTTATGACACAACAAATAGTAAAAAATATATTTTTATATAATTTTTATACAAAATTACACTGTCTGTCTGTCACAAACTATCCTTATATATATATTATAAATATGAAAATGTGTCTGAAAGTTGGAATGAAGTTGGCTTAAAAACGGATGGATTAATGTCTTTGAATTTTTGCATATAGATACAGTGGCGGTCAAATATTTCCGGCCAGAAAAAATTTTTCAGTTAATTTGTAAATATACCCATATGAAGAGGAATCTCAAAGCGTTACTTATACATTATATTGACATATTATTTGGGAGCTTAATTACAGAAGAACGTGTAAATATCAAACATTTTTTGACAAAATTAAATATAAAAGAAAACGCATGTTCTCAAAAGTTTCCGGCCACTTATTATTCTTTATTTTTTTTCTATCCATAAAGTGTTTTTGGTTGTGTTTATGAATGAATCAAAGTGTATAGCATAGTTTGAATTCAAATTTGAAAAATTCAAAAATTATTGTTCATAAATGAGTGATTAGTTTGTCGATAAAAATCCAATCTTCTTGAGATATTGCGGCTAAGTTATCGATCGGTAAAATCGACTGTAAACAATATTTACAAAATTATATGAAGATGGTTATGGCTTTCAGGACATTTAGAGGTCCGGGAGACTCCGAAAAATTACTATTCCTGAGGACAGTATTATCATGAGAAAAACCATTGATAATCCGCATGAAAATTCCGTTGCAATATACTGCGATTTACGGGATGAAAATATTGCTGAAATAAGTTAGTCGACCGTGTTATGATGCTACGTGATACAGAACTTTATGGAAGAGTCGGTGTTAAAAAAATTTCATAGGTAAAAAAAATACAGACGTACCCTACTTTCATTTTCCAAGGGACACAAAGTCTGGTCAAGTGAAAACTGGAAAAAAGTTCTGTTTTTCCATCAATCGAATTCGAAACAGTTTTGGAAGGGATGGCAGACACAACGCCCGCTGACCTAACAACGAAAGATATGATTCGACCTATGTTATTCCGACAATGAAGCATGGCAGAGGGCACGTTATGCCGTGAGAAGTATTTTTCTCAAAAAAGTGTTTGTCCGTTATTTGAAATCCACAGCCAGGTGAATTATACAATGTATAAGGATATCTTGCAAGATTTTTTTTCTGCCTTATTAGAGAAAAAAAAATTCGGTCACATCTATTTTCTTAACATGATAACGACATAAATAATGTTTTCAAACCTCGATAAGCAATGGTTTTCGCACAAAAAATTTCGTTTTTGAAATGATCAGCCCAAGCGCCCAGCATGAAACCAATAGAAAATCTTTGAAATAAAGTTGACAAAAGTCTGCGGAACTATAAATATTCCAACTCAGCCGAAATTTGGCCAAAATTGCAAGAAATGGGGGAAAACGTACCATAGACGATCTTTAACCGCTGATTGTATGAATGTCACGTTGCTGCGCCGCAGTATTTCTTGCTAAAGCTAATAAAATATTAATAAGATAAAATACTAATTGTAAATGTTGTTGATCACTGTAATTTTCTATTACAATACGTTTTTTTACAAACTTGTGAAGGTGGCCAGAAACTTTTGAGAACTTGCGTTTTCCTTTATACATAATTTTGTCAGTTAAATTTATTGATATTTACATGTTCTTCTATAAGTAAGTTCCTAACTATTATGTCAATAAAATGCATAAATATCACTTTGAGATTCCTCTTCAAATGGGTATATTTACAAATTAACCGAAAAAAAAATTCTGGTCGGAAATATTTGACCGCCTCTGTAGATTATAGCCCGAAAATGAACATAGGCATTTATTTATTTTATTCAAATATTTTAATTAATTATTCAAAAGTTCATTATTTTTTTCATATGGAATCTGTAGCCATTTTTTTAGATAACATTTAATCAAATTTCTTTCCCCTTGCCAAGAAAATCAAACTCTGGAATAATAATTTCTCTGCGGCAATAAATTTTCAATTGAGTAATTTCCATGCGAGAAAAAAAATAATTTAAAAGAAAATAAATATGAAGTCATATTTGAAATAAAAATAAAAGGTATATTTTTATAATATCTTTAACAAGGATATTTGTTTAGTTAATGAGAATTATTGTATCAAAAAATGGCTAATTAAACTATAAGTAAAAAGTATGAAAAATAATTATATTTTTAACAAAATATTTCACTGTAACTGTCAATTTTTCAATTCGTCAATTTTAACGTCAGTCAAGAAAATTGTAACGTCATAGTTGAAATAAAACAGGTACTGTATAGTAGTCATTAAAAATGCAAGTGGCATGAATAATAGTAGCTAATGGATCAAGATAAATAATGACGTCATATTTAAAATGAATAAGAAATATTTTTTACCTATACTAATTAATAAGTTATAAGTTACATACAAATGAAAATTTTTATTCAAAACTCATAATTGTCAATGGAAGAAATTTTTTGTGGGGAAAAGGCGGAAAATAGAACTACTGATTAATATATTTTTGACTCTATTTTTATCACTTTCCAACAAAGTTGAACAGTTTTTATACTTTCGGTTTGTCAGTCCGTCTGGCCGCTTTCTAACTTTCGTAAATATACTCGGATTGCCTTGAAATTTTTGGACGTTATTAACAGCTACCTTAGCACGAATACCTACTGAAAATGACGTTTATACCATGATTAGTTTATTTACAGGGATAGTCAAATCGTTTCAATTGAATTTTAACTATGTTACACCCTGTGAAACATATTCCAATTTATATGCATCTACAAAGTACACTAAATTATGCATTTTGTAAAGTATGCAGTGAAAAAATACACTTATTATTCATTTACAGGGACATACAAAAGAATTCACTGCATAAGAATAAAGGGAGTAACAGTTTGCGAGATATTTAAATTATGGTAAACGATTTCATGTACAATCAAATTGATATACGTTGGTGATACTTTTGTAAGTTATTTGATGCATAATACGAAGTGCATAGCTTTTACAGGGACACACAAAAGATTTCAAATAGTATATATTCTATCCGAATTACTGTATAAGATGGATGATGATTGTTGTATGAATGAAATACATGGGTGAAATTTTGGATTATGATATGTGTTTTTAAGTATTGTTAAATGTATGAATATTAAATGGTGAGTATAAAAGGTGACTTACACAATTTTGACAAGCAACTTCACAATTTAGATATACAGGGTTACACAATAGATGTCGGAAAGATTACTGAATATGAGCGTAATTTACATAAAGGTATGGTTTTTAAATAAAATATGCATTTTTATTTTGAACTGCATTAGTAAACTAAGAAATGTTTGTAGTATATAGGTAAAATGATATACAGGGTGACGCAGCGAACAAGATACATGGTTTAGATCATTATCTTGGTCTTCGAATGATAATTTCTGAAAATGAAATTTTGGTAGCAATCAGGAATATTTTTATTTTGAACTAAAATTTAGAAAAATACGTTCGTGTATTAAAGGTACTAGGTAAACCACAGGGTTGAACAAAAGTGTTCAAGAATGTTTCTATTCATAAGCATAAATCGCTGAAAAAAAAATTCAACCACCAAAAAAAAAAAAAAAGGACAAATATGGATCATTAGAAGTTTTTTGCCATAAATAGCGATAAAAAGTTAATTACACATGCTTTTGATCAACGAATTCTTTTACTTGATTGGTCAATTAATTCTTATTTAAATGTTATGTGAGCGAAGTCACAAGTAACAGCTAGTAATAGATAAATGCATTAATTCTTAGTTACGTTTGCCAATATTTTTTCAGATAATAGTGATAGCAAAATGTACATAAAAAATGATTTTTTTCTTTTCCATATTTTTATGCTTCTGTTTATGATACTGTAGCGTATATTGGGTTCTTTTGATCTTATGGTTAGACAACTTCAAATTCTTGCTCTTAGAAAAGTAGAAAATAATTTATTTACAGACTTCAGAACAACAGAGTCTTCGAAACTCACAAATATTACTGGATATTCAAAAATAACTGCTCAAATCTATCGTACAATTACAGCTTTAGACCCCAAAGACTCTTTATACAACGTCTCAACACTTAATAACATTCAAAACAACATAGATGAAACTCAAGCAAACTTGCTTACGCCTTGTTCACTCAATGACTGACTGGTAAATAATGACAACAGCAGCTCGTATCGCTCTCCTTATATAGGTTCGCAGCATGCGGCGAAGTTTCTACAACCTTCTAGAAAAAAACCGGAAAACCACGGAACAACATTCAATGTATCAGTAGACCTAAGGGGGGGGGGGTTACCATAAACAGGGAAGGGTTACCATCGCCAAGTTTGTCGCCAACTTGGCGATATATCGCCAAATTTGGCGACCAAAATTAGTTGCCAAAAGTGACGCCAACTTGGCGATATCTCTAATATTTCGCAAAGCTGCCATACACATTCATTGAAAATAATAGACAAGTTTGCTTGATAACAGAGACAATGCAACAAAAACTAATATTAGAAAAGGAATGGAGCTTAATAAGATTATTTACATTATTTTACAGTACAAACACTAACTATTTACAAAATTCGTAACACTACCCCCTCCTCAAAGACTGCACGTCCCGGGCAGTGCAATCCTTGAGTTAGAGGAAAACACTTAAAATAAATAAATAAATAAAATAATAAATAATAACAATAATAAGAAGTACATAAATAAGAACTAATTACTATTTACATATTTACAAAAAGTGACTTTCATGACCATGGTCTGAAACTCCAGTTTTGAATTTCTATTCACTTTGGCCAAAATAAGGGGCTAGCCGGTTATAGTGTACGACCTTGGGTTTGGCGTGTGGCGATTTTTGTATGCGTACAACGACGTCATTCAGCTTGTTGACGACTGTGTAAGGACCGTCCCAGTTTCTTTGTAATTTTGGCGACAGTCCCTTACAACGTATCGGATTCCACAACCAAACTTTGTCACCTTCGTTGAACTGATGTCCTGTTGCCTTTGTGTCGTACCGTGTCTTCATCTTTTCCGATGCCAGTCCAATTCGGTTCCTCGCTAGGCAATGAATCTCCTCAATCCGCGCCTGGAGTTCATCGACATATTCCTCAGGCGATGAAGGAGCATCAGGAGGACGGCCAAACAAAAGATCCGCAGGTAGACGAAGATCACGACCAAAGAGCATTTGAGAAGGGGAATAACCAGTGGCCTCATGAGCAGCACTCCTGTAGGCAAGCAGGAACAGAGGTAATTTCTTGTCCCAGTCCTCTTGATCTTTAGACACCAGGAGGGAGAGGCTATTTAGGATGGTACAATTGAAACGCTCCACCATGCCGTCCGATTGAGGGTGTAGAGGTGTTGTTCGAGTTTTGACCATGCCGAGTAGTTCACACATTTAATTGAACACAGCCGAATCAAAATTTCTTCCTTGATCGGAATGGATTTGAAGAGGAACTCCGTATCTGGAATCCCAGTGTTGAATAAGTATGTCTGCTACGGTTACCGCCTCTTCATTAGGAATGGCATATGCTTCAGGCCACTTAGTGAAGTAGTCCATGACAACGAGGATGTATTTATTGCCATCAGATGTTCTAGGAAGTGGACCCAGGATGTCTAAAGCAATTCGTTCGAAATGAGCTCCTACATTATAACGTTGCAATCGTCCACGGGTGCGCCTCTTTGGACCTTTACGTGCTACACAGGTGTCACAAGTTCGACACCACTTCTCCACGTCACTGCGAACATTATTCCAGTAGAAACGCTCTCGAACCTTTTGCAGGGTCTTCATTACACCAAAATGACCTCCTGTGGGACTACCATGCAGTTCTTGAAGGACCATAGAAATTCTCGACTTAGGAAGTAGTAGTTGCCATCTACATGTCTTTCCATCGTCAGACTCCCATTTTCGGTACAAGATGCCGTTCTTCAAATGTAAGGAATCCCAGAGAGCCCAATAACGTTTAGTCGTAGGGTGGTAATGGGCCATGTCTTGCCAGCTGGGCTTCCTGTTGGACTCCTCTTTCAGCTCTAGAATTGGCTTAATTTCAGGATCAGCAAGTTGATCTTTACACAGGCTCTCGTCACTCCACGGATCTTGTGATGATGTAGACCCAGTTGTAACTTGTCTTACTATAGGACCTTTGACATTAAATTTCTTCTCAACCCGGTCGCAGTATCTACAATTCTCTGAGCAGGGTCTTCTTGAGAGAGCATCTGCATTTCCATGTGAGGAGCCTTTTCGATGTCGTATCTCCATATCGTACTCTTGAAGTTTTTGTATCCACCTGGCTATCTGGCCTTCAGGGTTCTTAAAATTCAATAGCCAAGTTAGAGAAGCATGATCAGTTCGGATCAGGAATTTTCGACCGTAAAGATAGTGATGAAAATGGTCTATGGCTTTCACTACAGCAAGAAGCTCTTTTCTTGTTACGCAGTAGTTTCGCTCTGCCTTTGATAAGCACTTGCTGAAATAGGCGATAACACGCTCCTGGCCGTCGATTTCCTGGGACAGTACAGCGCCAATGCTTTCGTTACTTGCATCCGTATCAAGTATAAACTGTTTATCGATTTGAGGATATGACAGAATTGGAGTGGATGTTAAGGCCTCCTTAAGCTTTTTGAAAGCAGCGTCACATTCCTGTGTCCACATGAATTTTTGATTGGCTTCTGTTAATTTATGAAGTGGTCTTGCAATCATGGAGAAGCCTTTGACAAATTTTCTGTAATAGGTGCATAATCCTAGAAAGCTCCGAAGCTGGTGAACATCTGCTGGACGACTCCAATTTTTCACGGCCGATATCTTCTCCGGATCAGTCCTAACTCCTTCCGCCGAAATGATGTGTCCAAGGTAGGCGACTTCATTGCGAAACAAACTGCACTTCGAAGGGCTTAACTTCAAATTAGCTTCCTTTAATTTTTGTAGCACCCGCCTGAGGTGGTTCAGATGTTCATCAAAAGATTTTCCTATGATTATGATATCATCTAAATAAACAAGACATGCTTCATATGACAGTCCCCGGAGAACCGTTTCCATAAGCCGTTCGAAAGTTGCAGGTGCGTTACATAGACCAAAAGGCATTACTTTGAACTGCCATAATCCTTGTCCCGTTGTAAAGGCAGTCTTCTCGCGGTCGTCCGGATGGATCTCTACCTGCCAGTAACCACTCTTCAGATCCAGAGTCGAGAACCAAGTGTTGCCCGCAAGTGTGTCAAGAGTGTCGTCAATCCTTGGCAGAGGGTAACTATCCTTTTTGGTGACGTCATTCAGTCGGCGGTAGTCTACACAAAATCTTGTAGAACCATCCTTCTTTCTTACTAATACAATGGGAGACGCCCATGGACTTGTTGATGGTTCGATGACGTCATTTTCTTCCATATCTTTAATTAAATTCTGCACCTCTTCTTGTTTGGCAAAAGGTAATCGTCTAGGGTGCTGTTTAATAGGAGAGTGATCTCCCGTGTCAATTCGGTGTTGTGCCATTTTAGTTCGTCCAAAGTCTTCAGATGTTTGGGAAAATAAACTTTGGAATTCTATAATTAAATTTTCCGCAGCTTCCATCTGTTTTGGATTTAAGTCTGTATTTTGTAACAAATCCTTGACTAAATTTTCTGAAGATTTCTCAGAGTGACTGGAATTTTGACTTATGCACGTCACAGGAGCACATGACGCTATCACCTCTCCTTTCTTGATAGTCCTCATCTTATCACTGATGTTAGCAATTCTGACTGGAATGGTCTTTTTCGAGAGGTCTACCACAGAAGAAGCCACCAATACTCCTGCTTGTGTACTATTGTCTTCTGGATAATCAATATGGCCAAATCGATAATTAGTTTTATTTTTAATTACAGCAGGAACCAAACATTCTGTTCTTGCATCTAGATTAATGTCTTCTTTGGCTATTACTATTTGTTTACATTCAATTTCGTTATTTAATCCAAAAAGACTTATTTCTTCAAATTTTGAGATCATTTTGTTATTTTTGAAATCAAGTCTGAAGTCAAACTTCTTCAGAAAATCTAGTCCGATTAAGCAAGGATCTGTTATGTCAGCCACATATGCCGTATGGTAATATTTCATTCCTCCAAAGTTGATAGTTAAATTGGCCTTTCCATATATGCCTATCTTGTCGCCCGTCACAGTTTGCAGGGTAATGCATGGTGAAGTCCAGATGAGTTTAGATTTCACTTTTCGAGCCAAATCTTCTCTTATTATTGTCACATTGGCTCCTGTATCGACAATCATACGGCACTGAATTCCGTTAATAAAGCCTATCACATATAATTCATTATCACCGCCACTCATTTTTGATATCTGGAGGATCTTCAGGTGGGGCTTTTCATTCTCTGGCAACCTCCGCCCCGCGAGATGGCCAAAATTTAGTTTCCCTGCTGACTGTTTGAATTTATCTCACGATCGTGGATTTTGGGGCAATTTCTTCGGAGATGTCCTCTATCACCGCATCCCCAGCACGTGAGATTCTGTCTTCTTGCGCTTGTTCTTCCATATTTTAAAGCTTCAATCTCTTGATTTAATTTCCTAATTTCTTTCAAGAAGTCGATCTCAGTGTCTGAGCTTTTGTTCGCCGTTGCCCCTTGACTGAATGACGATCTCTTCGGCTGGCTTGTGTAGCTGCTTCCAACTTTAAGGCATATAGTAGTGCAGCCTTTAAATCCTGTACATCTGCCATTCGTACCGCTCTCTGCACCTCTGGATCTTTTATTCCGTCTACAAAATATTGCAGTGAGAGCATTTCCCGTACATTTGTTGGACAGTCAATGAATGCTAAATTTGCAAGCCGTTCAATTTCCGAGGCAAATTCTTGAAGGGTTTCACTCGATTTTTGATGGCGGCTCTTCATTTGTATTCTCGTATAATCCTTGAAGAATTTTTCGCCGAATCTCATTTCAAGTGCACAACTTAGAATCTCAAAATTGAGTTGCGTCATATCGGGCAATGTTTGCAGCACGTCGGCGGCTTCTCCTCTTAAAGATGCTGCCAGTTGACAAGCTTTCACCTCGTCACTCCATTTGTTCGCTTCAGCTACAATGGTGAATTGGGTCTTGTAAACTTGCCAGGAACTCTTTCCATCGTATGTCGACAGCTTAATGTGCACGGGAGAAGCAGGCGGATTCCTAAATTCTTCATAATTACCACTAGACGCTGAAAGTTTATTCTCAAGATCTTGTACTTTTTTATTTAGCTTTTCATCTACTTCACCTAGTATTTTCTCTTCAACGTTACTGATTTTCTCTTCAACGTTACAAACTTCTTTCTGAATTTTCTCTTCTACTTCCGCCATTTTCCTTTCCATTTTCTGTTCAACATTACTAACTTCATTCTGAATTTTCTCTTCTACCGAATCTATTCTTCTCTCTACCGATGAGAACTTTTCTTCCAAAGTTTTCTTCATTTCTTCTTGGCTTTTATTAACTTCCTCCTTTAATTCTTCCATTCTCTCTTGGCTTCTTTTCATTTCTTCAGTCACATCTTCTTGGACTTTGTCGATTTTATTCGCCAACTCTTCTTGGCCTTTATTCATCTTTTCCGCCAGCTCTTCTTGGCCTTTATTCATCTTTTCCGCCAACTCTTCTTGGCCTTTATCAATTTTATTTGTCAACTGTTCCATTCTTTCTTCGTTTTTATTCATTTTGTCCGCCAACTCTTCTTGGCCTTTATTCATTTTATCTGCCAACTCTTCTTGGCCTTTATCAATTTTATTGGTCAGCTCTGTTCTTAATCCGTTAATGGCTTCTAACAGTTCTTTCAGTTGTACGTCCATTGTTCGTGTTTTCGCCATAAGATCCCGACTCCTGACACCAAAAATTGTAGCGTATATTGGGTTCTTTTGATCTTATGGTTAGACAACTTCAAACTCTTGCTCTTAGAAAAGTAGAAAATAATTTATTTACAGACTTCAGAACAACAGAGTCTTCGAAACTCACAAATATTACTGGATATTCAAAAATAACTGCTCAAATCTATCGTACAATTACAGCTTTAGACCCCAAAGACTCTTTATACAACGCCTCAACACTTAATAACATTCAAAACAGCATAGATGAAACTCAAGCAAACTTGCTTACGCCTTGTTCACTCAATGACTGACGGGTAAATAATGACAACAGCAGCTCGTATCGCTCTCCTTATATAGGTTCGCAGCATGCAGCGAAGTTTCTACAACCTTCTAGAAAAAAACCGGAAAACCACGGAACAACATTCAATGTATCAGTAGACCTAAGGGGGGGGGGTTACCATAAACAGGGAAGGGTTACCATCGCCAAGTTTGTCGCCAACTTGGCGATATATCGCCAAATTTGGCGACCAAAATTAGTTGCCAAAAGTGACGCCAACTTGGCGATATCTCTAATATTTCGCAAAGCTGCCATACACATTCACTGAAAATAATAGACAAGTTTGCTTGATAACAGAGACAATGCAACAAAAACTAATATTAGAAAAGGAATGCAGCTTAATAAGATTATTTACATTATTTTACAGTACAAACACTAACTATTTACAAAATTCGTAACAATACGTTTAGTGCGTTGACATATTTTTTAAAAAACATTCAAAATTTAGAACAATATACTTAATTCTAAAATATATCAGCTCTTAAAATGTATTTTGAAAAACGAATTCTTTCATTATTAATTAATTTTAAACACAATACGGAAATAAGTAGGCAATGGTATAAAAGATCTTTTAAATATTCACTCTTAATGACTACGCTATTTGGTATTTTAAAAATATTTCACGCACTTAAATTAACTAAATGTTTAATGTATTTTTATGAAATGTGTTTTAGAAAGGAGAAGCCCATTTAGAAAATAGAAAAATAGATATATAAAACGAACAAATAAAATGAAAAGATCTCTATTTTCCCAAAATATACTTTAACAAGTATTTATTCTATCCTAGCCCTTTTTATCTTTTATCTTCTGTCGTAAACTGGCAAATGTTGTATGCGATAGTTTTATTAGAGAATATTTTCCTCTTGTATCATTCAGCTTTGGTGACTTTATATGATGATTGATTGACACTCTTATGAAATAAATGTAATGTCTATAAATGAAAAACGGTATTTATATATTTTTTGTCGGCCTTCAAGAAATGTCGTTTATAAAAAAATATGCGATTCATTTTTTAAATACGTTAAAATTGTGAATTATTATTTGTTTGTTTGATAACATGTCACTTGAATAACTTGAATAATTATTTTAAAAGTTTTCATTGATTACATTGTTTTGCAAAATTATTGCTATACTTTATATGAATAGAAAAAGCATATAGACATGCAAATTTAAAGAAAATATAAAATAATATAATTCAAACGGAATAGTGCTTTTTTTTTTTACTTATAATAAAAATTCTACTCAATTCATAGAGGATAGAACGATCTATCTTTCACATTCTTCTTAAGAAGTCTATCAAATGAGAATGTTTTCGCCATGCATTTAGATTTTTCTTTAATCGAATCTGAAAAATTTGCCCTTAAAGATAACTTACTGCGGTAAATAACGATGTTTTTATAATACAATAACTGTTGAATTTAAACGAATCTGAATGTTACATGACTATATAGAAAATCAAACATGGCCATTAAAATAACCTGCACCAGATCTCTAAGAAATTCTTTGTAAGTGCTTGAAATTTAATAAAAAACTGTATTTTTTATTGTTTCTTTCTTCTAAAATGTATTAAAAAATCTCCAAAATAAAAAGGCTCATTTTAAGACAGATATTGTGCAATCTAATTTTATAGTTCCTATGTTAAAAATCATCGTACAGAAAATGTGATTGCTGCAGACCGATCGATTACAGAGTTTACTAAAGACCACACATAATCTGTGCTTAGAAAGTTACACATATAGAAATTTTCAAATAATAAAATTTTCGAACGTGATTATTACATCATATGTAAATTAGACATATTTATTACCACCAGTTTCCAAATATCAAAATTCAAATTCAAATTCATAGAAAAAATCGTAAAATATGTAAATCTATATAAAATGCAACAAATAGTTTCTGCATCCGTGTTATAGAGGATTTGTGTAAATTTGTGAAACTTTTTACAATAGAGACTGAACATATGCAGTGAAAAGACAATTAGCGTCACTTCCCCTTCATCAGAATCCCATAAACTTAACGAAATACTGTTTCTTTAGATTGGAAATGTAAAACCTTACGCTTACTAATAAAATTATGTAAATATATACAAAATAATTTGTATAATTTGTACACATGAAACTTGAAATAAGTATGTTAAGCATTTTATGGGATATTTTTGAATTCCTATGCATGTTGGAATTACGATTTTTGAAGTATAACTTTATTTTGAATGAGATTCATATTAAATATCCCAGTTTGAAATTTTCGGATTTAATATGCTACAAGAAATTTAACTGTAGCTCAATTTAAGGATTTTGATTAGTTGTTTAACGAAATGAGTTGATAGATTAGTAGAAGTAGTATGAGTAGTAGTTGATAGATTTGTTAGATAAGTAGCACAGTATTTACTCGTGTATAATGCGCACTTTTTTCCAAAAACTGGAATTATACATAATAGAAGTATATCTGCATCTTTATAACACTCCGTGCACTTTTATACAAAAGCGATAGTAAACTCTACTACGGATTGCCGCTACTGTTTTGTAACTAAAGGGAATAGCACAAAATTAGGTAAAAGATACAGATTCGTAGTATAAGTGAAAAAAGCCTTTAATGTTACGAAGAATTTTTTAGGAAACTGCGATGCTTAGAACTTTTTATGTAACTGCGACCTGAGTTACACGTAAGATTTTTGTAAGATTTCTGTAACATTAGTAGATTCATTCGTTAGGCTACAGATTTTTGTAGCTTTAAAAAACTATACTTGTAGATTTACATCTTTTTTACTACTGAGTACAGAGAAAATTTTAATGTGCTACAGAATTCTGCAACTTTACATCTGTAGAATTACAGTTTTATTTTCTTCTAAGAATGTATTCATTAAAAATACAACACATTGCTCAATGGTGCACAAAACAAGAATTTTAATATGAACTTGTACAATTAAAATAAAATAAAAATATCAACGTTTCGCGCCATCTTCAGGAAAATATGATAATAAAAGGACTAAGTCTGCTTCCTGATCGAGAGATAATATTTCTAATTTGTATTTGTATAGCTTTGAGGTAGGCGCTACAGGTATTCGCCGGCATAACCTCCAATGATCACAAGAAACCATATAGAACACTTTATTACAGATTATCCAGTACATACATTTTTCACGGAGACAACACAGACACCCATGCCGCTAGCTGGACTCGAACCAGTGTCCAGCGGTGTGGGAGGAGCTGATGCTACCAACCATGCCACTGGATCGGCCAATATTTCTAATAAATTAAAATCGAAATAAATTAAAAGTTCAAAAATGTTGCCACTTATACGTGAGTAAAAATTAAAATACTGCAATGAGATAAAATTTAAGAATTTATGATGTTATGCCACATTTTTGGTATATTGTAGGACAAATTATCATTACAAGGTTTCTTTTCTTTTTTTATTTTCTGTATAATTTTCTTTATTTTCTTTTTTCTTTATTTATTTTTATTATTTTATTTTCTTATTTTAGTTTTATTAGTGTAGACGATCACAAGTATTTCGTTAGAAAGTGATGTCAGCAGATCATGACACTCACTCCCCACCCGAAATCGAAAAAAAAGAATTTCGACATTTTGTTCTAGCCTAATGTAACAATTATGAATAATTCAAACAGTAATCTACAGATATTGTAAAAGGCATTAATACAAGATGATTTATTTGGATAAGGATTAAGGTATCGATAGTATGGTCTAATTTTGGTTGGTGTATTTATCGCGTTTTAAAATGTAAGAAAGTAGTTATAGTGAGCTAATTACAATAGCTGGGACATATGATAATGCGCAGTTTTTTTTTATAGATATTGATATGTTCTTTAATATTATAGAACTAAAAAAGGCATAGAGGCTTTCTTTACTTCTCTGCATTCGGCCAGTCATTCATTTACATGTCAAATTTATGATGCGCGTTATGTAAAAAAATATGTTTATGTGAAAAAAAAATCACCATTTTTTTCTTCGAAATTATGAAGCGCGCTGTATACACAAGTAAATACGGTAATATCAAATAATTTTTTACATTTTCTTTTAGTATCTACTTGACTTTGTCTTAAAAGAATTTTGATATTTGCTTTTAAAATTGAAAGTATCTTAATTTATCAATAGATCATATGAACCATCGAGACAAACAAACAGTAACAAAAAGATTACGTTTCAAATTGATACATGTTAAATTTGAAAAATTTATATATATTTAACTGGAAAATATATTTTATGCCTATCTATGTATGTTTAAAACTTTAGCTTAATAACATGTTTTATGCCGAAAGTGTATCACACATTATAATATTTATTGTGTCACTTAATTTTTTACAAAAAAATTTGGCTTTTAGTAATTCTTATCTTTTAAAACAAAATGTCATTGGACAAGATTGTTTTGAAATCTGACGGTTATGAAATTTAATTTTTCAATGTTATTTTTTAATTCTTCAATACAGATTAAAATACAGGAAATGTTTATGCATAAATGAAAATTTCCTTTGCGGAATGAATTGAAATTTTTTATTTGCACGTTTGTAGAGCACAGAAGTTCTCTTCTGTTACGAGATTTTTTTTTAAATTTGCGCAATGATACAAAGAATAGTAAACACACTCTATTTTTAAATAATTTTTATACAAAATCACACTGTCTATGTGTCACAACTATTTAGTCTATCAACAATTTATAAAGATTGAATTTACTTCACGGTTTTATAATGCGTATTTAAATCATGCATATTCATCAAAATGTTATCAAAATAAAGATAAATTTCGTTTATGTAACAATTTTTAATAAAAACGCTGCAATGTCTCAAAAGATTGACACAAAATATTATTGGTTTCTGTTCAGTAACTTTTCATTTTTTTTCTAAATTCTTTTTTAAAGGTTCAAATTTGAAAATTTTAATTTGCAGTTCGTCCTGATAAGTAGTTTTCATACTTTCTTCAATAACTGCCCGCATGACAATCTGTTTTACAACAATTACAAGTGAATTTAACATTAAGCGTTTCAAACTTTAAACCTTCATAATTATTTAATTGATTGATCTTATAACCTTTGATTTGACATCCTTAGGTCACAGTTACCAAATGTTATATGTATAATGTTAAAAAAAGAGTACGTATAAAAATGAACAGTTAATTCTTTAATGTATATGTTTACAGAATTCGTAATTTCCAGCCTGTAAACTGATAGATGTTTAGTTCCACTTTTCTGAGATCGTTTAATGACTAATACTTTCAAGGATTTTCCTTTGGCAGAAAGTACTTACGTCACATAATAATAATAGCATTTATTAAAGTACACTTACTGCATGATAAACTTGTAAAAACTAAAACACTAGATTCAGAAAGACCAGTTGTAGTGATATTTAAAATTTCTTAGTAAAACATTGCCTTTCTTTAAACACATCTGAATAAAAAAATAATGAAAAAAATATTTTATCAATAAAATTTTAGAAATGTATTTGTAAAAATTGAGAGAAAACTTCTTAGTCTGAAAACAATCTGAATCGAAAAACAATAGTTGTCCATTTTTTTCCGATTATCTGAAAATATCCATTATGTTAAAAGAGGGAGAAAATGAATTTTTTTAATGGAAATGATTACAATATTATACACCTACCTCTTTTTGAAGATGTATTTTAACATGTATATATCCAGAAACAAATTTTTGATTATTTTAATATGTAAAATAAAAATTGCGTAGTGAATTAATATCTGGTTAATTATATCATTAAACATATGTTTTTAAAAAACAAACCCGTTTCATAGCACTTTAGACAGATTAAATTATGTATGTGTTTCGGTCATAACTATATAAAATGTAACTTAGTAAAACGTATATTTTAAAGGGAAAAAATATAAAAGAAACTTTATTTTATTTTTTGATCGAAGCTTTGATGTAAAAGGTTAAAATATTAATTTTATTGCTGCTATATAAATTCTTTTGACTCTAGATGACATTGGAGATCAGTTAAATCCTCCAAATATCGAGAAATTAAATAAATTCCAGTATGTTTTATTTTGTAAATTTCAGATAAATATCTGGTTTTATTATGTGACGAAAAATTTAAGTTTCAACTTAAATAAATTGTTATAAAAGTGACTAATCCGTAAGACTACATAATGAAAATACATTTAGAAATATGACTTTGAGAATTTTATCAACGTGTAAATAACTCGTCACATGCATGGAATTTCAAATTAACTTGTTATTAATTATTTTATAATCAAAAAAGTTCTATAATATCTGCTATGTTTGATTCACATCGATTTCGGATTATTTTTGTGTAATAGGAATGAAGTTATTATAAACAGATAGCATCATTACACCTATATCTCAATACACCTAAAAGAGTGGTTTTACTATGACATTTCATTGCTTAGTTTTATTTTATAATACTAGGGGGGCCCCGCCCCCCTGCTCGCTATGCTCGCCAACCCCCCGCGTAATCGCTTCGCGATTCCAAATTATTGGCTACCCCTGCTTGCTGCGCTCGCCAATATCCCATGGTATGAATAAGCAGTTGCAGACCTTTCAAATGATGCGTCACACGACTGGTGTTGTAAAGAAATTAAAAATATGCCCCCCTGGGGGGCAGAGTGGGGGTGACACACAAGACATCCATAAAATGAATAAACAGTTGCAGACCTTTCAGATGATGTGTTACACAATTGGTGTTGTAAAGAAATTACAAAATGCGCCCCTCTGAGGGCAGAGGGGGGGGAGGGGTTACACACAAGATATCCATAATATGAATAAGCAGTTGCAGACCTCTCAAATGATGTGTCACACAATTGGTGTTGTAAAGAAATTAAAAGTGTACTCCCCTGGGGGGCAGAGTGGGGGATGACACACAACACATCCATAATATGAATAAGCAGTTGCAGACCTTTCAAATGATGTGTCACACAACTGGTGTTGTAAAGAAATTAAAAATGTGACCCCCCCTGGGGAGAGCAGAGTGTGGGGGGGGACACACAAGACAGCCATAATATGAATAAGCAGTTGCAGACCTTTCAAATCTTGTGTAACACGACTGGTGTTGTAAAGAAATTAAAAATGTGTCCCCCCTGGGGAGCAGAATGGGGGATAACGCACAAGACATCCTTTAAATGAATAAGCAGTTGCAAACCTCTCAAATGATGTATCAAACGACTGATGTTGTAAAGAAATAAAAAAATTGGCGAAATATTACAGTTATCGCCAAGTTGGCGTCACTTTTGACAACCAATTTTGGTCGCCAAATTTGGCGATATATCGCCAAGTTGGCGACAAACTTGGCGATTGTTGGCGATGGTAACCTTTCCTCTCTTTATGGTAACCCATATGGCGATGCATAGACGGAGCCCATTCCTGATTGGTCTATTCGACTCATGGAAGGAGTGGACAACCCGGATTCGTTAGTTCCGGAAATCTTCCACATCAGCATCATTCCAGGAGTCATTCCTTTTAAGGCTAGTTTTTTTTTACTATAGAAGGATAATTTTTTTCACAAGAAACCTCGAAAATTCACGAAATGAAATGTATTAAAATTTGATAAGTTTGTATCGTTGTACAAATCAAATTTTTATTGTTATACATTAAAGAATACAGCAAATGTTGTCCTAATGTATAGCACAGGAAATAAATGATTTGCAAAAGTTTACATTTTGTAATTAAAGAAAATCTTTAAACGTATATGGATATTTGAAAGATGAATTACAATGTTCTGAAACATTTTTGCATTAATAACAAAACAACTATTACACCTTGTACAATATAGGTATCTTGGTAGACACGATACCTTTTACTTCTATTAAATGAATAAAACTGTATATATATATATATATATTTTTTTTTTTTTTGCAAAAAGATTGTGTGCATAGGAACCAGTCTAAGAACAACCACACATTTTTGGAGAAGAAAACTATTATAAATTTAATTGTATATAATTCTGAAGTTATTTTTCAAATTGCGAAAAATACGCAGGAGTTACTTTTTAATATTTGACTTGTAAAAATTGCTAACAGTGTTTTAAAGATTACCCACATCACCTGATTTACCATGCGAATAAAATGTAAATAAAGTCTTCAGAAAGATTTAATTTTGTTTATTTTTGTTGCGTGATAAGTTATAGACCATCGTCAATTTAGTGCATAAAGAACTATTGTTTACCTTAAGCAGAGATTAGAACTGTTAAAAGGCGGATTTATTTTTCCTTGATTTTCTACCATGTGACGTGACAAAACTTTTTTAGAAAACTAAACCAACTAGTTATAAGAATATACTTTTATTTGAGATGATCAAAATTACACCATCAGCTGGAATACACATTTGGATACTTCTTTGAATTAAAGGTTGCATACGGTGGAGCATAGAAACGGTGACAGATTGGTACAAGCATTTTTTAGGTGATGAAATTTTTTGGAACTGCAACTGCTATTTTAGACATTCAAATCAGACGAGAGTAAAAGCAGATATTTGAAACCGCCATTCCCAATTATTTGGTTCCTGAATTTATTACTGATAAACTTCTTCAGTGGAAGTATTTTGTGAGTGGAGATGCCATTATGTTGAATCCATGGGTTCAGAGTGTTAAACAGTGTCACTTCATTTACAAAATTTAGTGTTATGTCCTGTGACAGTTGTAAATACCCTGCGTCCATTGACGTGACATCACAAATTACTTGGCCGATCTGCTTGTTATTGTAAATTGCTCATCAAACTTCAATGGAAAACGAAATTTTATGTTGAACGTCATTAAAAAATCTGGGATTTTTCAGCACCCAGTAATGAATGCTCTGTCATTGTGCTTGAAATTCCGTTAAAGTCATGGAGTCCACACTACTGATCAGAGATTGTTCGCATAAACTGTATATGGTTTATGACAAATGTGCCATGCATAGCGTCGCTCGGGATTTCCGCCCAGTAAAACCTTTTCATGTTTTGCTCATTATGGATCAGGTGTCTTAGAATTTTCAAAATTCTTGATTTCCTGAAAAGCCACAGCGTTAATTCATTTCTCTAATGCCGAATTTCGGATATGTGTGTACGTATGCTAATACCTAATCCGATTGAACGTGCCATCCTACCATAGTTGGTCTGGAACATCCAGATCCAATACTAACGGGGCCTGTCTCCAGATAGGAAAGCTAACTGAGCAAATTTCACCAGCTGACGACGTAGGTGGTTTCATTCAGTACGCATTGCTACTTTACTATGCCAAAATAAACACCGCTTGTATAGAGAAATAGCAGCCATTCCAAAGACACCAATTAACTTTAATGATAATAATGTACTTAAATTAGAAAAATACTGAAATTAAGTTCCTTTAGTTAAGTTCTTAGATACAGAATAGTTTTAAATAGGATTATTTAATTTTATTGTTAATGCCGAATTATATTAAGAATAAAAAGATTTAGTTGCAATTAAAAATTCGCCAAAAATTATTTTGATGATACTATTTTGTTTTATTGATTTTGATAATCACTTTCTTTATAGCATCGTAAATTAAATGTTTCTTATGCAGCATTTATGGCTCAATTAATTTATCATAATAATAGAAACACATGAAAATAATGTATCTCTCTGAAATTTACGACAAAAAAAAAAAAATCCTTCTTCAGGTCAAAAATAATAAAATTTTTTAATTCGAAATAAAAAGGTAAAAGCGACTATTATAATATTAATTTTTATTTTCTATATATATATGTGTGTGTGTCTTTCTCTCTCTCTCTCTGTGTGTATGTTACTTGTGGAAATCAGTGCGGAAATGCTGTTGTATACTGGATTTTTTTCGCCAAAATTAACCTTGTACTATATTAATTTCCTTTTAACAATATTCCGTACTTAGTTCAACTTATTAAATTAAAATCCTGTTAATAGATCTAATCTATTAATCTTTACGGAAACGATATAAATTCTTAATTCGCTTTCAAACATTTATCCCAATATGCGTAAATTTAAAAAAAATAACTCTAAATTACAAATATTTTTTATTAAAATTTATTTCTTAATGTTCCAAATAAAAAAATTTCTCTGTTTCTATCAACTCTTTTTAAGAAAGTTTTATTAAATATATTCCAAAACCATACCTTTCAAAAAATATCATTCTTTTTATTTATTCTTTTTATTTTTATTTATTTATTTAACGTTTTGTGTTTGTGCGTATCAATAAATTCTTTTCTTTTCTTTTTTGTTTCAAAATATCGTCTGAAGGATATCGAATTCAGCGTTTGATTATAAATTAGATAAATAATATTTTTTTAAATAAAATTTATCGTCTGAATGAAATTAATTTCGACGCTGAGTATGAATTCTGTTTACATATGAAAATCATGGTTAGAGACTGGAGAATATTCTAAAAGTTTTGTTTTTAGATTTAAGAAAGAAGCTGAGAAGTGATGCCGGAGAAAGATATTCTTTTTTTCCTCCCATGATTTTGTTAGAACGAACGGCTTAATAATGTTTTTATGATGGAATATTTTTTTCTTTCGTGGATTCTGTTCAAGACGGCTTGCAAGAGAGCATTTTGTGCTTTATATAGCTGCACTTGAATAAACTTTTTTGGAGCAACCAATGTGAGTTCAATGAAGAGTCTACATTTATTTTATTCATTTTTTCCCTCGCTTGCCACGACTCTTGTTTTTAAAAAGAGGAATCGGTGAAGATGTTTTGAGCTTCTCACTTTAAAATGTCACACACACACACACACACACATACATATATATATATATATATATATATATATATATATATATATATATATATATATATCTGTGTGTGTGTGTGTGTGTGTGTTCCTTGTAGAAATCAGTGCGGAAATGCTGTTGTATACTGGATGCTTTTAATAAACTTCAGATTAAAAAATATTAAGATATATTTCGTTCAAGAGTGTTTATCTAATTTTTAAGTGTATTTTAACATACTGTGATATTTAAAAATACGATAAAATTTGATTTCTTCAGTTATATGTTCCCATTATACCTTTTATATTTGTTATACCTTTTCGGCTGATGACAACATTTACACCTTTCGTAATACATCAATAATAGCTTCCCCAGAGAGAATTGACTTTGACATACGTGTGAGAACAAATGATTTATTGCAATATTTGATAAACAGGCTGTACCCAAAATATCCCAATGACTCATAAAAAAGGTGTTACGACATTTTGCAGACACTAATTTCCTTTCTTTTTTTATTTATGATAACGCTCAATGATTTATTTGTCTGTGATTTTATTTCGTTTCTTTTCGGTTATTCTTTTTTATCTGACAGTAATTTTGTAGAATTGTTCTTATAATATTTTTGTTATGCTATAATATTATTATGCTAACAGATTAGGTTCGTGCCGCTTATAAATGTACGCCTTTTTACACAGTATTATATGTATATTTCCCTATTATATATCCCTAAATAGCACAAAAAACAAAAATTACAAGCATCATTATATCTTGAGGAATTTCATTGTTTGGCCGGTGTATATGAATATCGATCATACAAATAGTAGACCCCAACGGCGGTCCAGTGGGCATTCGAACCTACCATTTTTGTGGGCCCAGAGAGTTAGTGGGCGTTAAGTTAGTTAAGCGGAACGGTTGGCCTATTTAAAAATGTAAATAAAATAACAAGTCGACCTCCCCCTCCCTATCGCGTATCGCAGACCTGTAATAAAAACACTTAAAATACCAATATCAAATGAACATTTCTACAAAAGAACCTAACGGGGTTATATCGCATTGCATTTTTTGCGGGAAAAATTGGCGCTAAAATCTAAGAAAACAAATAACACAGATGGCTAAAACACTGCATTCATAATTCTTTCATGAATGTGAAAAATTCACTGTAATTAATATTAAAAATATTTATAAATTCATAATATCGGAGTGCAGAATTAGCTATATCAGGCTTTAAAAAGAATTGGAAATAAAATTTTAGAGCGTATTAAAACAATTCTGACTTAAAATTCAATAGCATTTCAGCAATGGTTATATTTATTTCTATTAAAGAAGGAACATTGGGTTGTTATTTGTAAAGGGGATTCATGTTGCATTCTACAGGGGTACTGTATGTACCCTATAGCTGCTTGAAATTTTGTTGTTATTCTCTTCACCATATTTCAAACATTAGTCGGAATTACAAAATTATTTCCCTTTCTTTATACAACAGCTATTCATGTAATTCTGTAGGTATTTAAAATTAGAAAGGGGAGTTCACGAAATTTTTTTTTAAAGAATATTGAAATTCAAACATACACAGTTAATTTTTAGTACGCAACAACAATTGCGGCCTTTTAACAAAATTTTTTTTGTGAGCAATATATTTTGGTTTTGTTCGATTGTTCTGACTATAATTTCATGTATTGATAATTTTAAATACTCGAATACACATATTTACAGGCATACGCGCATAAAACCTCACACTAAATATGCCAAAACATAATAATATGAAATAATATATAATATGTGATACATAATAAATAATGTACAATATGAAATAATAGCATATAGATGTTATAGAAATGTTAAAACTGGAAATGCAGTGAAGTATTTTTCTTTAAGATAACAATAAATAATTTGAATTTTTATCAAAATGATAAAACAGTCTCTGTCATTTTTCAAATAACGTTCCCCAGATACAAATAATTAACATGCATCACGGTAATAAATATATGAATCGTTTTAAATATTTGAAAAAATATTGAACATGAGTGAGAAATAAATATTTATTTAAGTGATAAGTAAAAATCATGCCGAATTATAGTGTGACGTCAGATTTAAGCATATTTAATAACTCGGCACTAGGGATAGAATTATAATCCTCACTTCAAAAATAAGTTACATCAAAAGTAAATTTTTATTCAAATCTGTAAAATTTTATATTCTTTGCGTTACTTATGTTGATCATTTTTTTTTTCGTATTAAACATTCTATTTTAATGCAATTAATTCTAGGTTTAGTGAAATTTCTTCAATTCAAAATAGATTCTTTACTTTATTTTATTTATATATTTTGGAGACACACATAAAAACACGTATATCTATATGTCGTCTTTAAAACCAAATTATGTATCTTTGCAATCTATTCCTCTCTATAAGCATTTGTTTTTCAAAACATAGGAATGAAGCAGGAATTTTCTTTATAATTACGCTAGTTTTTGCATACAGCATATAATATTGTCTTTTCAGAATTGTCCTATTCGATGTATAAAATTTTTCATTATACGATTGAAGATATGAATGAATTTTGAAAAAGATAATAGTCCCTGTACCAGCAAATTTATAATGAAAAAGACATTAAAATTAATCTAATTCTTAAACGTGCACAGTTATACTTTTATGGTTATTCAATTTTCAGGTGCGTTCGTACTTAAACAAATACGTAGCACTTAGAGTCGTTTTTGAGTACAAAAGGGCGCACCATGGACCCCTTTTGTGGGTTTCCTATTATATGACGTTTTCGAAGTAGCGTGACATAAAAAAATGCCTTCTTTGATGTGATTAATTCATTAATATTTGCATCAGAAATATTTTTCAAAATCTCTAAAAGCGTATTATCACGATTTTTAGTTATTGTTTATTAAATGTAATTATAAGTATTAAATTCGATAATAATTGGCTCTTATTTATACTTAATCCTCACACTGACAAGGCCGTTTTAAAATGTTCACTAAGCTCTAGATTTCGTTGCAATATGAGGAATATTTAAAATAACACAAACCTAATGATTTAATGCATTTTTAATGCGTTGTAAAATGATTAATAGTCTCAAGCTTTACATTCATATTTGTGATCAAATATTTTTAAATTATTTTGAATGATTCATGTTTCATTAGCATTCAAATCAAAATGCAGATACATTAACATTACAAATTTGCTTTTCTGAAAGACAGTCAGAGAGAAAATACGAAAAAATAAACATTTTTTTTTTCATTTTCTCCTGTCCCTTTCAAGACTCTTTGGCTTGTCATTTCAAATTTTTACTTTTTTATATCTTGAATAGAAGCATGTATTTCAACCGAAATTTTTTCGACAACCAGTTTTTGACGAATTTACACGTTTAAGGGGTCAGAGTTTCCAAGAAACAAAAGATTTTGTTTCCAGAGATTTTGTTTTTACAAAATCTCTGGCTGTCCGTGTGTCCATGTTTCTGTCTGTGTGTCCGTATCTCGCTATACTACTATCAAAAGTTTATGAAGATGTGCATAACATTGATTTAAATTTTTGTGAATGTTTTTGGCTGTGGCAAGCAGTTCCCCCTTCACTTTTGAAATATTCCGCGGAAAGGGGCACTACAATAGCGATTTTTGTACGATTTTCAATATTTTTCCACCCAAAAGTGTATGAAGTTATGCATAAAATTGATCCAATTCTTTTGTGTGAATGTTTGGCTATGGCTAGTTGGTCCTCTCTGAAATTGAAATAAAAATGCCGGAAGGAGGCGCTACAATAGCTATTTTTGTGACATTTTTCAGTATTGTGCGAAATCCCCCCCCCCGGGATTGCTCTTATAAATTAAAGCGAAGCTGAGTTCCCGGGGTGTTCGTCCTTTGTACCAAATAAAAGTGTATGAAGTTATGCATAGAATTGAACCAAACACTTGCACAAAAAGTGCAAGTGTTTAACTATGGCTAGTTGGTAATCCCTGAATTTGATAAAAATCCAACGGAAGGAAGCGCTGTAATTTCGATGTCTGCAACATTTTCATTAGTTTACCGTAAAAAAGTGTATGATGTTATGCATAGAATTGAACAACTTTTTGTGTATGATTGTTTATGACATGGCTAGCTCGTCCTCCCTGAATTTAAAGAAAGTCTTACGAAATGGAGCCCTATAAAAACGATTTTCATTATTTACCACCGAAAACTGTATAAAGTTATGTACATAATTGAACTAATTTTTTGTGTTAGCACAGATCTTTTTGTGTCTAATTTTCTTTATTCTTAGTTGTTCTATTGTGCATCGGCTCGTGCAGAAGAAGGAACTGTCTTCCTGCTAAGCTGGCGATTTCCAAACAGCTGATTATAATAGAATAAGAGAAAACTATTCATATTAATAAATATCATGATCCTCGTTCATATAACTCGTTTTTACTCCGATTAATTGGCGGAAGCAGAAATGAAAATCGAAATTGGTATAGTATTTAATTAACAATGCAAAGTATTAACATGTTTATCTACATTTACAAATACTGAATATAAGTGCGAGATAAAAGATGATTTTGGGATTGGCACATCCAACAAGTTTCTTTTTATACAAAGGTTACATGGACATACTTTTTCCTTCTTGACTTTTGAAATTTTAGAAAATTCATTCACTTTACTTAAAATTATAATAATATAAAGCGGAATGATTTACGATTATAAAAGCATTCCCAGGCTATTTATCGGGAACTACAATCATTAATTTGTCGCTGTCCTTTATGTGTTTCTTTAGATACTATTTATAATCTGAATCCGAACATTCAAAATAAGGTACCCTAGGGTAATAACGCCACGTTAAGGTTCTACCAATTTTCACGTCTTAGTTTTAGATTGTATTTTTCAAACAAATATAGGATCTGATACAGCAACTCATTGACTATCTATATAAAATAAAATAATTTAACAGATATGTATTCATAAAATGTAATGGCGTTTTTTCTTGACCAATGCTATTTGGCGTTATTACCCACCTATATGGGTAATAACGCCATGCAAACAAAACTATGAAATAAGATGGAATAATTGCATGTAGATAGCCCAATTCTAAAAATACAAACTGTACAAACTTAGAAATATACAAATTGCATTCTAAGCTATTGAAAATGTTCAATTTTTTGTGAAAGTGTAAGAAAAATAAAGGTGTGGTGTGGGAGGAGGGGATGAGGCAAAAGAATATCAGACCGTGAGCTTCTTTTTGCTTAAAAAGGAGCGCTTAAATAGAAATATGAGAAACATTGGACAGTTTTAACTGTGTTTATTTGAATCAGTATTTAGGATGTAGCTCGGTCACTGTAGGGAATCAACCGGGGTACTAAAGTCAAGGATTGGCGTTATTATCCCGGTATAGTTATTGCGCAGTGCATTTTAAATTACAAATTATCTCGAGAAGATATCCAAAATCTTCAACAACATTTTAAAAGTACATGAAATGCACTACAAATTTATGTAATTAACAAAGTATTTCCGGATAAAAAGATAGTCTTCACATCACAAAACGTATCTCGCAAATTTTAGATCAAGCGTTAATTTTAGTTGTTTGTAAAAACAATAAGACCTAAAAATGAAACAAATTAACTTGAAGCTGTTTTTTGCGATTTATATGACTCAAAACCCTTCTGTGCAGAGCACATGGGTGTCATTTACCTGATTATTTCTCAATTCTGCAAAATATAAGCACTTGGCGTTATTACCCCGCCTGGCGTTATTACCCCAGGGTACCTTATATCAGAGCCCTAATTTATCTTCCGAAATGGAACCTAGGTTTTTTTCCATGTTTATTTTTATGCTTAATGTTATTGTTGTTATTTTCAGTCCGATTATAGATTCTGGCACTTAACGCTGAAAACATTTTTGAGATAGACAAAATGTAAAGTTCGAAACTTAATGGATGTAACGTCCGGATCGTAGGGGCCTTTTGTCGTCTGATGCAATATTCATTTGCATTACAGTGGTGGTCATAATTATAAGGACAAGACAAAAATTGCCATATCTTGGTTACATTTGGCGGGAGACTTATGCACATTTAATGGATGGAAACCAATGAAAAATGAAGATTATTTTTGTATGTTTTTATAAAAATATGTGGTAAATTCATATTCATAAAATGTATTATAAATTTATACAGCCATTGATTTTGTACAAAATTATAAGAACAACTGTATTTGCGTGTTCTAAAAAGTAAAATTTGCATGTTTTTTGCTCTGAACACGGAACTTCCAGACGATATAAATGTGTAGTAACCGTTTACGATCATATTATTCTGTTTTTCAATCATGCCGCAACGTGCAAAGCTTTTGGAATTTCAGAAAGGAAAAATGAATGCATTTCAAAATTCAGGACTTTCTGTATGATAAATTGCTGCAAAGTTTAATAGATCAAGAACGGTTATTTACAATTATCTTTAAAATTCCGGTAAATATAGACGGCAAAGACATAGAAGCAGGCTATCTTCTGTTTCTAAATAGGGGGAAAGAATGATAATAAAGCGAGCTTGCTCCAAAAAACGGGAAAAAAACTGTGAATTTGACTTAGAATGCAAGTGCTCGAACTGTTCGACGTGTTTTATAAAAACAAAAAAAAGGTTTTCTGTAGTAAACATGTGTCAAGACCGCGTCTTACAAAAGTTCATGAGAGACTGAGGATGGAGTTTGCCAAAAACTGCAATACTATTGGAAAAAAAGTGGGATTCTGCATTTTCCGATGAGAAAAAGATTAATTTGGATAGACTAGATTGTTTTTGCAACTTCTAGTATGATCTTCGTAGAGAAAACGCGATTTTCTCAAAGCATGTATTTGGAAGTAATTCAGTAACGGTCTGGAGAGGTTTTAAAACTGGCAGAACTACTCCAATAGTTTTTGTGCAGGGTAGGAGAAATTCTGAGAGTTACATTGATGTATTGGGCGATAATCATCTACCAGAAGCACCGTTAATAGCGATTGAAGGCTATTTTTTCCAGCAGGACAATGCCTCGGCTCATGTTTCCCAAACTTCAAACACGTGGTATAATACTAATTCCGTGAAACTACTTGATTGGCCGGCCAGAAGTCCTGATCTGAATCTAATGGAAAAATCTGTTGGGTATTCTGGCACACAAAGTTTGTCAAAATAGTATATAATCTCAAAAAAAACCCCAAGAAATCATGTCTTCCATCGAAAAAGATCACTCAAAATCTTCCAAGAACGTTCTTAAGGAATTATCAAACTCCATGACGTCAAGACTGATAAAAGTGATTGAGAAGAAGCGGGGAGATTATAATTTATCAGTGTGTTTCAGATAAAAACATTCATTGTCCTTATAATTTTGTCCAATTTTGTCCAATGACATATTTTGTTACTTGTGACAAAACATTCATATTTTGTATTTTCCAATGTTTTCAATTCTACAATGATTTCTAGCGTAGAAAAGCATTCAGTGTATAAATTTCACTTTATTTAGTTCAGAAATAATTTTTTTCTGCGCAATTTTCAATTGTTCTTATAATTCTGACCACCAATGTATGTTATCGTGTGCTAAATATTACAGCATGTGTTTTAATCGTTTGAAAAATAGAGAATAGAAACTTCCATTGAGTGTTCCGAGCTGAGCTGTGCCCTTATTTTATAATAATTTGGATAGGGCTGCCTTAACTTATTTTAAGAATCATATTTATTACTTAAAACTCGATTTTTTATATTCTTTTCTTCGTTCGCTTTATTATATTTTCAAAATACAAATTAGATAAGATTTTGTTGCAAGACAGATGTAACCTGTCTTCAGAAAAAAATTGACAGATTTTGAGAACCATGGTTTTAGTGGGAGAACGAAAGGAGTTTAAAACTCCTATGTAAATATGTAAAGTTTGAACTAAGTTCAGGGTTATGTACAGTCAAATATCCATAAAATTAAATGAAACTGTCTATACACACCATTTAAATGCAACATAAAATTTTCCTTACCGTATACTATATCAGATTTATTTTCGCATCCAATAAATTTATCTATTGTAGGCATAGAATGTTTTACACACATAATAAATTATATTTTGTACATCTGTAATTTATAATGTGTTTATCCCGCATAATAAATTAGAAATATGGAATTTCATGTTTTTGGGTGCAAAATCATGAATGTTACATAAGATTTTATGCTCCTTTAATAATTCTGACCAGTTATTAATTCATTCAAACAATGACATCGAGAAGCAGATTAGATCTTGAATATCCTTTATTCAAAATCCAATATTTTAAAACTCGCAAATTACATTGAATTCAGAATTCATTTTGAATATGTGGATGCTCAAATTAAGTGTCTAGTAAACGTAGAAAGCAGTATAATGGCAGTTAGAAAGCATTTCCACCAGCTTTATGAATTGATTTAAAGTTGTATTAAATATAATATTCTGATTCAATAGAGCAGTCCCCAATTTTTCTCAAGGGAGTTATTTAGAATCGAACTGATTTTCAAAACCTCATTAAAATGTTTAATTTCATCTTCATTCACATCCTGTTTCGTTTAAATAATGCACGCAGCGGTTGTTAAAAATGCTCCTTGTGGAATTAAAATACGACAAAAAGCAAAAATATGAATCGGATAGACGTGCTGAGTGGCAACAACGAAATATTTATAATCTCGGCAATAGAAGGCGCTGCTGCAGAAAACCCCATTCTTTTCATACAGCAGATGATTTGGATACAAAGACATTATAAAATACTACAAGTACAATTTTTTGTATCCAAATTTTGAGTTCTGTGAGCAATATAGAAATAAACAATAGAATTTTCTGCAGTAAGACCCTCTATTGTTGAGATATTGAGCTACAGAACTAACCAACTTACGTCAGCAATTTCTTTCAATCTTACAGAGTTATATAAAAATACTTTAATAAGGAAAAATTTAAAAAATAACAATTCACCATAATTTATTGATCATGTTCTATATTATTTAGAAATTATGAAATATACATTTAACAGTACTTAAAAATGGTTTTTCGATACTAGAATTAAATAAATCAATTTGTTGACTTAAAATTTATTATTCTTCTAGTTTCGCTGTTCGTTCATTTGATCAAGAGAAAAAAATCTTGCTATGAAATTTGAATAGACATTATTTTTCTGTTTTTGTCTTACATTATATTTGCAACAGCAGCATGAGTATTCTAAGAAATTTCTAGTTATTTTCTAATCATTCACTTTGCTGGTCTGAATCAATATTTTGAAAATTTTAATTCCAGTTTCAATAAAATTTTGTCCTTTAGTTAATTTTACAGTTTTTATAAATATAATTTATCCCTCCCCTCTAGTCTCAAAATCTTCATCTATTTCATCGACAGTACTTTGTTACTTTTATCTTGTATATAGTAGAGGTCTGCACGGGCCGGAATTTCTAGGCCCGGCCCGTAGGAAAGTTTTTTCGGTCCGGCCCGGCCCGTTGTAAAACTCAAAAGTCCGGCCTGGGCCCGACCCTACCCGGCCCGTTTAAATTTTTATATTTTAGGCCCGCCCCGGCACGGCCCGTACAAAAATCAGCGAAAACAGGCCCGGCCCGTTTTGGCCCGTTACAATTTCTACGATTTCTAAAAAATTCAGATTTTTATGATATAACTAAGATTCCTTTGAAGAATACTGCATACATATCTATGGAATGATTTTACAATATATTTTACAGCAAATACACATTAACAACATTAATAATTACTTAGATTCTTAGACTTTCAACATTCGAATAAAGATTCATTAAAAAATTAATATGGCTTAGAATAAAAGAAAAAAGAAAGAAAGCTAAAAACATCGTTAATTTTGAAGCTTTTAATAAAAGAAGATTTATAAATATATTTCTATATCATTTTATTATAGATTTCAAATCCAAATTCATACTTAAATTCAAAGAAGCTCCTTCCTGATACATTTGTAAATTCATTTTTTTTCTCAAAAACGCATAAAATTAGCAGATATCCTTATTCAGAAACTATATAATCGAATGGCGTTATCCATTTTTTGATACAAGCAATTTAAGAATACTGCAAACAAATAAAATACTGTCATAATTAGCGTTTTGAATAGAATTTCCAGAAGCAATAGCAAGGGAAGGGAGAAAAACCTGCAATCATTTGAGAAACTATTATATCACAACAAGGTTATATAAGTATTTTATTTACCAAAAATGAAAAACGCTATTCGATTCCAAATCCCTTCAATAGTTAGGCTTATCACTTTTATACTTTTACAATATAAAATTAATCAGAAAATGTGTCAAACTTTTGCATTTTTGAGAAATTAATTTAAAAATCATCAAGAAGTATATATCCGAAGATTAAGCTAACATAAATTCTTTATCGCTGTTAATAATTTTAGAAATTATGTTTTCTGCTAATAATTAAGTCTAGTACCGGTCCGGCCAGTCTATATGCAGGGCTCCCAAATGGTCCGCGAACTGAACATCAGAATTTTTTTAGAGAAATTTTCTTTTTAGATTTTTCTTGCAAACTGTCAAGAAACCACGTTTGGAAGTTGATTCTAGCTCAAACGTATTATGAAATTTTCTGTTAAAAATACCGATGTTCAATTCGCGGACCATTTGGGAGCCCTGTATATGTAGAAAAATATTGCAAGCGTGATCTCGGACCGGCATGAGTCAGCTAAAAAAATATTAAAACGGGTTGCACATAATGTAATTCTCCAATGCCGATACATTGTGCATTTTTATATTGATGCTGTCAAATTATTATGGCCACATTTATACTTATTCTCGTTAAAACCATTTTCATTGAAAATAGCTTATATTTTATCCTTTATGCTGAAATCTTCAGAACGGGCCGGCAGGCCCGAAAACTTTTTTTATCGGCCCGGCCCGGCCCGTCTGGCCCATTCATTTTCTTTGCCGGCCTGGCTCGTTGAAAAAACTATTCTAAATCTGCCGGCCCGGCCAGTTAGAAAATTCGAAACGATCCTCGGGTACGGGCCACGGGCCAAGCCCGGGCCGTGCATACCTCTAGTATATAGGTAGATGGCCAAAGGGACAAAAATATTCATCATTCCCCTTAGTATGTCAACCTTTGTTGCCAAACATATTAGATTTATTTTAATGTATCTTGTAAGGTAGAAATTTCTTAGTCTCAGGTTCACCGGATTTTACACAACGCCCCTTACTTATTGAGACTAATATTATAACACAATTTAAATACTTATTTAATAACGAAAAAAAAAATTTGACCGTAGCTCAGTTGATACGGCGTTTGATCATTGTCCTGTGGACTCAGTTTCGATTCGAGAATTCGCTACATTAGTTTTCTGCTTTTTTGTTTTATAACTATGCACGTAATTATAATTTAGCTATCGCAATTAAAAATCTTATTATCATATTTTAATTACAATTATAGTATTGTAAATATTTATTCAGCATTTCTGATTTTTAAACCATTATTTTTTCATCTCAAGCAAATATTTTTTAATTAAGTTGATTATTGAACAATTAATTATTTAAAACCGCTATAAAATCTGTTGTGGCACCCTCTCGTTCTAATAAAATAAATCATATTCAAATAAAATAAAAAGAAAAGAAGAAAGAAAATAAACGTGAAAGCATAATAACCCGAAAAGAAAGCATTACGTATTACAAATTGAAAAGTATTTAATATGTAAAGATAGGCAAAGCGGGCTATAATATAAATCTTGTACTAATTTTTACTTGCATGGGTTTCTTTAATAAAAGGGTAAATATTATGATCGTATTGACCTCGATTGTCAAAAAAATACATAAATGGTGTTTCTTTATAATCACAATTTTGCTCTATTGTTCAAAATCATTACACAGATAAATAATGAATAAAATAAGTTTTAAAATTAATTTAAAAATAACATCTTTATGATGTTTTGTGCCACTATTTTGCTACACATTAAACATCAAGTAATCTGAAATTATTATTGATATACAGCATTATATATTTAATTTTAAAAATAAAGAGATTCTTAAATGAAATTCTTAAATTATAATTACAGATATATTTATTAAAAAGTGAGAAAGATAAACGTGGTACGTTGCAGCATCGAGCGAAGCCCTCAAAAGCAACGAGCAACCGCTGCTGTACCAACTGAGCTAGGATCAACGCTGATTTTCCGTTACAAAGAAAGTATATAATTTGTGTTATAATCATAGAAACCTTCCTCCTCAGGTTTCTCGAGACCTAATGAAATATCGTACAAAATTTGTTGAAGAAGAGATTAAGTGGGCTCTACACCACGACATAATTTTTAATCATTATCTTTCCTTATTATCCCTCCTATCATTGATTCTCCTTAATTTTTATGATTTCATCAATTATGTTAAACACGGAATTACAACATTTAAATGTTTTCATTGTCTCTTCTAAGATAAAGGGAACAATATATTCCAAGCATTTCTCATTGTTTTGTTTTTTATTGATTAACTCCATCCAGTTAATCGCCTGTAACTATGACTGCATCAAAGATGTTAAATTTACTGGAAAAATCTCTTAAAAGTTCAAAGTGGGTTGTAATTAAGGGCTTTATTTCCAAAGCTCATGCCGTGAAGGCGGGGCGACATATGTCAAGAAGATGCAAGTAGGAATACTGTTTTATTTGTTGATGATTTTTACTGCTGTATTATACAGTTGTATGTAATTAATAGTGCATTACTTGTGCATTCAGGGCTTTTTTGAGTCATACAAAACTCTGTACTAGACTTAATAATTATTTGCAAACTGCGTGTCTGTCTGTTGTTTGTTTTTTCACAATTTAATTTCGCAATGAACTTCTTAAAAAAACAGTAAGTATTTAATTGTGAAATGTCAACGCAGTCTTATTAAATTAAAAATATTAAACAAGAGAAGCACGTGTAATCTCAGTAGGTTTAGAAAATATATTAGATACCAGACTTTTTATCAAAAACTATTTAACTCATTTTATTTATTTTTGTTCCGAATATATTGATTTTGTTTAATACAGAAAAATATAAATTAAAGTGACATGCACATAATTGGTAGGTATTGAAAAGATCCGTCATTGATTCCCTTACGTTAAGAGTGCATTCAAATGTTTACTGAAACTATAAATTGATAGAAACAAAATCTCTAAGCATCCCTGTAAAATTGTATCGGACATCGAAATATATACTAGATTTAAGTAGCATTAAAAAGAAAAAAACAACTGATATATTTAAATTAAATTTATTTACCTGTGAGTACAAATTTACGTTAAGTATAACAAAAATATTTTATCTTTATTTAAAAATGAAGCGGTTCAAAACAGCTAAATATAAAAGATAATAAGGTGAAACTGGTAATGATCAATCGAAGTAAAAAAACAAAATACTTTAAACACCACAAAATTAATGAAAATGCGCAAGCCTTTAGGAAGAACTGAGTCTTTCTTCGCCATGCACAAAGAAGACGTGTGACTTGATGTGTGTATAAATATGGCGGCACGACATCAGTCGATAAATATAGAAGGATAATTATTTTTTAAGGAATTGCTATAATCTTTATTTAATGTTTACTTTTAAAATAAAAGTCAAATGAACAAAGTGCGCGAAGAATGTCTTAAATTACAGTTTCATACTGTTAAATTATAGTCCTTTACATGCTATAAGCAGTTGAACTTAGTCGAATTTGTTTTAAATATTTCTATTCTAAATAAATCAGTATTCTCTTTAAATATTCATAACCATGAAAATGCTCATAAATGAAATTTAAGATAACCTATATATACTTAATTACTTTCTCAGATATACCTTATTTTGAAAAGGAAATTATGTGTTTACGAAAGATACGAGAGTAATTAGATGACAGTATAGTATCTAAATATGATCAGTATCCTTTAAAAATGATGATTTTTTTTAAATTATTCTCCACTAATTTTTAAATTATATTTCTTATTTAATACCAAATAAAGGGGTTTGAAAAATATAGTAAAAAAATATATATTTGTATGTGTTAGCCGTAATTGTATAACTTTGAGTTTCATACTTATTTGAATTTCATATATATATATATATATATATATATATATATATATATATTTAGCCAATCCAAATTAAAATAAATTCTCCATATTTAGTACAATTTCATGTAACGTACTGAACGAAGAATACAACACAGCACTGCAAAATGTGTGTCTGAAGGAGTGGGACTTACTGCCAAAGTATTCATAAACTGCTTCATTTTCAGTATGCATTTGTAGCAATATTTGTTTTATATTATATTAATCTGTGTTATTTAATTTTATTAAAATCGGTTCCGTAGTTCTGTGGTAATCGACAAAATCTGATATCCCTATTAAATTTGATTTTGAATATTTGAACTTGAGTATTTTATGTGTATGTGTGCATGCATATATGTGGTGCCCTCATTTATTTTACACGCTTCTTATCAGGTTTTAAAATTGGCAAGCGTATTTTCTGTCTGTTTTCTGTGTTCTGATGTCTCACTCTCGAAACAAAATATAATACCACAAAAATTTTGATGACAAACAACGCTATTTTAAACGTAGCATCATATCTATATATTCCTTTTAGAAAGGTATAAGAGATTAATTTATGTTTATCTTTCAGAATAGATCGAATTGCAGGGACGTTTAAATGTTTAGATTAATTTGAATTGAAGCGATATTTAAATATTTTTCTAAATAGACATAGAACCATTTAAATATATTTGGAATTACTAACGTAAATATGTTGAAATCAGTAGATTAGTATATATATTTATTATTTTTTTATACTGAATATAATTGAAAGAATGTTTTTTTATTATTTTTATTTTTTTATTAATGATGTATTTTATCTAAAGGATATATATTTTAAAGAGATAAACTAATATTTAAAAGGATTTTATTTTATTTCATTTTTCTTTTGTTTACGAAACTTTCATTAAACTAATCAAAAGCATATTTTCTACAACATGAAATATAAAACACTTTAACCATTAAAATGTAACGCAATATTCAGAATTTCTTCCACAGCCATTTTTAAAACATCTGTTACTCTTCTCCACAATACGATTTTTAAAAATAATTTACCAGCTTTGAAATATTCACAAATAAAAAATTAGAATTTATCCATTCATTTCACTTTACAAAGTTTTATTAATTAGTCTTAGTTCTGTAACATTTCTTATACAACCATTACAATGTTTCTTTTAAATTATGTTTCACTACACGCTGTAATTTATTCCATATTTCTCTTCAATTATCAACAAATATCTTTTTTCACATTCCGGGATATTTAGAAATCCAAAGTAATAACATTTTGGAAATTTAAGTGCAATAACGTGTAATTAAACATACATTTAGTGAAAGTAACGTTACGAGACAGATTCAAATTCTAACATACGTTCTTTTCCTTTGAAATTAATTTATAATTTGAAATGTGAAACACCATGAAAATAAATGTTTATGCCAACAGAAGTTTAGCGCCACTGCAAAATCAATTAACTATTCTTTTTAAAGTGTTAAGGAATGTTATTTTCAAAATAGGCAATCGATAGTTTTTAATTAAACTTCGTTTACAGTTAATTTACAATGTAATACAAGAATAGTTTTAAATATCTAAACTCATTTTTAAAAGTCTTGCTCTAAGCTGTACTTAAAAAATTTTTGACTATGGAATACATTAATATGTTAAATTAAACATTTTAAAATAATTGCAAATTGCATTTAAAGCATTTCGGATAACCAAAAATTTATTTTTCCCTTATATGCACTATATGCTCAACATATAAAATAATAAATATAAATATGAGCTATTAAGATTCTTAACAACATTTATATTTGCTTTAAAAAAGTAATATGTAGGGTTTTTGTTGCAAATTTTATATAATCAGTTTTAGAATTAAATAAATATTTAAGGTACGCGATGGTAAATCTGTATTCTAAATCTCATTTTCTTATTTTGGCAAAAATCAGAATAAGGAAATACATAATTGAATAATCTTTTTTTTTCTTAAACTATAATCAACTATGCATAGTATGCTTGTTAATGTAAAATGTTATAATACTGGATGTTGTGAACGTGCATTTAGAAAAATAATTATAATCCGGAAAAATGTTTGCAGATGTATGTAGCAATTATATGTAGCAATTATAGTGTATAGTAAGACAAGACTTATTTGAATCCAGTGAAACAATATTAAAAATCAGTAGTGATTTCTATTGAGAGATTAACATTTTTGGCGCTTAATATATATATATATATATATATATATATATATATATATATATATAGATTCTTCGGTTTTTCTGTACGTCTGTCCGTCTGTCCATGCTTTAACTTCCGTAAATATACTGGGATTTCCATGCAATTGATAAATCTTATTTAGAATCACCACAACTTGTTTTATAGATTTTATAGATTTTATTTCAATAGATTTTATTTTCATTCTTAATATTTCAAAGGATTTTATAGATTACATTCCATATGAATGATTGAATGATAGATTGAATTGCTGAAATATTAAATATATCGCATTTATCAGTTGCTTAAAACAAAATTTCAAATGCGTTATGATTTCTTTAAATTCTTTTCTAGCTGTCTATTTTTTTTTTATTAAAAGTTTAAATTTTATTGAAGTATTGCAAAAATGTTGGAAAGCGATTTATGATTTAAGAGTAAGCAATTATTTTCTTTCTTGTTTAAATTAAGTTTCTAATTTAGATGTAAGGATACATGCAATGAATTTTGAAAATAAAACATTGAAATATCTTTGCAATACAAATGCATAAATTAAACCAAAAGTTTTGTTTAATATTCATCATACTTAAAAGATATTTGTAGTTTACAATGCCAAAGTAAAAAAGAGAAAAAGTTTATTATTTCATTAGGAAAATTAGTCTTATAAATTATTTATATAAAATAAAAAATAAATGAACTTAAATTCGGTGTACCAATGAAATTTTCATTTTCAAAAGACACTTTAAGCAGTTTTGTAACTAAAATGTCTTAATAATGCAAATTTAAAGATACATTAAGCAGTCTTTTCTTTTGTCATATAAAAATGCGCATGTTTGGATAATTATGTTACAAATATTTAAAGAATATGATGAGAACAATTTAAAGAAGAGTTTTTCAAGCTTTCTTTATTTTACATGGCTGTGAATAAAATTTCTATTTATTATAAAGAATTTCCATTTAAAAATGCAATGACGATAATGAAAACTAATACTTTCAGCTATTGTATCGTTAAGATAATTGTAAAAAAATTAAATTACTTCTTTATTAGTTAAGTTTCTTCGTGTATAAATAAATCAATTAATAT
Source organism: Maratus speculifer (assembly GCA_964019185.1). Lineage (NCBI taxonomy): Eukaryota > Metazoa > Arthropoda > Arachnida > Araneae > Salticidae > Maratus > Maratus speculifer. Next base: position 171,721,631 of record OZ025289.1, on the reverse strand, counting down.
ATTTGAAAAGTATTAAAGAATCGATAAAAATACTTATGCTTCATTTTCTGTGATACTTCTTTTAAAAAATACTTTTAATAAACAGAAATAGCATGATAAATTACGAAATTAATTATTTTTGATAAAAAGTTGGCATTATTTTAGCGACTTATATTCTAATAATTAATGACTGACTAATATAATCAGTTATCATCATAAAAAAAGCTTAAACATAGCTTTGATTCCCGAGTGATTAATTTTCCTTGTTTTGTTTCAGTTTATTTTTTTCTGTTACTGTTTATTCAGAAGTATAATAGTAGTAAATTAAACTGTAAAAACTTACATGCCACTAACGCGTATCAGAAAAATACGTAGATTCAATAAAAATATTATATCGTTAAACATTGTTCAGCTAATTTAAAATTTTAAAACTTTTTATCACACGCATATTGACGAATCAGTACTTTAAACATTTATTATTCTTAAAAAATTAAAAATGTACGTTTTTATACATAATCGATATAAAGCAAATCATCAATTACAATTTAAAAAAAACCACCTTATATAAAAATATATACATCATTGCCATTGTTAAAATGTTTCAAATTAATATTTTGAGTTGGATTTTAACATGCAAAGTATTTTAAAGAAAACATGCAGCACATTTAAAATTTGAAAGAGAAAGTATTAATTAATTTTAACAAATGATAGAATAAAAAAATAAGACTACAATTCTCTAATTTTTTTTTTCAGTGTAGTTGTCATTTTCTTCTAATATTTCTATTTATTATACCATGATTTAAAAATAATAATATTTTTTCATTAATCACCAAACTTTGATTTATAATGCACTTTTAAATAAAAAACATAAACTACGTTAATACATGCACATATTAATTTTTATTTTGTCACAAAACATATTTCTTTACTGTGATTCTCTACAACCAATTTTGAATGCTATTCTTTATTTCACCAGCGTGATGATAGCCGATGACTTATTGAATAAAGAAGTATTTAACCAAGTATTATCAATGGGTAGACACTATTTTCTCAGGAGAACACCGGGGCTTGTCTTCAAGTTTGTATCTGTTTGAAACCGCGAAATATAAATTATAATGAAAATTGACGTATCTCGAACAGAAATTCGGAATTTTTAGAAAATAGATATTATTTATGTAAACACCGTTGTCAGACAACGCTAAAATAGTTTCAAATACATACTTTCGAAAAGAATAATATAGAATAAATATTTTTTCTCTCAGATGTCATGTGATTGAACCTTACTGAGTTTAAAAGCTGGTAATACTTAATATTAACTGCTCAAAACAATTAAAGGATATTTGAAGTTTCATATAAAATAAAGATATGGGTGATTCTCAAAATAGGGGACAATTTATGTCTTTCGGCATACAAAAAAAATTGAGAGGTTTTCTGTCATGTTTTTATATTTAGATATGTTTTTCTTAATATTATTCATTATTTGCACTCAAGAATTATTCACTTTTTAGTTAAAAACACCTTAAAAGAACAGAATAAAGATTCGAAATGTCATTAGCATGGATGTCCACAGCAGCTGTGCCTTGTGTATACTAGCATTTTTTCAAGAGTTAATATGATTTTTATAAAATAAACAAATGTTATTCTTTCTTTATATTAATCAAGGAGAGGATTTATCCAATAAATTTCTTTTTAAAAATAAAATTATAGTACATAAAAAAAGAATTAAAGTTTGTCCTCCATATTCGATTTTCAAAACAAGGTCATACTAAAACAGCTGGTTATTAATCAAAATTTCATTTTAACATATGACAATAGTTTGAAAATATAAAGTTTCTCCATGGCAACAAGTAGCCATTTTATCGCAGCCAGAAAATAGAAGCATGTATTGTATTTTAAGAATAGAAGTTGAATATCAGGGGCGTACATCAATTGTATGTCATTAGAATGAATAATAATTTTCATGTTTATTTTATCGTTAAAATTTTTATTTTATTTATTTGCACAGAACTTTTGTGTTTTAAAAAGCCCCAGAAAGGAATATTGCATTGTGATTATATTGTGGCTGGTAATCTTATTTAAATTAAAATTTGTCATTAGCAAGGACAGATATCAGTGTCATTAGCATGGTTTTTCTGTCCATGCTAAAGACTCCTATGTACATAAATGTAACCAGTGCTTATATTGCATCCTTTATAAAGTTTAATTTTACGTATAAATTTAGGTATTACATTTATTATCCCTAAAATATGCATTAAATCTGTAGAAAAACCACTAAGAGAGCTTCTTACATTGTTAGTGTCAGAATGTTGTTCATGTAACAAAGTTTGCTCTTTGGTAATGTTTTTATTCTCCTTATATGTATATATGTAAAAATGGAAACCATTTCCTGAAAAGGAAGGCTAATAAATATAGGGAAAAAATATTTAAACAGGAAGAAAAAAAAATTCATAATATATTTATTCCATGCAATTCGTTTTGTCATTAGCATGGCTCAAAAAATACTAATTATTTTTTTTAAGTTAATTTTTAAATATTGAGCTCTGCTGACTACATGGAAAGTGTACCTAATACTATATTAACAACACCTATTTTTTTCAGAAATTTTGCTAACAGTAATTTTTTTAAGATTTCATTTTTGAAATCGTCCCCTATTTTGAGAATCACCAATATAAACGAAATTTTTTGGCCAAAAATAAAAGAAGAGAATCACAAATGCAAATTTTTCTGGTTTTCAAACTGTGGAGTATGCAAATTTTGAGTTCGACGTCAAAAACTTCGCTTCAGCGACAGCGAATGAAATTTGACTTTCAACTGGATAAAAGGAATGAAGACAAGGATGATCGGCATTCAATGATTGCTTTGTTTAGATGAGTACGATGTCTCAGCGAAGTCATTTGACAGATTCAGAAGCTTGGAGAATTGTTGGTAGGTTAGAAGGGGGGCAAACTCAAGCCGAAGTAGCGCAAGCCATTGGAGTGTCACAAAGTGTCATTTCCAGGATCTGGAACCGTTTTTTGGAAATTGGATGTGCAGACCGAAGACCAGGACAAGGTCGTACACGGGCAACAACGCACAATGAAGATCGGTAATTAGCGTTAACAGCTCGAAGACACCGATACATGAACGCTACTCTTCTCCAACAACACCTTCGCTCGGCTACAGGCACCACGATTTCAACTCAGACTGTCCAAGACCGGCTCCATGCTGTAGGTCTGTATGCTCGCCGACCGATGGTATGTGTTAGATTAACATCAAGGCATAGTCGCGACCGCAGGGAGTGGGCAACCGAGCATGTCCACTGGAGGAGAAATGAATGGAGCAATATTCTGTTTTCTGACGAGTCCCGTTTTTCTGTGCATCCGATAATAGGCGTATTTTCATATGGAGGGACCGTGGCAGTAGGAATAATCCTGCGTTCGTGCACGAAAGAGTCAGATTTGGCGGTGTAGGTGTGTTGATGTATGGTGGCATCTCCATTGACGGGCGCACTGACCTCTATATCATTCGATATGGAGATCTGACTGGTCGCCGATATAGGGATGTGATCCTCAGGCCTATTGTAGTCCCTTACGCTGCAGCAATCGGAGATAACTTCATTTTAATGGACGATAACTGCAGGCCACATCTTGCAAACCTGGTGGAGGATTTCCTTTTGGAGGAAGGAATCGTTCAAATGGAATGGCCAGCGTGTTCTCCAGACATGAATCCAATCAAGCACGTTTGGGACGCTCTAGGAAGACGTGTTTTTGGCCGCCAACAACCCTCACAAACTCTCCAAGTACTTGAAAGAGCTCTTCTGGAAGAGTGGGTCAGAATACCACAACTCCTCATTAATAACCTCATTGAGTCCATGCCTCAAAGGTGTTCAACGTTGCTGGCCGCCCGTCGAAACCATACCCCCTACTGAAAATGATTTTCTTTGAAGAAAATACCTTTTCTTATTCTTTTTTTCTCATATGCACAAATTGTGGTTTTTCCCTTTTGTATACAAATGCGCAACAAAATTCATTGTTTTCTGCCAAACATGCGCAGAAAAAAATGCATTTTATTGCGCATTTGTTCCGCCCGTGGAAACCATACCCCCTACTGAAAATGATTTTCTTTGAAAAAAAAAACACCTTTTATTATTCTTTTTTTTCTCATATGCACAAATTGTGTTTTTTTTTTCCTTTTGTACACAAATGCGCAATAAAATGCATTTTTTTCTGCCAAACATGTGTAATTTATTCTGATATAATCTACTATGTCTGTCGACCATGTATCACTCAGCTAAAAAGTTTCCCATATACAAAGTCCACCTAAAACTGCATCATGTTTTAATAGTTTTGAGCAGTGTAAATCGAGCTCATGCGAAATTATTATCAATACAGTGTTAATAGAATAATGCTATTATATAATTGAAGAGTTTGTAGCACGATAAAGGTAATTTCATTTTTGGTACTTTAAAGATATTTTCTTTCTTTCTTTCTTGTTTTTAAAAAAATCATTCATAATAGTAGCTTTGGCATTTAGTAAATAACTGAAAATAATGAATTGCAGCATGTCGTTGAGCATTGTTTATTTATATTTTCGTAGCCCAAAAATGGTAGTTAAATAGAGAAAATTCTGTACTACAGAAATAATGCTTCATTCATTACTACGTGAGACTATAGAGATTCATATTTTTAAGGCAAAACAACTTAACGATAAAATCATCATCAATACAGTCTTACTAGAAAAATGCAATTATATAATTGAAATAAGGTAAAGTAGATAAAAAGGAAGGTAACTTCATTTTTGACATTTTAACGATATTTTCTTTCTTTCTTGTTTTTAAAGAAATTTCTATCATAATAGTAGATTTTGGATTTAGTAATTGACTCAAAATAATAAATTGCAGAATGGAGTTGAGCATAGTTTATGCATATTTTCATAGTTCAATAATAGCAGTTAAATAGAGAAAATTCTTTACTACAGAAATAATACTTCCTTCCTTATTACGTGAGACGAGAGCTTTATATTTTTAAAACAATACAACTTAACGATATGACGCACGCATTTATTGATGGTGATTGGAATAACTTTAAAAGAGGACAAGAAGGAAGGAGAGAGGATGCCTGATCTCGAAACAACCTAAACTGAGAAGTAACAGACATTTAGTCAATCAACTGAAGATTTGCCGAATTGGAGCGAAAACGATATTGTAATGGTTTTTCTTTAGGAATACATATTTTAAATGTTTTATCAGTTATATATATACATTAAAATTTTACGTTTAACGATGCTTACGAAAACAGATTTGTGCATGTCACAGTGAGTGAAATCACCTTTAAAATGTGATATAATGTCCGAAATAAGTATATACAATAAATTGTATTTATTTTATTGCATTGCTAGAGCATATCATTCTCAGAAAGAATACGTGCGCAGCACATTAAATTGATTTAACGTGCAAAAAAATACATTCAATGAAAATGAAATAAGTTTTTAATATAAGCAGAACTATCTAGAATCATCCATTAATGACATCCTAAGATTTCATAGTATGTTTTATGGTTATTTACTTACAATTTCAAGCCTTGATTGCGAACACAACTACTAAATGCTTCATCTTTATGCTTACTTCTAATCTAGTTTTAAAATTTAGATTAATAAGTTATATCCTCATAATCGGACTCGGATAAGAATATTGTCATTTAAAGATATTCTGCCATTGTGTCTATAGCCAACTGACATATATTAATAGCAGCAATTTGCAATGAAACTTGAATTAAATAAATTAATCTTAATAACGTTATGCAGTAAAAATTGAATGTTACATATCAAGGGTAATAAAATGTGTATTTGTTAATAAAATGAACATGATATGGGTGTTTACATGAACACTTGTCGAATAAGTTTCATATTATAATTGAAGCTACCAGGATTTTAAAACCGAAAAATGTCGTTCATTTTATTGAATATATATGTCATTAATAGAATAAAACCAAGTAAACCTTTCGATAATGAAGGTAGCCACAAGTATAGTAGTTGCCATTGATGTGACTTACGCACAAGTGCTCATGAAAATACCTATATGTGTACTCTAGTTTATATACGTTTTACTGCTGCATAACAATTCTGTGATACAAAAATCTATACTTATCAATCCAGTTTTTCAAATGAAATGAACTATTTACTTCATATAATTCTTATAATTTATATATTTTAAGTTAGTTTTCGGAGGAGGATGAGAGGTTTATTTATTAAAATTCAGCTATTATTGCACCTCCTACTGAATATCTAAAATATATTTGATTGTTTGTTTAAATATTGTTTATATTTTAGGTATTTTAATGTGGGAAGCGGAAATAAAAGCACGTGTTAACTCTTCTAGACCTAGCAAGTTTGATATTTATCATACAGCTCTTTCTCAGCCTATATCATACAAACAGACAGACACACAATTTGCCTAATAGCTGCATAAGTACAATAAAAATCATTTTCTAGGAAAAAAAGTCTAGTTAAATCAGGCAGATTCTACAATTTTATTCCGAAACACAGAAACCCTTCTCTATCCCTGTAATTATTTATCTATTTACAACTTTACACCTTTACAACTGAAATCAATTTCAAATTATTTTTGATTACGACCATTTAAGTTTCTTGTGGATATTTTTAAATAACTCAAACTGTAAGCAAGTTCATTTTAAAAGAATCTTTACCATATTACTATGCGTTTTACAAAATGCGTTGATATTGTCGAAAGGGTTGCAATAAATCTTATTAAAATCTGTAAATATATGAAGTATATACCTTCATATAATGCAAATGAAATATTTCTTATATTAGTAAACATATGCTCCTACATTGTGTCTTGCAATGTGAGCAAAACCAGAAAATAAGAAAAAATCGTTGCCGATATTTCAATATTTATCTCATTAGATATTTGCAATTAACATAACACCCAATTTTAATTTATTTAGAAATAGATTGAAGAAATATGGATAATGAAACAAACTTGATATTGTGATTGAAAGGAAGCCATTTTTTTCTATATACATATATTTAGATTTATAAGCATGCAATGGAATTTATTGTTGAATCGGTATTTAAAAATTCATTCTTATAAAGAAGAGGTCTTTTCTGTGCGTAGAAACTCTTACAAAAAGCAATATTTATAACTCTTTTCTAAATAGGACATTTTAGAGGCACTTTTTATCCAACTAAAAATAAACTTGTGAAATAAATTGAGAATACTTCCGGAAAAAGTAAAGAAATTTCATGTGGGTTGTAAAAAAAAATTCTTTTAGTACTTTATTAGTTGTTTAAAAATTGAACTGTATATCGAAATTTAATCACAAATATTCCAAAGGATTTACTTTTTCTACAACTAACAAAGATGAAATCTTAAACAATCTAAAACATTTTACAAAAATTCATACACAATAAGACTTAATAAACTTTAGCCGTTAAAACATAGTATATTTATATACGCATTTGTTTATAATTTGACTATTTGAAATGAGAAATTTCGTGGTTCATTTATCAATAAACAAAGATTTTGCATTAAAAATGCTTAAAAGACTCTAACAATATACATAAATAAATAATCGGAAAAAAAATTAACTGTGGAATAAAAAAGAGCCGGTTATTATAACAAGAAAACTATTCATATGTTTTCATCTTTGTGGAATGCTCTGAGCAATTAAAATAAATCAATATACATATAATTTTAATAATAATGGGTGTCCCCCAAACTCCCTTACACTCTTAAAACGAAAGACTGGATTTGGATTCTCAGGTAAGAACTGTAAATTATTGTATCGGAAATGAATTGTTTTTTAAGTTGTTTTTTAGATTCAAACAACTGTAACTACTGTTAATGTTAGCAAGATGAAATGCACGTGGATGATATTGGAATATTGACTTGATTATTTTTGTGCAAAGAAAGGCTCTCATGTAGAAATATACTGAGGCAGTATAAAAAAAAACTTTTTAAGTTACTGTATGTATTTTTTTATTTATTTTTGCTCTAGGACTATTATTATTATTACTATTTTGTAATAATTTTTTCAAGTTGTACGGAGATATTTGAGGCAGTCTGTATAACATATCTCTGTAATAAAACAAATGTCTGATATTGTTCAGTCCCGTGTACCCATTTTTTTCATAGCTTCACCAGTTTTAAGATTTGCAACAAAAACTGATGCCAGTTTCTTTGTTTGGACTTCTCTAAATTTAACATGGTTTGATTTAATACAATATAGTTTATTATTTCATTTTATTTTATGAAAATAAATTACATCTGGTCAAATTGGATATTAATGAAATACTCATGCAAGATGCACTGAATTCTCCGATTTTTATATATTGCATAAATTCTTAAATAATTTTATTTGAGACTGAGTCATATTTTTTGCAATTTTTTTATATTCGCATGAGCAATCTATCTCTTTTACAGAGGATAATTGACAAATAAGTAGAATACAGTAAATGAAAAATGTTTTTTGAGGTAGAAACTTTTTTTCACCAATTTAAGGACATATGCCAAGGTTAGTACATCGTACCTTTCAAGTACTCGATAATCTTCAGACAATTCTTTCATCTTAGAAATATTAGATATATTTCTGTTTAAATATCTTAAATATATTTCTAAATTAAAGGATTCATTATGGTTTATCCAGCTTTCAAATCTATTATTTTCTTTGATATAGATATTAGCTTGAAAACCCTTTCACAATGTACTTAGTAAGTTTAAGTTCTTAAAACTAATGTTATGTGCTAAAACACTATTAGTCATATGTACTTACTAAAAAATAATGATTTTTTTTCAGTGTTGTCATTAATACCTAAAAAGCGCAAGAAAATATGCCAATATCACAAATAGCAGAAAAATGTGCCAAACAGAAAATATCGTTAACAATGGATACATGAAAAAGTAAAATAGAGAAATGAAATACAGTAAAAAAAAAATCCTGTAACACTGAGACCGAAACTAAGCTGGAAATTTGAAGATTCCGTATTTCTAAATGAATATCAAAAGCACTACCGATATTGTAAACAGTGACTTTATTATTATTATTATTATTATTATTTTTTTTGTTACACAGAAATGTGTTTTTCATGTGAAAGCAGAATTAAATTAAAATGGTCCTAAAAAATTAAAAAACAGCCAAATAAAGTCTTGTAGTTATACAATGCGTGTCGAAAGTTTAAGCACAAGAGAAAATTTCAAAATAAAATTTTATTAGTGAGAGAAAGTTACTTTCCTTTTCACATAATCTACAAATTGTAGTTTAAAAAATATATTTAACTGATTTATGTTATAAAATTCATCTTAAGTAATAAAAATTATCAAAACAACCAAAATGAGTGTGGTTTAAGCACAGTAGTTTTTTTAGTCTTTAGCAGAACAAGAATAAAAAAAATCACTGATAAACAAGGTTTCTGTTTCTAACAAAGTATGTGGTGACTTTTATATATTAGATGGTACTATGAAAGAATATACCATTAAAAAGTTTTCATCACCCACAGATTTTTTAAAAAATCAAAATCTTGAAAATCTGAATTTTGTAGTATTTATTCAACATATCTACCTTATGAAATTTATCATTTGGTATTTTAGTAACTACAAACTTTTGAATAAACACTTATAAAGTAAGTAGCTTATATAAAGCTTAAAAAAATATTTAAAACACTGAAAGTATACATTGTTTATAATTTTTCAGAAAAATATAGAAGAATATTTGTAAAAAGAAATGTTATTAATAAGAAATTTCATACTTTATGTAGCGGTAAATGTCTTATTTGTGGCTGCTCTCTTATAGGCCATTGTTCAGAGTTATATTGACAATTTACAGCAGACATTTAGCCACTTATATCATTACAATAGCATAAATCATCTTTTCTTTAAAAAATGTCGAATATGTCAATCTCGATAAATAGATATATTTGTATTGTTTTTAGGATATTCCAACCTTGCAATCTTGATCCAAGTAATTCTGAATTTCTGTTTGATAAATTTAACTCTCTCACAAAATCATTTAATTCTTTTTAAGTAATTAGGTGTGGTTCTTCATTTATGCAAGCATAATAAGGTGGTCTGGGGTAATAACGCCAGGCGGGGTAATAAAGCCAAGTGCTAATATTTTGGATAATTATGAAATAATCTGATAAATGACACCCATGTGTTCTGCGCAGAAGGGTTTTGAGTCATATAAATCGCAAAAAACAGCTTCAAGTTAATTTGTTTCATTTTTAGGTCTTATTGTTTTTACAAGCAACTAAAATTAACGCATGATCTAAAATTTGCGAGATACGTTTTGTGATGTGAAGACTATTTTTTTATCCGGAAATGCTTTGTTAATTACATAAATTTGTAGTACATTTCATGCACTTTCAGAATATTGTTGAAGATTTTGGATATCTTCTCGAGATAATTTGTAATTTAAAATGTACAGCGCAATAACTATAACGGGGTAATAACGCCAATCCTTGGCATTAATACCCCGGTTGATTCCCTACAGTAGCCGAGCTACATCCTAAATACTGATTCAAATAAACACAGTTTAAACTGTGCAATGTTTCTAATAATTCTATTTAAGCGGTCCTTTTTAAGCAAAAATAAGCTCACGGTCTGATATTCTTTTGCCTCATCCTCCTCCCCACACCACACCTTTATTTTTCTTACACTTTCACAAAAAATTGAACATTTTCAATAGCTTAGAATGCAATTTGTCAATTTCTAAGTTTGTAGAGTTTGTATTTTTAGAATTGGGTAATCTACATGCAATTATTCCATCTTATTTCATAGTTTTGTTTGCATGGCGTTATTACCCATATAGGTGGGTAATAACGCCAAATAGCATTGGTCAAGAAATCACGCCATTACATTTTATGAATACATATCTGTTAAATTATTTTTTTTATATAGATAGTCAATGAGTTGCTGTATCGAATCCTATATTTGTTTGAAAAATACAAACTAAAACTGAGCCGTGAAAATTGGTAGAACCTTAACGTGGCGTTATTACCCCAGGGTACCTTAGTTCATATCAGATGTAGAGGAAGTTTCAGTTTCATCAATTTCCATTTCTACTGTTACATCGTCATGTAAAATTCTCTCAGATTTCGGTATGTGTAAATCATCATTATGTAATGCTGGTCACATTGCTGAATCTAAGTTCTGGTACTTAATTTCATGTTTACTTCTTGCACAGAATCCTTTAATTTTTATAAAACATTAGTGGCAAACAGTTATATGATCCTGCGGCATGCGCCATATCAAGGGCATAGACAAGGACATATAATTTTCATCCATGACCGAGAGGTTTGTAGCACATCGTGTACAACAAGAATGAAGTTCCCATTTTTTATCTTGTTCACCTACTTTATACCAAAAGTACACATGATAGGCAGTCATTATTAACGGCGTGAAAGCGCATCGATGCTTTTTCAAAGTTAGCTCCCCGCACACACAGCAAAAACAATCGGGTTCATTAATGCATCCATTAGACATGTTTTACATATTGTAGAGAAAAATAGGATAATTATAATCAAAATTTAATTCAAAAGTCTTACAGAACAAAGAATTTGTGAAAAACTGAAAATTTCAACTGTCATTGGTTTGCGTTAAAGTCAAATACTGTGGGGGTGGCTAGAGCTGTCTGTTCAAGGTCGCTAACATAAAATTTATTAGGGGCCATATGTTTCTACTATCTTCCTGTATCTTCTATCATTGTAATAAGAAAAAGGAATGTTTGTGTAAATCAAATACGTGAAAGAAAATAATGTAATATAATTATAATGCCTATACTATGCCTACATACTCCGAAATTTATAAATGAAATTTCTTCAAATTGGAGGGTAATAGGAATTTTTAAAAATATATTCTTTTTCAGCAGATATCTATAAGAAACACCCAACGTATATAGAGAAACAGAAAATTCGTTAAACTTTGTTTAACAGTGTTATTGCTTCTTTCAACTGAATTACTTTAAATATATGGTCTTCAATCGATAAAATGAACTTCTGTATTGTTTCTGGTTAAATTTTAAAACAAGAGTTCTCAATGGCATCTTTCAAATCTTTAACTGAAGAATATTACTTTCCATTTGGATAAACTGCATGAGTGAGAATACCCCCACATATTTTCTATAGGGTTTTAATCAGGACTAATTGCCGCCATTTCAAAACAGACATTTTTTCAGCCTAAGCCACGATGAACTTGAGTTTGAGGTATGGATCGAAGCATTATCATGTTAAAATAACCTCCCCCCCCCCTGAAAAAAAAACACATCGGCAACGGGAATCAAATGATTGGCAAGAGTTCCTTGGTAGTTTTCATAGTTTTCACGACCACTGAAGAATGCTAGAGATGTCTGACCATTGAAAGGAATAGCCCCCCAACCATAATATTAAAGAACCACCATTATGTTGTCGGCTAAATACACTCCCAGGTTCTTTGCGGAGATCATGCCGATAGTACTTAAACCCACCAAGACCATGAAGGTTCCATTTTTTTTCATCACTGAATATGACATTTAGCCACTTATCACCAAATGACATGTATTTGAATTCCAAAACTCTTCTATGAACAGTTTTTTTTATATTTGTTCTGCAACTGCAGGTTTTATTTCCAAAAGGGAGTAATTACCAGTTGAAACCAAATTTATGATGAGACTATCTTAGTACATACTAGTCAATCGCGGATTTCATGAACGAAAGTTTCGTTTAAAATCACTACCACAAGACAAAGTTTGATGAATATCTCGTTTTGATCTTTTTAATGCACTTGATATTTGAGAAACAGACTTACATTTTGCTCTCATACTTGGATTTTTATCACCATCGTCTCTGATAAATGTTTCAACTTAGGCATTTTGTACTAACTCAAAAACAACAACTGAACAACAACAGCTTCTTATACATCCAGAAATTGTTTGCGTGCGCAACCGTTATGTCAGATTATTGCTTAAAAACAATTTTGCGTTTAAACATTTAAAACGATTATTTTTGTTCTATTTTTAAATTGCATGGTTTGAAATAAAATTCAAAAGTTAATTTCAATGAATATGGTGTTAAAATAGATATTACTAACATACACAAGATACATATTGAAATAAAATGAATATTTAAAGTTTTATTTTAAAATTGATATTATGCTTAAATATTTGACACGTACTGTAATTTCGAAATCATGTATTTAAATTGCATTTGCTTATATTTCCCATTAGTTATTTCCAAAGTATTTCTTGCCTTGTGTTAGATAATATACTAGTAGAAAATTTGATTTTTGTAATGCCCGTATTACAACTAAAAATCTGCAGACCCAGAACTGAACGTCAGCTTTGCAAATAGTTATTTTTTCACCTACTTTGGATAAAATGGAACTTCTTATTAATTGCAATAAATAACAAAAGTATGGGAAAAAACTACTTCGAAGTTTTTAAACATTAAAATTGTTAAATTAACCACTTTATTATATAATGATATTCTAAATTTTTCATGAGCAACTTATTCTGGTAATTTCTCACATAATACATTAGATATTTCAAGGAAGACAATGCCCTTGGAAACACTTGTACTATTAATAAATTTACATTTGCAATGTTTAATGACTGTGTAGTCATGATTATCGTATACTAATTTATTTTACTGTAAATAAACACATCGATTATCTGTAAAATAAAATGTCATTGAAACAAAAATGCCAAAGACAACAATGTAAAAAATTAGTCTCTCGTATATATTTTAATTCATATATTTAAAAAAAGTAATTGAAACACGTTTTAAACATTTTATAAAAGTAGATAAATACTGGAATATTACTGTGCACTTTTAAAAAATCTGTATATATGTTCACTAAATTATTTACTGTTATTTTTATTCAAAGAATTGAAAATTATTTAGTTATTGACAAGGTATAGCTTGAAATTATAAATGAAATATTAAAAAATTGTTTGTATCACTTGTAAAATAAGAAATACCCACTGGATTTTTTTTTTATATTTTCAAATATTTTTAACTTTTTATATTAAAAACTTTACTATTAATTATCATGTAATAATTTCCAGAAATAACTTATATAATGATATTTCAAACCACTAATTGACATTTCAGCTCTATTTACAACTTAAGTTGATGAGAAAATGGCTAAAATATTATTTAAAATGCATATATCTATAATGTTATATGCATGCATAGATAGGTGGATGGGTGTGTATTCCCATTCGAATTTTTGCTTACATTAAATAATTGTTTTTTTTTTTTATTTAAAAAACTCTGTTTATAATTTAAAATTTGTTGTCGTTTACTTAAGTTTCTTTTTTAATCTTTGCGCTGAATTTAAATATTAAATAAAACTTTAATTTGAAATTAAGAACATCATTAGTTAAATGCAATACGTATGTAAATAGTTTATTTTATAAATTAGAAAAATATTTCCAATTACTTAAAGTAAACCATATTCTCAAATTATTCAAGATGCTCAATTTATTAAAATTTTCAATTTCAAATGTAATCAAATTGAAGTATTATATTAGTTTTTCTTAATAAATAAAATGAATAACACTTTTTAATGAATACTGTTTTAAAATTTCTTCATTTTATTAATTTTTAAAAAATGTCCGTTGCACGTATCATTGTTTCATCGAATTGATATTTCTTCGGGCGCTTTAACTAAATTAAAGTGATAAAGAAAATGTAAGATTTATTTTAAATGGTACCTAAATGAGGAGAATATTTTAAAATCATAAATGAAAATTAAAGTTATTTCACTCAGTCAGCAATGTATTTAAATATACATTTTTAATACCGCTTCAAAATGAAACGGCAACCAAGAGGTCCATCTAATTTGTTCTAGAGAGATGAATCAAATTTAATTGCAATACTTTAAAAATCTAGTCGCGAGCACTCTTTATATTTATGTAAAGAGAGCCAAAAGAAAAGAAAAGTTTTTTCTCTTAATTTTTATAATTATCATCGATATTTTAAATGTGCAAACAAAGAAAAGAAAAACCGTCTTTAGAAACGAAATGTAATTACAGTTCTTTTCATTTAAAAAAAGTTTCGCATAACATTTATTGAAAAAAGATTTTTGAATTTATAAATTTTTATGCTATGACATATATGTAATATAAGGTGTGAAATTATATCCTTGGTCAACTATTAATGGGTTAATTTTTAAAAAAAGGAGCACTGTATATTATCTGCAGATTAAAAGTTGAATATTTGTCATAGAAAAGGAAGAGACAAAAATAAATTTGAAAATGCTGCAAAAATTATCTTTGCATTATATCCATATTATTAGCTGCAAAATATAGTTTTACGTTACATCAATATTGTTATGCATTAAAAAAAAGAGTTCCTTAAAAACCCTTGTACCTTTAGTTAAGCTATAACAAAGAAAAATAATAAATAAAAACCAAATTAATATTCATAGAAAAAGTTTATTATGAAATATTTATATAAAAATACCATAATATAATAATAATAATAATAATAATAATAAATCGAAAAGAAAGATTTAATTTGCCTTTGTCCTTTTAAAGTCACCAAAGGCTATGCTAAGAACGAGTTTATATTGTACAACTCTCAAAGAATACAGAGAATTGCGTAATGGTTTAATTATCAAAACGTACAGATTACATACCGGGTGTTCCAAAAATAACCGGTAGATTTTAAAATTCAATAACATAAAAACGGTGACAGCTATTAAAAATTTTTTTGCAGGAGGGTTATGTATAATGCCATAAGTTTTATCTCCGGGATTTTTGATTTTAGTTCGGAAACCAAACAATAGATGGCGCTGACGGCGATTGGCGCTCAGTCGAAGCCGAAACTGAGCTCACTCAGCATTGATACAAAGGAAGGAGATTAAGGATATGGAGTGCGTCTCATTCGATTTGATTTCAATGAAATGCATTTTTGCCATGGATGTAACAGATTCTTCGATATTGGAATGCAGCGTTCAGAAATGGGTACAAATTTCGCAAACAGTATTTGAGTTTGCAGGATATTTTACATTTATAAAGTTTTATTTGCCCGGATAAAATTACTTTCTTATGGCATGATTTAAAGAATATTTTATGCATCGTATTTTAAAACTACACTCTTAAAAAGTTTAAACCTTTGCTGCATCATCACACCTCCGCTTTTATAGAAAAAGATTACTTCACTGTATTATGAAGCATCCTCATTGGTCAAAATTGAGATATTCTATAATAGCAATGCAGTGACGATGCAGCAAATGTTTCAAATTTTAACAATGTTGGTGAAGATATTTTGCTACAATCTTGCTCTTACACCGTAAAAAATTGACCTATTTGCTGCAGCGTCACTCCACCACCTTTATAGAAAACGGTTACAATATTGTATTATGGAGCATTATCATTGGTCATAAAAGACATATTCTATAAAAGCTGTGGAGTGATATTCTAGCAAATGGGTCAACGTTTTTGCAGTGTTTCTACACTGGTCAAAATCTGCTGCATTTTGTTGCAACGCACTCCACCGCTTGTATATAATATCTCTATTCCAACCAATGAGAAAGCTCAATTTCACGGCTAAGTAACCGTTTGTTTTCTATACAAGCAGGGGACTGCGTTGCAACAAAATGCGGCAGATTTTTAACAGTGTATGGGGAGGCATTTTTGTAATAACTCTATCGCATTTTGACATTTTTTAATAATTTTTTTTGCATTGCATAGCTGAGGTCCCTCTCAAGATCTCTCCTTTACTATATTTCTTGATTATTTTCAATTATTTTGGCAATTTTCAACAACAGATGACGCTGCAGGTGTGATGAAAGCTATTGAAGAAAACTCAGTCTCTGAGTTCGCTATTCTGTAAGTTGTCTTTCTGCTGCAAGCGTATGCTGTTCACAAACTGCAAGTTTGCAGGTAAAAATGGCTTATTCTTTAGAACAGAGGATTTTTTTGGTGTTGGAATTCCACCGCCTAGAACACAGTGTTGCTGCTACAAGACGAAGTTTTCAACGGAAGTTTAATGTAACCAAAGGACCGAAAAGCGATACAATAAAGAATTTTTTTGAAAGATTTCAACGGACTGGAGACGTGAAGGATGAACGTGCTGGAAATGTAGGGCGACCGCGTACGACAACAACAGAGAGTAATGCTCAGCTTGTGCAGAAGGTGATCGAACAGCGGCCTCAGGTTTCCATTCGCCGTGTTGCAGCTGCGGTCCAAATAAAGCCAACGTCCACGTACCGTCTCATGCGCCAGAGTTTACACCTCTATCCATACAAAATTCAAACTCGGAAACCCCTCAGCGCTTCTTCTATTGATGCACGAGTAACATTTGCTAATGATATGGTGCAAAGGATTGATGTCGGCGATATCCAAGTGGACAGCGTTTGGTTTAGTGACGAAGCTTATTTTTACCTGGACGGTTTCGTAAATAAACAGAACTGGCGCATATGGGGAACTGAAAACCCCCATGTTACAGTCCCATCATCCCTACATCCTCCAAATGTGTTGGTTTGGGCCGCCATTTCTTCCAAGGTGCTCATTGGTCCATTTTTCAGATCCGAAACGATTACTGCACCACGCTATCTGGACATTCTTCGAGAATTTGTGGCGGTACAAAATGCCTTAGACGACACTGCGAAGACCTCGTGG
The DNA here is from genome assembly GCA_964019185.1 of Maratus speculifer. Classification (NCBI taxonomy): domain Eukaryota; kingdom Metazoa; phylum Arthropoda; class Arachnida; order Araneae; family Salticidae; genus Maratus; species Maratus speculifer. Next base: position 171,704,052 of record OZ025289.1, on the reverse strand, counting down.
TTTATGCAAGATGGTGCCCGGCCACATCGCACAGCCGAGGTCTTTAATTTCCTGAATGAACATTTCGATGATCGTGTGATTGCTTTGGGCTATCCCACACATACAGGGAGCGGCGTGGATTGGCCTCCCTTATCGCCAGACAAGAACCCCTGTGACTACTATCTGTGGGGACACGTGAAATACCAGGTGTACCGCCACAATCCAGGAACAGTCGAACAACAGAAGCAGTACATCTCTTCTGTATGTGAAGCCATCCCTCCTGAAACGTTTATAAACGTTACTGGTAATTTCGTTCAGAGACTACGCCATATTATTGCTGCGCATGGTGGATATGTGAAAAATATCGTTCTTTAGATTTTTCAGACTGCAGCGCCATCTGATGTTGAAAATTGTAAGTAATTTCGTAAGTTTGTCTGTCTAAAAATTTACTATTGTCCCAAGCACATTACAACAAACGGTGTATTATTGATTTTTCAAATATACCGTCATTTTTGAAACAATCGGAATAAAGTTACTTTTACTTCCAAAACCGATTTTTAATTGAAATTAACTTTATAAAAAAAATCTGCAACCAAAATCGAAAATGTAATCAAGGAGTGATCTTGAGAGAGACCTTACTTATGCAGTGCAAAAAAAAATTAAAATTAAAATGTCAAGATGCGACAGAGTTATTACAAAAATGCCTCTCCAAAAGAACACTATAAAAAATTGACCCATTTGATGCAGCGTCACTCCACAGCTTTTATAGAATATGTCTTTTATGACCAATGATAATGCTCCATAACGCAATAAAGTAGCCATTTTCTATAAAAGCGGCGGAGTGAATGACGCTGCAGCAAATGGGTCAAATTTTTTTACAGTGAATAGCTTTAGCTTGCGAGTTTCTTCGCGGGCAGGGACAGAGGGTTTACAGAATGGCAAATTCACAGATTGGGTTTTCTATTATAGCTTTATAGCTTTCAAATTGCCTGCAGTGCCATCTGTTGTTGAAAATTTTAAGTGACTCCGAAAGTTGTATACCTGAAAATTTACTATTGTCCCAATCAGATTGCAACAAACGGTATATTTCTAACGCTGCCCATTTAATAACGGCTGCCTATAATCTGCCCATTTAAATTTTATTAATTTTTCAAATATACCGGTCATTTTTGTGACTCTCTGCATCGTCACCAACACTGTTAAAATTTGAAACATTTGCTGCATCGTCACTGCATTGCTATTATAGAATATCTCAATTTTGACCAATGAGGATGCTTCATAATACAGTGAAGTAATCTTTTTCTATAAAAGCGGAGGTGTGATGATGCAGCAAAGGTTTAAACTTTTTAAGAGTGTAGTTTTAAAATACGATGCATAAAATATTCTTTAAATCATGCCATAAGAAAGTAATTTTATCCGGGCAAATAAAACTTTATAAATGTAAAATATCCTGCAAACTCAAATACTGTTTGCGAAATTTGTACCCATTTCTGAACGCTGCATTCCACTATCGAAGAATCTGTTACATTCATGGCAAAAATGCATTTCATTGAAATCAAATCGAATGAGACGCACTCCATATCCTTAATCTCCTTCCTTTGTATCAATGCTGAGTGAGCTCAGTTTCGGCTTCGACTGAGCGCCAATCGCCGTCAGCGTCATCTATTGTTTGGTTTCCGAACTAAAATCAAAAATCACGGAGATAAAACTTATGGCATTATACATAACCATCCTGCAAAAATTTTTTTAATAGCTGTCACCGTTTTTATGTTATTGAATTTTAAAATCTACCGGTTATTTTTGGAACACCCGGTATATCATAAATTAACATAATTATTTAACAAAAAATACGTAATGTGTGCACGTACGTGTTATGCAATATTTAAAATTGCTAAGATGTATGAAAATAAATCTTTCAAAAGAGTCAATTAAATATATTTGGTAGAGTGAAAAAATGTTCACAATCAAATAAATCTATTATTCCTTACAGCTTTTTTTAAATAAATTCGCATTTCACAGTAATACCGTTCAATACAATACACCGTATGCTACTGGAAAGTCGGTAAGCATCCAAATATCATTTATTGATGATCTAAAACTCCATTTTTACAGCTGTAACTACAAAGACAATTTTTATTTTACATTTTCTAGTGTAAAATTATATTTAAAGAAAGGTCGTAACAAAAAACAATAGTTTTTGATTGTACATACTTTGAATTTCGTTATAATATTCATATTTCATAGAATGTAATTGTATTAAAAAAATTCAACTGATAAAAAATTCTTCTTCCGTTGTATGTAAAAAAATATAATACAAATATTTAGCTAAACTAAATGTTTATTTTAAAAAAATATGTCTGTCCCTTTTTTTTATATAACATACACAACAAATTTATGTTTCTTAAAACAGAAACAGAAACATAACATTCATAATTCTAAGAGTAAATGTCAACATTTTATTAAAACTGTTGTAGGATTTCAACACTGATACTATCTAAAGAACTTATCTGCAATCTTCCGTTTCTTTATAAACATTCCAAAAAAACTATGGCTTCAGATTAAATTACTTGGAAGAGAATTGAGATTTTCTGCGTACTGTAGTCTGAAAAGGAAAATTTCATAACATATCCTCGAAATGCATTAGAGTCTGAGGGAAAAAATATATGTTGTTATATTTTTTTTAGAAATAGTCTCTGAAAATATATTAAAAAAAAGCAGTTTAAAAATCTCCATCAATAATAAATATTTCTTTTTTGATTATTAAAATTAAATTTTGACCTTTTTTAATAGATTGTTTACTTATGCATTTTTTATAAAAATAATTATGTTATTATCATATAATATACAAAATTATGCATAATATAAAATCTAGATTTTTTAGCAATTATAACAGTGGAGAAAAAGCAAACAGGTGAATCCTTTGTGTTTATCTTAAGAAGAAATTGATCTGTTGCAAAAATTGTTAACTATTAGAAATAAAAACACAAAAAAGAAATCTATTAACTAATTTTTATAAAGAACACGGATCTATTAACATTATTTCCAATTTCATTTATTTGAAATAAATAATTTCTGATGTAAACAAAGCACGTAGTTTTACGTACTTAAGAAATGGATTTTTATTTATCTATTTATTTTTTTGTTATAGTCTAACATAATGCTAGATTCTTTGTCTTTTTCTAATTTCGTTTGGTATCATTATTTTGCTTGGAACCATGGAAAAAAATAAAACTTTGCGGATCGTTTCGAAACAAATCTTGGCTTCCTTGTAGATTTACCAATGTGATAAAGGAATTGTATTTTATTGGAAATTCAAAAGTAATTCTCAGAAGTTACGTTTCAATGTTTCCTTAAGCAAGATTTTGATATTTTTAAATTAAAACATTTTTTAAGAATTAAATTAATGCTTTCTGGATCTGCTTTAAAATCATTCTTAAAGAATAAGCGACAGCGCAAATGAAACTTGAGCATTTTATTTTATCATTAATGACATTCTTGTCATTTTTCAAATGTGTAAATTTGGGAATTTACGTATTTTGACACTAAAACCATCATTTTGACTTTTTCATCCACAAGAGATTGATATTCACACCATTTTGTTATTTTTTAAACCTTATTTATATACGTTATAAAAAAATTGTAAAGAAATACATTGCGTCTGAATAGGTTATGGCTTTTATGCGGACGTTATGCTTTTCTAATGAACTCGCAATTTTCTAAATGATTACTATTATTAATGAATATTATTATTATTTAATTATTTAGAAGTGAATTCCGCTTTTATCTTTCTAACGCATTTTGCTGAACAAAATAAGCCACATATGATAATTTAAATCTGTTATGCATAAATTTTTCGTTTAAAAATGCATCATGTTACCCAGCTTTTTCATTGTGAAATATGAAATTTGAATAATTAAATCTTCAAAATAAAATCTTCGATAAGTTTTTGAAGCTTACAACGTAACTAATTTTGTCGACTGAAACGTATTTAAAAAATGCAAAAATCCTTTTATCAGAAATTGGGAATACAGATAAAGATGAAAATAAAATCACATTTTTTAAATTAAAAATGTTTTATTCATGTGCCCTACTGCATTAAATATGAATTTCTTAAAACCCATAATACTTACTTATTTTACATATATTTTGATTTAAATATTCTTTTAAATCAAAAGCGCTAACATACAAAACTTATACATTTAAATAACTGAAAATTATATGTTTTAGAAAACACATGTATTAGATGTTCATAACAATTCCATATTTTTTCATTGCAACAGAAGTTTACTTATGTAAAAAATAAGGAATAATAACGAAATCTTGGTTTGGTTCGATATGTGATTCAAACTTGATCAGATAAAAAGAAAAATATTTTTAAATACATTTATATTAAACAAAATACGTTATTCGTTAATAAAATACGTTAACAACATAGCAAATTAAATACTTTTATTTAAAATGTAAATGACTTTCCAAATTAAAAAAATATATACAAGGAAAATAACTCTAAATATTTTGTGAGTTTTCTATTTGAGTGAGTTAAAAGAAGTAGCTTGATAAATACATAAGAAATTAATAAAAGTTGTTTGTTAAACATCTATACATTCAAAATAAACGTTTTTAAATTGTTGGTGATCGCTCGAGAGATTTTCGTGAGGACTGTGAAGATATACTGTCAAACTGTACGCAAGCATTAATTTTATGAAATGATTCCTGTTTGTAAAAAAGGTGTTATTTTGTAATTGACAAATCTAAACAATTTCAGAGTTGATCCGTAAAATTTTTGGTAATATGATATATGATTATTCCAACTAAGAACACAAAGTGTTATTGAAGCCGTTTTCTGATCTATACGATGTGGACCTCAGTGTAGCAAGAAATACATTCAAATATTCAGCGGTTTCTTCATTAATAAGCGAAGCCAGTCAACATTCTAATGGTTTTATTCATCACATATAAAACAGTTAAAGCTATTCCCATATTATGAAAATATTCTTGAACCTCCCATACTTTTGAATAAATCATGCATGATGTTAAATAAAAAATTAGAATTCTACAAATTTGCGGACTCCAATTAACATATCTGAAATACTTAAAAAGAAAGGGCAAAAATATCTCTCTTGTGCTCATGCACGCCGATTAGATAGCGATGCGTAGGAACGCAGATGTAAACTTCAGTACGAACCAACTAAATTCAGGAATGGATCACACCAGGGAATGTGTGCGGTTTTTCAACTATTGCAGACTTAGAGAGGGCGTTAACAGGGAAAAAGTTTCATATCTGCCGATGATGGAGTGACTGCTGTATAATATATTCAATGACAGAAAATCAGCTTGAATTTGACTCATGAAATAAAAAGAAAATAGTAAAAATGGCATTTAAAAACACTCAAGAATAAAAAGTAGCTTTTCTCAAAATATTATTGTTTTGAGAGAGTGTTAAAAATTATATAGGAATAAAATGTTTTAGATAAAAGTATGAATAAAATAATTATTACTATGTGCACTTAAAATTTACAAACTTAGACAGGAAAAAATAAGAGGTATTATTAATCCTCCAAGCGTCTTGCAAATGGGTAAAATTGTAATGTTGTTTTCTCTGCATTTTGTTTTAAATGCTAATAAAATATGATTCTTTTAATATTACATAAAAAAATCTTATTTAGGAATATAAATGTAATCCTTGAGAGTCTTAATCATTCTTCAATGCTTTGAAAATTCATTAAATTTATAGAATTATAATATCTTAAACATTGCTTATATTGCAGTGAAACCTGGAGCTTAGTGTACGGAATTTTACGGGCCAAACGCTAAATGAAGGAAATAACAAATATGATACAAAATTTAAATAATTTAAATGAATGTTGCAAAAAAATTTATATAACATTTATATATGTATATAAGGATATCTAATGATTATAGTAAATGACTGTCTAATAACTCTAGGTTATATGATATAGTTACAATATTTGCAAATTAAAATTAAGGAGGACTACGGGATATTCGTGTACATAGATGAAGCATTCGGCTATCAATTTACAGAGTTCGATCAGGAACAACTTACTTCTATCCGAGCCATTGTAATTCCCTTTCTTCATCTTAGAAGGCTCCTTGGCCGGGTCGGCTAAACGTTGCACTCACCAAAAAGATCTGTACGGTTCACTCTCTACATATTCAATTTCTGTGGGAAAGAACGGATGCTGCTAATACTGCTACTACCATTGCATGAGTATGTATGAATATTGGCGTGTAATAAAGGTATAAGACAATTTACGAGGATGAACAAAAGTGTTCAAGTATGTTTCCATGTATTAGTATAAATTTCTGAAAGAAAAAATCCCATGTCATGTTTTTTCTTGCTAAATTAAATTTTCGCATTACATTGTATGCATATCAGACTGCAGATCAATTGTAGGGGTATTTAAAATAATTGAAAAACATGTTTTTTTTTATTATTACTTTTTAAAGGATTTCGTAAAGTGTTAGAAAGTGTTTCATAATCTATGCCTGACGCCTTTTTTTCATTGTTGACTATAAAGTACTTTTAATATTTCAGTACTATCTAGGATATTTTAATAAAATGTTACTTTCCGATCACTAACTGTTCATTTATTTAAAAAGTTTTATGTATATCTTCATAAATGCTATTTCAAACAGTAATTCCCTGGAGATTAAGGATTTAGGAATATTTGGATGAATGATAAGGTAATTTATCAGTTTGAAAGAAGAAATGATAATGAACTTCTTGGAATGCCATTTTATCACTAAAAGATAAATTATGTGCGTCTTGTATGTGGAATAAGTAAATTGAATAATTATTTTGCTAGATTACGTTTACTTTCTACTGATATCTACATTAAAATCATACGGAAAATTTAACCAATTTTAATTTTTTTTAATAAAAAAATCTTTACACTCATATAATAAGTTCATTTGTATATAGAAATTTTATTTTTGTTTTCTATTTTTATTTAAAAAGAAATCTACTTTTTCTCGAAATGGTTATACGTAGATTACAAAAAATGTTTGTCGCATGTACAAAATGAAGACATTTATCTGCGTCAGAATTATCGACTGTGTAATTTCTGTTTGTCTAAATATAACAGAATAAACTTCTAATGAAAAGTTTTTTTAGTATGGAAATTTTCATTTTTTTTATTTGTACAGTGTAATAAAATATAAAATAAAACATATGGAATTAAAACATAAATGGAACACAAGTCATTATTATAATTATCCTCAAAATCATTCATGAGGGTATTTTTATCCTTATACAATATTTTTATGAAAATATTACCTAAAAGAGAAAATGAAATTCCAATACCTATATTAATAAAAAAAATTCTTTAAAGTTTTTTTCCATGGCCCTTTTTCCGTGGCATGGTCTTTTATTTTCTACCTCAAGTGTCCGTATCAGAGAGTAATTTGGGAGGAGGGTAGGTTCGCCATTTTCATGTACTATCTACAGTTCTTAATCCAAATTTTCTTTTACAACTCGAAACCAACACATGACAATAAAACGTGTAAATAATATTTTTCTAAGTCTACTTTTAAAACCGTTTTCTACACATATGGTTAGTATTTACTTGTTATCGTTATCTTTTTATCGTCATGCTTCATTTGATACATTTTGTTTAAAATGAGTTTGTTTGTCCTAGCTGTAAAAAAAAGTTCGTATGTGATAAATATCGTATTTCGATTCCACTTTTCAGGAAATTCTTTTCCAATATCTTATATTACATTCGATTAACTAAGGATTAGTTTTATTCTTACTCAAAGATCACTTACAGGAAACAGGTTTTTCATAATGAAAGAGAAAATTATGTCTCATTATAGAATATTTCAAACTAGCAGAGGAAGTATATTTTCATGGATCTTTTAACGTTCATCGTCAAATCCAAAAATCTCTTTCATTTAAAATGCATCGCGTAAGTTAAAGTAACAATATCTTAAAAGAATAAGAACTTTGCTGCATTTTTATATTGATTTTTTAATATAATGCAAAAACATTTCATTCTATACAGATAACTTAATATTAAGACTTTTTTTGGAATTTTTGCGATTAAATAAAAGAATATAATATTCATGATTAAAGATATTCTACCGTAACCTCAGCATTTTTACAGTTAAGGCTACGTAGTCTACTACAATATGCGAACATTTGAAAGATACTTTTAAATAATACACAATTTTAATCGTTTATCTGAAATGGGTTTAATTTAATTTATGTAATTTGAATTCGTTTAAAAGTACGTATTAGAAGCATTTTAGAATTTACTTTCAAATGTACTGCTAAAATCCTTTTTATATTGAATTGCCATGTCATTCGATCATTTTATTTAATTGAAAAAGATTAAATAAGATTAATTTAACTTTTATGTGGTCAAAGATGTGCTCAGAGGAGGTTTAAATTAAAGTACGTTTATGTTCTCGCTTCCTGTAAAAATCGTCGAGTAACTAGAAAAATTACTGCACATTTTTAACCATTTGGAACAAACATATAATTACCATATTTTAGTGAAAAATATTTCATTTATGCTATCATCGTCTTATATTATATCACTAAGCTATTATAAATTAATTTTTCATACATTCAGGCATTTCATAAATTCTTAATAAACGGTAAGACACACATAAATTCATTTTAAATATTCTTGAAAATTGAGGTATGACTCTATTTCATATATAAAATTGGATTAGCAATTTTGAATAATATATGCAGCATATTCTTCAAAACAAAGTTTTGCTGTTATGTACTTTATCCTATTCTGACCGTCGCATATGATTGTTGACATGATACAGATTCCAGTCTAAAAGAACAAGTTCATTATACAATAATTAGTTTTCACTTGCAGATGAGCGGAAAAATTGGATCGTATTTTAAACTTATTTCAAGTAATTTATAATCCAATTGAACATATCTACGCATCTAAACATAACTTTCGCAATACAAAATATTGCTGAATTTTGCACCTAGGATGGCATTCCTGTCAAAAGTACCAATGACTGAAAACAGATTACTTTACATGAAAAACATTGAACTTTATTAAATGTCTCTCTTTAGACAAACCAATAGATCTACAAATTAATTATTTGGAACTTGATGAAACAACCTTTTATTTAATGATGAAATCTTCTAATAAAACACGACAACAATTTCAAAGCACGTGTGCTTTAATCACTTACCAGAGCTGCATCAGAAAATATTAAGTCAATGTCAGTTTTGTGAAGTAGTACTTGTCTCAAATCTGGTAATTTACCAATTCTCGTCCTTTATTATAATTCCCCTTCTGATCATGGGAAATAAATTTACTTAAAACTACCTGAAATAACCTATAAAGCAGTTTCTGAGAGGTATAATCTCCGTTGTGAAAATAAAGAAAATTACTGATACGCATTGTTCTTATTCATGTTACACAATCGAACAAAATGCTATTAATCAACTTAGGCTCCAATTATGAGCGGACAATGAACTTTCACCGCAGATACCTGCACGATGAAAAATTACGTTTTTTTCAGGTATCTGCTCAATTTCATGTTAAAAGGTATTTTTTGTAATACGCGTATGTGTTTTAGTATTTAATGAACGTCTGTTTTATAGTTAATGACATTATCACTTGTTATGGAAATTATCATGTACTTAAAATGGATTTACAACCCCAAAAATATATTAAAAAATAAATAAAAACACAAGGTGTTAAATCAGAAAATATATAAAGTTTTTTTTTCAATATCGTTAATTGTTTGATATTTCATTAATAATATACATCTATTAACTAACTAATAAATTAAAATGATAAAAAGTTTATAAGCAATTTTTTTTTCACATTTCAATATAAAAGATAATAATATACAAAATTGAACAAAATAAAACTATATTGAAAACTATCATATCCTGCAAAAGAAGTAAATTAAATGTATAATTCCTACTACAATGAAAAAAACTTGTAAACTTTACGTTAGTTTTATAACTATGTCTAAACAAATCAATGTACTGTTCATTCCATTTTGATTGAATTTCACTGAATGTCAGTTTATGTAACAAAGTAACATTGAAGTCGCATTGGTACTTTGTTACAAACGATGGCAGTTATCGAGATGACGATCTGAATTTTCAGTATGTGTGGCTTTATGACGTTTTGGAAATCTTTGAATGACGGCTCTTTCACCTTAAAATAATTTCTAATATTGATTTACTACTATAGTTACCTCCCCTAAATTTCGAAAAAAAAATACTCCGCAGGATTATCAACATAAATAGAAATTAATTCACGCGTTTTTATTTTATGTTTGCATTGTTTTTTTTTCTTATAATACATAATATCACGTGATTTTGTAAACCATTTTTTAATTTTTTTTTACAGTGTATTTGTGACAATAGAGATCTTGAAAATTTCACCGTTTGAGGTATGAAGCACATATTGATCTAAATATAGGTATTTATATGACTTTTATCTATATATTTTTTCGCTTTTAGAAATGTTTAGCTTAGTTTGGATGATTATTCATATCATGTTAAAATCTTGTGTACGTCGTTATATAAACGAACTGTATTTAAATTTTAATCCAGATTTTTATTTTTTATTGTTAAAGATTTTTGTATCTCAAATAAAGAAAGTAAGAAATGATATATTGCAAAATACAACGCTTTATTGTGCTTTATGTTTGGCTTATTTTAGCCGAAAATCTTCTCGAATGAAACGAAGCAGTCAAGTACTTTTTGCATGCATGCAAAAAACCCATCAAATTTCTTAACACGGCAGAAATAAACCTGCTAAAGTGATTTTCTCAGTAGTCTCGCCGTTGCGATATATTTTGGAAACTATACGAGTATTTAAAGTTTGCATGTTTTGTTAATGGATTTATACTATGTTATTTTAAAACAATTCTTACTAATATTTTTAATGTCAAACATCAATGTTAATTACTTAATAAAAATGTAGAATACGAAACGTTTATTATTATTATTATTATTATTATTATTATTATTATTATTATTATTATTATTATTATTATTATTATTATTATTATTATTATTATTGAAAAAGTGTTGATTTCGAAATAAAATATAAAAAGTTGGAAATTGCATGTTAAGAGTATCAAATAATGTGTGTTCGTACCATAATGAAGGGTTAAAAATATTCAGTTCTTTGTGTAATAGTATACAGCACTTCAAATAAAGTAAAGTGATCGAAATCATTTATGCCTCCCATTAAGTACTACCTGATTTCTATTCTATAGAAAGTAAGTTGTAGTAAACCTTAGGAACGATATCAGTTTAATAAAATATGAAATAGTTTAATTAAATTAGAGCGCACCCCCAAAAATATGTTCGATATACCATTATGTAATGGAATAAATTTGCGTGGCCCTCTAAATAAGTAACAGATGATTTTTGCAGCACAGATTTTACAGTGTGTATATTTTAGAATGTTAATTCATAACAAATTATGTTCGGAAGAGTTTAACGTTATTAAAATGCACTTGAATATATTTTTCCCATTGGGTGCAATGTAGCTCTTTAATTTTGAAATTTTGATTGTCTCTGCAATTGAACTATACATCCGATTTTCATAAACTTTGAAATGACTTTACAAAATTACTGAAACAAATAAAATGCTACAATTATATAATTTAAATTTCAGATGATTCGGTTGTTTAGTTTTTTCTCTGTTATGTACGGGCAGACAGACAGACAGATAGAATGATTGACGGACGGTCTTAAAGACCACTGCATATGCTACGAATTTACATACTTTCGAATGCAATGCACATAAAAATCTAAAGAAAAGATTTATTATTTCAGAAGAAAACCTAAATATTCGGAAATGCATATTTCTGGGGGAAAAGATCTTTAAATGAACTAAACAGACCAGGAATTTCATTGGATAAACAATTTTAAATGCTCTATAATGGAGAAAAATATTTCTATAATGTTGTGTTCATACTTAAGCATATTTAACAAGTCAACATGTCTCCTCAAGTAAAGAAACTTTCTTTAAGGATTTTATATCCCTGAGGAGTTTTGATTTACCATCGGTGACAAAAAGCACATTGAGAACGTGTTTTCTCTGATTTCGATGCATGTCTTGAGGGCATTTAAATATCACATAGTTTTAAAACAATCATCAGCTCTGAAATATTCACAATATATGTTTTAAATGTATGCGTTGATCCCTGAGGCAAATTCAGATTAAATCTTTTATTATTTAGAATGGAGAGTTCTTTAGTCTTTACGTGTTCGTGCTTCCAGAAAAATGATTTCAAACTGCTTTATTGATAATATGAGTACCAGGCACTTGTGTAATCAAAGTTATTTTTGCGTTTGATATGCATGAAAAAATTTATTTAACAAATGTTAGCGGATTATTATTTACGTATTATTCTTTTAACATTGCCATTAATTTATATTTTATAATAATAACATATACAAATATATATGCTTATTACCCTTTTAAAGTTACGGCTCCTAATATCCAAAAGACATGTTTGGCATTATCAATAAGCCATCAGCTTTTAAAGCCTAAATATAAACTCTTAATGTTATTATTATTCTATGCAAAGCCCAGTAGGATCATAAAAACAATAAGTATGAGAATTTTTAAAAAGAAAGTGGTTATAATTATGAATTTGGTGAAAAGTACTTAGATTTAAAATGTGATGTTTAAGAATCACTTATTTAAAGACTTTATTTTATAGCATTTTAAAAAAAATACCGAGAAATTAAGCCTTTGTTCACTAAGTTCATTTTATATTAGTTGATTCTGAAATGTTTAAATAATCTTATTTAATCAAACTCGAAAACAGCCATTAACAGCAACTCATTGAGCAGTAAACCCCTTCGTAAAACGGACAATAATGAATTCCTATTTATAATGCGCCACTGTATTTAATAATAATAATAATAATAATAATAATAATAATAATAATAATATTCAATTTTTCGCATTCAATCTTTATGTAAAACTGATCAAATTAAGTGATTTTTAGAAGCAGCAAGGGGATTGACGAGCTACGCTCATAGAAGGCAGAGCCCTCTAGTATTATAAATTAATGTATCAAATATCACTTCCTTTACTTAACGCACTTGCAAAAAATAAGATTTTGTAACATATTTAAAAAATCAAACATTAAACATAAAAATTACGTATGTGCATTAAATATAACAAATTGAAATGCCGTATATACTGACATATAAATGTATTTATCATTAAAACTTATTTCAAACAAGAAATTTACTTTATTATTATATATATAAAGTTTTAATATATATATATTTAAATCACAAGTTATACAATGGTATATAAGCCATTTAAAGAAGAATTTTTTTTTGAAAAATAAAAAAATATATCTATATAAAAGTAAAGTAAGTTTTGGAGCCATTTAAATAGATTATATTTTTAAATTTTTGAATTATAGTAAATTAATATATTAAAGTGATTATAGTAAAAATTCTGGATTATACAGGATGTCCACTCTCAACCGTGGCCAATTTCTAACTTCTAAACCGATAGTAATATATGTATAGTTCCAATTGCAAAAATGCTTTTAAAAAGGTAAAGAATTGTTTTTCAAGCGATTTTGGTAAAAAAAGTTTTAGTAAAAGATTACGAAAATTAAATTTTTATACGGTTCCCCGGTCCTATTAATGATATTTAGTAAAAATTTACTATCACACTATCAAACAATACAAAAAAGGTCCCTTTTCTCTAACATTAAAATTGACCGAGTTATGAAACTTTAGATTTCATGACTTAAACCATATTTCTGTAGCTGAAAACAAATGAGTTGGACTAAGTTTTCAGGGAACGTATACTAAGTGCTTAAATTATTATGAAAGGCGTCCATTTCCAATGTTGTCCAATATATACTTCCTAAACCATTTGTCACAGACATATAGTTCCAATTACAAAAATGTTTTAAATGAGGCAATGAAATATTTTTAAAGCAATTTAACTGAAAAAGCTACGGTAGTGCTGATTTTTATTAATTAACTTCTAGATTGGTTAATGCAGTTAAAGATGTGAGTTTTAAAATTCTCTTTTATCAAAATCTCGTAAAATCAAATTTTGGGGAAATCGCCATTTTATTTTAAAAAGGTGTGTTATTCTGATAAGCTTTTATTTTGCTTAAAATATTCGTATGTATGTATGTTGTATCTAGTTCAAATTTTAACTCACTTCCAAATATCCGATCGAAGTTCAATTTGCACACTTATTTATATCCAATGACAATGTAACATTAATACAATTTTACGTGCGTACCATTTATTCATTTTATAGGACTATACCAAATTCTGTTTGGTTAGATAATCAATTTGAATTTTAAATGTATGTCATTTTGCAACGGATTGTGACTGTCACTTTTCATAATTTAAATTAACTTTCTGTTATTTTTTACTTATATTTTTTGTACAAATTTTGCTTTAATATATTATCATCAACAAAAATTAAAAAGTAATATTGTAAAATTATTTTACTCTCAAGGTTTAATGTTAAATTTTATATCTTGCGTTTATTTTTATTTGCAGTAAATTTGTGACTGACACCTAATTTGCAGCAAAAAAAAATGCTTCAACTGTGAACAGCTATTACTCAGTTTTAATTGCAGAGGAATGGGACTTTTTTTTGGATTACTTGTTAGAGTAGTGGTTAAAATTTACTAAATGTCACTTATAGGACCGAGAGACCATATAAAAATTTATATTTCGCAATTTTTTAACAAAACTTTTTTTGACCTAAATCACTTGAAAAACAATTCTTTATCTTTTTTAAAGCATTTTTACAATTGAAACTATAGGTCTATGACTAACGGTTTAGAAATTAGCCATTGGCCAGCGTTGAGAGTGAACACTCTGTATAGTAAATATATTTTATATAAAAATATATAGCAAAAATATTACTAGATTTTTAATTTTTAATACATTACTTTGATTAAGCACTACTGTTTTTTTTATAACTAAAAGGCAATAAATATGAAGTAAATAATTAATACTAAAAATCCATCAAAAACTCTGAAATTGACTGAGACCTAAATAAATAAATCAAGATCATGATGAGAACTTTGAGTGAAAATCTCTTTTGACAAGATAAGCATGCAGCGTCACAGGCGGCTAGCTCTTATCGTTAAAAATAGTTTATATCAGAATTTAAACTGTTTTTCGATAACTTCACTTCATCTCCTAGCGATATCTTTCAAATCAATGTAAAAAAATTGATCATATTCTCAGTTTTATCTGCTATCGCTGCTATTTATTTGTGATAGTACACTGTAAAAAAAAATTGGGAAAGTTACAAAAATTTTTCTAGTAGAATTGTATTCTAAGAACTTTTTATGTAACGGCAACAATAAAAATTCATGTAACAGATACAGATTTGCACTTTGAATCAAAGAAATTTTAAGGTTACTAAGAATTTTTTTGGGAAATCGTATTCCAAGAACTTTTTAAGTGACAATAACGAGCATTATAGGTAAAATTTTAGTAAAGTTAATAAAATTTTAGTAAATTCTTTTGTAAAGTTACAGATGGTTTTAGTTTTGCTTACAAGTTTTGTAGATTGACATCATTTTCTTGTACAGTGTACACATGAAATTTTAGTAAGCATAAGAGATTTCGGTTAATTTAGATTACTAAGGTTACAGATTTTTTTTACAGTGTAGATGCTAAACATGAAGATTCAAGATAAATGCTTATAATATAAACTTTTCTACCAAAAATTGAACCGACTTCAAAAGCTACTGCAAAGTGAAAAATAATTTTTTTACAGAATAGTATTAAGAAATTAAACTAAGAGCTAAGTATTCATCATGCGTATTATTATATTTATGTATATTAATTTAATTTTTTGAAGTCGGTGCCAGCCAAGCCAAGTTACATGTAATTTTCCAATAGACACGCATCCGAGTATCTACGAGTTTTTTTTTACGATTTAATATTTAGTTAAAATTTTAACTTAATTCTTTTACGATTTGCATTGATAATTAATTTTAATTTTGAACTTGGCTTGGCTGGCACCGACTTCAAAAAATCAAATTAATCTACATAAATATAATAATACGCATGATAAATACTACGCTCTTAGTTTAATTTCTTAATACTATTCTGTAAAAAAATTATTTTTCACTTTGCAGTAGCTTTTAAAGTCGGTTCAATTTTTGGTAGAAAAGTTTATTTTTCTCTTTTTAGTTAAAAGTTAACGATTTTTTTTTATGTCAGTTTATAAAAATTATAATATGGGAAAAATCACTGTAAACCATACACGTATGTCAGGAGTGGGGTTCGAACCCACGATCTCTTTCAAGAACCAGAAATCAAATCTGCTATCTTACACCGCTCACCCATCTGGCAGCACTCCATTCGGCGAGCTTAGTCATCGTCCATGTTACTTTTAGTTTGCAAGAAATCAAAAATTTTATTAGTTTTTACTTAATTAGTAAAAAAGTACTGAACCAATTTCAATGAAATGGAAAAAGTACCAATGGAAGAGTAGCCTCTTTCATTTAACACAAAAAACAAATTAATCGATTGGATAGTTTCGGAGTAATCGGTGAACGTACATAAAAAAAATACATTCGCGCCGAATTGATAACATCCTCTCCTTTTTTGAAGTCACTTAAAAAAATATGTAACGCGGAAAATTTTTTTGTATACTATACACATATGTCAGGAGTGAGGTTCGAACCGACACGCTCTTTCAAAACTAGAGATTAAATCTGGTGCCTTAGACCGCTCGGCTGTCCGGACTTCATTCACTTCAGTGAACGTATTCAATGTCATGTTACTTTTCGCAAGTCTATTCTCTTTTTTTTTTGAGTACTCTTTCACTGATAAAGTATTGAATTAATAAAAAAATCTCTGATACTCTGTTGTAACAGTTAAATACAAACTATTCCTAATAGCATAATTAGTATTTAACTTGTTAAATATATATTTAAAAATTATAATACGGAAAAGATTATTGTATACACGCACGTCAGGAGTGGGGTTCGAACACACGTTGCCTTTCGAAAACCAAATCTTAAATCAAGTGCCTTAGACTCCTCGGCCATCCTGGCATCGGTAAATTTATTCGACATCCATATTACTACTGATTTGCAAGAAATCACTAATTTTATTAGTTTTTGCCTAATTACTAACAAAGTATTGAACATATTTCTATGAAACGGAAGTGGTACCAATTCGAGAGCAAGCTCTCCCATTTAACACCAAAATCAAGTTAACTGGTTGGTTAGTTTCGGAGTAATCGGTGAACATACATAAAAAAAAATACATACGCGTCGAATTGATAACCTCCTCTCCTTGAACGGCCCTCACCTCGGCACTTCTGGTACTCTCGGGCCTGATTCCAATCCACCTCAAAGTCAATTACGAAGCAGCCTATGGAACAATCGCAAGACTTAGAAAAAACACAAAAATACACAACAAGATCCTGCATCAACTTTAATATGAAAAGAAAATCAATATATGGGCAAATCACCCAGCCGAAATATTCGAACCAAGGATTGGATATAACATGCACGAAGTAGTTACCTACACGGACGGATCCAAATTGGAATCAGGCGCTACAGGTTCGGCCTTTGTAGCATACAAAAATAACCAAAAAATAATGACATGGTCAGTGCCCCTAAGAGAATGCAACAGCGTTTTCCAGGCCGAACTACTGGCAATACAAAAAGCAGCGGGATGGGGCAACACAACAGGTGAGCCATACAGCATACGCTCGGATTGCAGATCAGCCATAGAATCACTAAAAAAGCCATTTATTGTCAATGAAACAGTAGATAAAATACAAAACCTTATTAAAGAATCCAACAATAAGTTTAATATCAGCTGGGTCAAGGCGCACGTGGGCATCCAAGGAGAAGAGGATGCAGACGAGTTAGCCAAAACCGCAGCGGAAAACACAAATAACAAAAACAAATACTATATGAAAAAGCCAATCTCAAAACTGAAACGGACACTCAAAGAGCTAACATTGAAACAATGGCGGTTCGAGTGGCATTACGGGGGTACAGGCAGGGAAACACATCAGTATTTTCCAACAGTAGGTGAAAGCAGACTCATAAGTGACTTTTTACTATCACAACTCTACACAGCACATGGAGCATTTCCAGCGTATCTCCACAGATTTAATAAAGCGGACACTCCGGACTGTGCATGCGGCACGGAGGGTACGCCTAAACATTATCTCCTCCACTGCCCACTCACCCAACAGTACCACCTGGTAAACATAACAGCAAATAATGATAAACTGTGGCACGAACAATTAGGTAAAAACAAACACGTACAAAATAAAGCAAAAACAGTAATCAGGTGGCTCCAAGAAAATTGCGACAGTATCACAACATTAAAGCAAACAAACATATAAAACAGAAAGCCCTCTCATTTTGATAACCCAGCAGAAACATAATACTGTATGTTATGTGTTATATGTTGTATGTTAAAAAAAAAAAAAAAAAAAAAAAAAAAAAGGCCTAGAGTTTTTTTCTTTTGCCAAAAAAAAAAAAATGTTTGTATATGTTTTATGTCTTTTAGCAGTGTGTGGTAGTCACACAACATCAGCTGTAACCATGGCCCGCATAAGGAGACCCGCAACATATGAATTGCATGCACAACGAATATCACCAACGGTTCAGCAAGTTGTGCAATATGACATAGTAAGAAGCTTCAAACGCCCCCGTCACTGCTTGTCCATCCACTGTGTTGTGTTATAAAAAATATATATATATATATTTAAAAGGTCTAGAAATCCCCTAATGCAAAAAAAAAAAAAAAAAAAAAAAATAATAATAATAATAATAATTAAAAACTGCTTTTATTTTAAGTTTTTTCATTTATTATTTTATTTATTATTTTATTCTTTATTTAACTATTTTTTTATTATTTTATTATTACTAATTTTTATTTATGTATTTATTTATTTTTTTGACAGCTCGCCTCTTTATTTGGTGCAGTAGGACTCGCTCTAATGGGGCAACCCAGGGAGCCAGTTTTTCTCGGTGGGGTACAGTAGAAAGGTGGGTTCTTGTCTCTCTCTCTGCAACACTCTCGTTTGCCTTGCTATTTGGCGCAAAAATTTTCCTCCATCAGCGGTACGACTTAGCTTTTCGGCCATTTTCTGTTTTTTTTTTTTTTTTTGTTTTTTTTTTATTTTTTTTATTCCCTCAAAATTTTCCTAACTTTCAGCTAAGTTCAGTACCATTGTTTAGGCTCAAAAACATCCAGTCCCAATTCGTCTGGTAAGATGAGTACAAGGTGTGCGGCAACAAATCACAAATTTAACCCAATGTGCAATAAACCACAAAGATTACCAACAAAGCACTTAACCTAAACAGCCGACCCGGGTACTTGTCTTAGTGGTTCGCCACTTTGCCGGCAAAAATTACATCATGTACGCTAATGGCGCCTGGTGCATGTAAAATACGTCGTGGGTGCAAAGTCCTCCAAGTTACCTGTGAATTATACCTCTGGAGGTGCCATGCCAGGTGAAGGTCTCGTCATCTGATCAAGGCTCTAAATTAGACCATCTTGCGAAGCCATTTACAGTTCAAACAACAGGATGTACCATTAATTAACAGGCGAAACAAAGTATGCTCAACGACAAGCAAGTACTGCAGAAATGATGGCATGCGTAGCAAAGAAATCAGGTTTATTGCCGCTACGCGGGAATTAGGCGGTCGGACGCCCCCGATACCAGATATCTAACCCGTTAAGCTGAGATAACTCGGCAGGTAGGGGCCTGGCCATCGGTTAGAAAAAAAGGAAAAAAA
The DNA here is from genome assembly GCA_964019185.1 of Maratus speculifer. Taxonomy (NCBI): domain Eukaryota; kingdom Metazoa; phylum Arthropoda; class Arachnida; order Araneae; family Salticidae; genus Maratus; species Maratus speculifer. Next base: position 171,684,303 of record OZ025289.1, on the reverse strand, counting down.
AACCTCCTCTCCTTTTTGGAAGTCGGTTAACAATAAATATTGAAATATAATTTTTTTTTGGTATTTTTTTATAACATGAGATAGTGTGATAAAGAGTGGATATACTTTAACAAAAAATATATAAAAAAAATATTTATTCAATCTATAATTTGTAATAGATTAAATAAGCACTAATTATATATGTTACTGTTTCTTTATCACTAAATGGCCATAAATTGCAAGTAAATAATTAATACCAAAAAATCCATCAGAATTTCTGAAACTCACTTAGGCCGAAATAAATACACCAGGATAATGGTGAGAACTTTAAATGAAAAACTCACAAATTCGCAAGTGTCACAAGCAGCGTTGTCGTGTGAAAAATAGTTTAGATCCCTGTTTTAATTGTTTCCCGATAACTTCATTTCCCAGCGACTCTTTCAAATCGACATAAAAAAAAAAAACTAGAACATGTTCCTATTTTCTTCCACTGTCACTGCTACTTATTTCTGATAGTATAACCTGCAGACGAAGATTTATGATAAATGCCAATAATACAATAAATAATAAAATATATCTTTAAAAAGTTTTTTTTTTTTTTTTTTTTTTTTTTTTTTTTTTTTTTTTTTTTTTTTTTACTTAATGATGCAAATTAATCTTAAAAGCATGTGTGTTAAAGATTATATTTAAAATTTGTTTAGAATATGAGATAGTATGGTAAAGAGTGAATATATATTATTTAAAATTATATAACAAATTATTTATTTAATATATAACCTATAATAGACTGTTTTAAATAAGCAGTACAGTTTCTTTATCCGTAAGACACAATAAATCTCAAGTAAATGATCAATACCAAAATATCCATGAAAAAGTATGAAATTGACTTAGATCTAAATAAATAAGCCAATATAATGGTGAAAACTTTAAATAAAAAACTCATTTGACAAGATAAGCCTCCAGTGTCACAGGCAAATCTTCGCGTTAAAAACAGTTTAAATCACAATTTAAACTGTTTCTCAATAACTGCATTTCCCAGCGGTACCTAAATAGCGATAAAAAAAGATAGAGCATATTTTCATTTTCTTCCGCATTTGCTGCTATTTATGTCTGATAGTATATGCTGCAGATGAAGATTCATAATAAATGCTTATAATATAAACAAGTTGGAAATTGCGCGTGAAGCGTAGCAAATGAGGTGCATTCGTACGATAACGAAGTTTTAAAAATATCACTCTCATATATCAATCTCATAAAATTGTAAATAATTACAATTAAAATGCGCACCAAACAATGTTCTCCCTATACCATTATGCAATGGAATACTTTTGTGTGAACTTGTAAATCAATAACAAATATTCTTTGCACCACAGATTATGCAAAATGTATATTATAATATGTGCTTTATAAATGCATATGAATTTTATTATGTTCCAATGAGTGTAACACCATTAAAATGCATTTGAAACATTTTTTCCCCATTGACTGTAATGTAACGAAATACTTTTGATTGTCCCTGTAATTAAACTATGCAGCCGATTTTGATAAAATTTGAAATAACTCGACAAATTATGTAATAATTATGTATTTAAAATTTCAAACGATTAAAATACATTTGAAACTATTTTCCCCATTGACCGTAATGTAACGGAATTCTTTTGATTGTCCCTGTAATTGATCTATGCATCCAATTTTCATAAAATTTGAAATGACTCAACAAAATTATGTAATAATTATATATTTTAAATATCAAATGATTCGGTTGGGTAGTTTTTGCATTGTTATATGCGGACGGACGGACTGACGGACGGACAGATGGACAGACAGACGGACGGACGGTCTGAACGACAACAATAGGTGCTACGTATTAACATAATTACGAAAGCACCTAAAATTTGATTTATAACATAGTGCTTTGTTTCTGAACTACAAGTATATGATCTTATAAAATAGCGTGACTTGTGACAAAAGGGTGGGTATGGTAAAGCAAGACACTTTGTGAAAAAGAGGGGATTTGAAGGGAATAAAAACTTTTGAAAAAAAAATGACATCATTAATAGATAATCTCTGTAAATATGTTTTTTTCTCCGAAAATTAAAAAAAAACTTTTATTACTTACACCCCATCGTTCATAAAATTATGACAATTTTAAAACATTTTAGTTTAAGCAGGCTTTGTTCAACTTATAGCAGGCTTTTTTCAACTTATTTATCTAGTTACTTGGCGCAATTGGCTTTAACTATTTAAGTTGTACAACCCTATTGATTTGGCAGAGTTCCGAAGCGTGTTTGGGGTGATCTGATTTTTTCCCTTGTTTGGAGTTTGTTAGCTTGTATAATTAACTATTGTGCTTTACGCATAAATAATTTTATTGAGAAGTCCTCTTCATGATTACTGATCAAGAGAGAAGTTGTTTTTTGTTCTTAATACTTTGTTATCTTACTTTTTATATAATTTATATATGAATGTAAAGTTTATGATTGCCACGTGCTAGAATGTGTTATGATTGTGCTTTTGTGACTTACATTTTGCTGCTTGTTACTGTTTTAATATTTTTTTCATTTTTCCATTGTTTATTACTTTGTTCTTCGTTTAAGAATTTTGGTTTTTGTGTGTTGGTAGTCCCAAATACGTATTATTTTGCTTTTTCATGACTAATACGTGGATGAAACCGCACACTTCATTTGTAGTTCCAGAGCATTTGGAGCCTAACGATTCTGCTTTGGTTCTATAAATTTCATTTGCATTCATTTTAGTTATTTATTTATTTAGATTTCCTCGTTTCAATATTTTTTAATTATTATTATTATTATTCAATTCAATTCAAATTATTCGGTTTGGTTTATTGTTTAATTGATAAAATCCATTGGTGAATATTGTCTACTTCTAATGGTATTATATATAATGTAATTATTCAACATGTTGAAATAGTTATAAAAATATTTATTTTTGAACAAATAAAAAGAAAATTCTTTCACCAATAGTAAAAAAAAAAATGCCTCGGCAATCAACTCAAATAAGTATTTAAATCAAATTCATGCTGCAAATAATTATCTAATTTAATTTCAAAATCATGATTAAAACCCTCTCATGACCGTGCAAATGCGTTCTCTATACTCCAAGGTCCCCTGCAATATGAGCAATATTTAAAATAACGTGAATTTAATGATGTAATGGATATTTACGCATTATACAACAATTATTAATCTTGAGGTTATAGATTCATATTTGAATTCTTCTGCTTTTATGTAATGCTCAAATAATAATAATTATTACTAGATGGAACCCGTCAAAATTTGACGGTAACAATATAAAAGCAACAAAGAGAAAAAAAAAAGTATTTTTTTCTGCTCTAAATTTTTTTAAGATTAATTTTTATTAAAAATTTCAATAAATGAAAAACAACTTGCATTTTATATCCAGGCAAATTACATAAACAAATGCACTCATAGAATTCCTCTCATCTGACACTTTTCCATTTACCGACAAAACACCAGTATCACATGATACCGGGTACAGAATCGGCGCACTGGTGCGATGCTCGTCACAGACACTCGAGAACGTCTGCAGACTATTTTTCACCCGTTTTTGTTAAAAAATGCTAGAAATCATTTACCATGTTCCATTTTAATATTATCCAGATCACATACGATTGACGAAGCTCCGATTCACATTAAATTATAAATCAAGGACGATTCTGATTTGAATTTTCCGAAAAATTCAGGCAATTATTTCTATACTTATAAAAATCCGTCATAAATCTGAAAATTCCGAAGTAATAGTAAATTTTGGCAAGTATCAAAAAGAAAGAAGAAACAATTTTGTCAATTGTGCGAAGAAAAAGCACCAATTTCGCACATATATCTCGGGAAAATCATTATAAAAACTATAAATCAAGGACGATTCTGTTTTGAATTTTCCAAAAACTTTAGACAATCATTTCTAAACTAAGTAATCTAACTAAAGTAATCGCAAATTTTGACAAATAATCTAAAAATAAATCACCAGTTTTGCCATATATCTCAGAAAACATGATATAAACTATAAATTGATATAAACATGATAATATAATCATGATAACACGATCATTAAATATGATATAAACATGATAAAAAATATAAATCAAGGATGATTCTGTTTTGAATTTTTTGAAAAATTCAGGCAATCATATCTAAACAGATTTATATATAAAAAATCAATTTTGTCAATTTTACGAAGAAAAACTACCAATTTCGCCATATAATTCTGGAAAAACATGATATAAAATATAAATTGATATAAACATGATAATATGATCATGATATATGATATAAACATGGTAAAAACTATAAATCAAGGACGATTCTGTTTTCAATTTTCCGAAAAATTCAGGCAATCATTTCTAAAACATAAAAAGAAAAATCCATCATGAATCTGGAAAATCCTAAAATTTGACAAATGGTCTCAAAAATAAATAAATAAATAAATAAATAAATATTGTCAATTCTGAGAAGAAAAATCAACTCGGGAAGAATATCTAACTTGACAACAACAATATGAAAGCACCAAAGAAAAAAAAGTATTTTTTTCCAGCTATAAAAGAATTTTTTAAAGATTTATTTTTATAAAAAATTTCAATAAATGAAAAAAACCTGCATTTTATTTCCAGGCAAATTACATTCACAGATGCACTCATAGAATTTCTTCTGACGTTTTTCCATTTTGAAATAGTAAGTTATTTGTTATTTATCCTTATTTATTTTATTTTTCTGTGTTCATTTCGATCTCTATTATTTTGCATAGAACTGTCTATTATTTTGCTATTTTTCATAGCGAGTCCTAAGCTAATTTAGGTATGGATCTGGCATATTTTGACGAAATGTTACGCCTTTTCTCCTGCAATAAATGAATGTTACAGAATTTGAGTTGAGAACGTCTGCAGACTATTTTTCAACTGTTAAAGTTTTTAAAAAATGCTAGAAATCATTTACCATGTTCCATTATAATATTATCAAGATCATATACGATTAACGAAGCTCCGATTCACGTTAAATTATAAATCAAGGATTATTCTATTTTGAATTTCCGAAAAATTTAGGCAATCATTTCTAAAGTTAGAAAAAACCGTCATAAATCTGAAAGTTCCGAAGTAATAGTAAATTTTGACAAATATCAAAAAGGGAAAAAAAATGTCAATTGTGCAAAGAAAAAGCACCAACTTCACACATATAACTCGGGAAAAACATGATATAATCTATAAATTGATATGAACATGATCATGATATAAATCTGATAAAAACTATAAATGAATGACGATTCTGTTTTGAATTTTCCAAAAAAAATTAGGCAATCATTTCTAAACTAAGTAATCTAACTAAAGTAATCGTAAATTTTGACAAATGGTGTATAAAAAAAAACAAAAAAAAATCAATTTTGTCAATTGTACGAAAAAAAAAAGTCAACAATTTTGCCATATCTTCGGGAAAAACATGATATAAACTCTAAATTGATATAATCATAATATGATCATGAAGTATATTATAAGCATGGTAAAAACTAAAAATCAAGGACGATTCTGTTTTGAGTTTTTCAAAAAATTTCAAATATCATTTCTAAACATAAAAAGAAAAATCCATCATAAATCTGAAAATTCATAAAATTTGACAAATGGTCTCGGCGAAAAAAAAAATTGCCAATTGTGCGAAGAAAAATCACCAATTTCGCTCTATATCTCGGGAAAAACATGATATAAAGTATAAATTGATATAAACATGATAATATAAAAATGATCATGATAAAAACTATATAGCAAGGATGATTATCTGTTTTGAATTTTACGAAACATTTAGGCAATCATTTCTAAACTAAGTAATCTAACTAAAGTAATCGTAAATTTTGACAAATGGCCTAAATTAAAAAAATCAATTCTGTCAACTGAACGAAAAAATTAAATATTTCGCCATATACTTGGTAAAAACATGATATAAACTATAAATTGATATAAACATGATGATATAAACACGATCATGATAAAAACTATATATCAAGGACGATTCTGTTTTGAATTTTACGAAAAACTTAGGCAATCGTTTCCAAACTAAGTAATCTAACTAAAATAATCGTAAATTTGGACAAATGGTCTAAATTTAAAAAAATCAATTTTGTCAACTGTACGAAAAAAATTAACAATTTCACCATATAACTCGGGAAAAAGATGATATAAACTATAAATTGATATAAACATAATATGATCATGAAGTATAATATAATCATGGTAAAAACTATAAATCAAGGACGATTCTGTTTTGAATTTTCCGAAAAATTCAGGCAATCATTTCTAAACATTAAAAGAAAAATCCCCCATAAATCTGAAAATTCATAAAATTTGACAAATGGTCTCTGAAAAAACAAATGTAAATTGTGCGAAGAAAATTCCTCAATTTCGCAATATATCTCGGGAAAAAAGTAATATAAACTATAAATTGGTATCGTAAATTTTGACAAATGGTCTAAAAAAATCAATTTTGGCAATTGAGCGAAGAAAAATCACAATTTTCGCCATATGTCTTGGGATTTTTGTCAAAGGGTGATGAAAAACACTTAAATTTTGTCAAAGGATTGCAAAAAAATGCGCATTTCAACAAAAGATCACAAAAAACAACAATGAATTTCATTAAATTTTCACAGGAAAATGCAAAATTTGTCCAAGTATCAAGGAAAAAATGCAGATTTCGTCAAAAATTTGCCAAAAAATGGAAAATTTCTATGAAAGATTTTGATAAAATGGCAAATTACATCGAAAGTTCGCGAGAAAACAACAAATTTCCATGTCCTCGAGAGAATGACAAATTTCACCAAAAGACCTTGAGTAAACGGCAAACTTTGTCCAGGTATTACAAAAATTGCAAATTTCATCAGAAGATCCAAAAAAAAAAAAAAATATAGGCACCATAAAATACAAACATTCTGACAAATAATCACAAAAATAGCAAATTTCGTCAAAAAATTGAAAAAATAAATAGCAAATTTCATCAAAATACCCCCCCTACCCAAAAAAGCGAAATTTTTGTAAATAGATGACAAAAAAGCCAATTTCAGCAAAAGATCACAAAAAATTACAAATTTCTTCAAAAGATTCATAATTTTTTTTTTTAAATTTGATGAAAGACCGCAAAAACAAAAAAGGGCCAATTTTGTCCAAGTATCCCTAATAAAACACAAATTTCGTCAAAGTATTACAAAAAACTAAAATTTTGTCAAAACGTCTCAATGAATTTCATGAGAATTTTTTTATAAAACAGCAAATTTCGACAAAAAACTGTCTAAAAAATAGAAAAATTTGAAACAGATCGTGAAGAAAATTGCAAAAGATTGCGAGAAAACAAAAAATTTTCTCAACCGCAATTTTTAACAAATGATTGTGGAAAAAAAGTCCTGGAATGGATTTTCTCCCTTTTTCGGCAATGAAGGATGGTGTTAAAATTTTTGAGGCTAAAAGTAGTTAAATTTTAAAAGTAATTTCTTTTTATGTCAATCACAAATACTTGTAACATAATGCAAGGAATTGAAAAGAGGTCTTTACGTTCTGCAGACTGTTTTTAAATTTCTACTTGCGTTGCAGACTCCAGAAAAAATTCTGCTACTGGGGACATGATATGGATAAATTATAAATTACATTCATTATTCATTACTAATTTCATAAATGCATTGATATACACTATAATGACAAAATCACCATCGTAATTCATTCTTTACTATTGATATTTGTGCCTATATTTCAATGACAACATTATGACGAATGTTGTTATCACCGCTTTGTACTTTGTTATTAACGGTAATATTAACTCAATTCAAAGGTTTAAATATATGGAAGCGTTTTAAAAGATTCAACATTGTTTACAATAAGGTAATAACAAAATGCTGTGCAGTGCTAACTTAAAAATACCCAAATTTAAGGGGGTTTGGCAAACATTTTCAACGCTACTTTTTATTTTCTAAAAGATTAGATTTTATAATAAAAAAAAAACACTAATATTCAAGCATGCCTACTGAAAAAAAAAAGTTAAAATGCTGAAAAAAGTGGTTTCCCCCTTCAAGATACCGAGAAATCCAAAATTTGAATACCATTACATTTCAGAAAATTAATATTTGACATAATTTTACATTTAAATGTTTAAATATATAAAGAAAATGTAACTGAAATGAAATAGTAGTAGTCAAAAAACATAAATCCTTGGCATCATAAACCATGAGGCATAATTCCTAAATCAGCAATAAAATTGAAAAATAAGTACTCTTAAAAAACACTAATTAAGAAAAAAACGCATGCACAATACATATAATCTGGTCGGTCATCGGCGTATAATGAGATTTTCATGATCGATCATGTAAAAAACAAATAAAAGTATCAGTAGAAGGAAAATTTTGCAACATTCATTTATTGCAGGGGATTCGCTAGGCTTATGCTCAGCTCAGCACCCGCAATGAAAAATAGCAAAATATTAGATAGTTCTATGCAAAATGGACACAGCAAAATAAAATAAATAACAAATGATAAATAACAAATAACTTACTATTTCAAAATATAAAAGCGTCAGAAGAGAGAAATTCATGGTTGCCGTCATGTTTCAAGTTGCGAATCAATCAGTAGAGCATGGGAGTTAAAATAGCAAATAAAGCCTTTGTGCACAAATGTTTAAAGATAGAGAACCAACGATTATAAATGCACAAATAAAGTAGAGAAGGTAGCAAATGGCTATTTCGAATCTACTATCAAGATTCTTCATCAGTGCAAAAGTCAGCGAGCTAAAAATAGCAAAACTGAGGAATAAGACAGAGAGACGCAGGCTTATATACCCGCTATGGCAACAATCCAGACTTCGAGTCGATTACAGAGGACTGTAATCGATTACAATTACGATTATTTTCAATTTCTAAAAACCGATTACGATTATGTCGCTTTTTATGCCAGTTGGATTACGATTACGTTTAGATTACAATTAATATTTTTTTTGTTGGATTACGATTATGTTTAGATTACGATTAATATTTTTTGTTGAATTACGATTACATTTATATTACGATTATGGTTGACATTTTTGCGGCTGCAGGTCATATTAACTTTAAATGTGTTGACTTTTGTCTTAGCCATGTGTGACTCTGATTAGGATTTACCCAACTTTTCACAAAACAGTCCTAAATATTTTTCAGGAGAAAAAATTGCATTTATAAATATTAAGGAGTATTATACTTATGTATGAGCGCCATATAGCATAAATTTCTTCCTTTATAAAAAAGATAAATTTCTTATTAGAGTAATTAATTAGAGTATCTTATTAGAGTAATTTCGTATAAGAGTTTCTTATTAGTTTAGGCTAATATTATAATTGCATTAAAATAAGGAGTCAGTCTGAATCGGTTTCCAGTGGAAGTATCTTCAATTTGAGTCGAGTTTCGGAGTGACTAAAAATAAAATTCTAGAACTCATTTGGTTTAATCCGAGTTGTGCAGAGTTCTGTTACGAACAACTTTTGTTTCGAATTCATTGTTTGACTATCTACGTGTAATATTTACATTTTATAATCACATCTCAAATCTCCTTTGTATTATGAATACCTTTGTTTTTATTGAATTTTGACCATTTAACTTTGCAAATTCCCCAAGAAAAATTCAACCTAAATCACATTTATTTCATATACACATTATTATTCGATATTGGGAAAATACCTCTTTAAAGAATTCTGAAGCGTTGTTTTGAACCTTCTTATTCACATTATAAAACATTAAATTTTCTTCTTTTTCTCAATTTCTATATATGTGCCTATTAATATGCAGTGCATAGCATAAAGAGGCTACTTTAGTAAGGCGAAAACACCCGTTCACTAATGTTAATTCTTTGAAAGAAATTTTTTAAATACCTTGTTCGCATTTTCGTGTTTCAAACTTTTTTTTTCGCATTGTTTAGCTTAGATCGATGCATATAAAGACCGTTTTCTACTTTTTTGATTTTGTATGCATTCTTTTTATTATGGGTGTTTTTAAAAGGTGTCGAAAATGCATGAAATTAGCATGTGTTGTTATTCAGAGACTATCTTGCACTAATTTTTCTGGTGTTTTTTTTTTTTTTTTTTCAAACGCAATGGATATTTTAGAACAAGCTTTCAAAGTTGACATTTCGAACGCATTTTTCGGTGAAAACAGAAAAACCAGTCAATGAAAGAGAGAAAATCACGACATCACGTGACTAAAATAGCTCATAATTTGGTAAGTAATTTAATTATCACAAAATGGAAAACTCAGCTTGATTCGAATTTGCTTCCATAATCAGGCTTTCCATTTTTTTTTTTAATCTTTCCGTTAAAATATGAATTTGTAAGTGTGTTAAAACGTTTCGCACTTGCTGAGCAAAGCAGTTTAGAACACCCTTAAGATGTTTTTACTTTAGGAACCGATTTTGAAAATGTAAATATACTCATTAAAAAAAAAAGAACTAGTAATGAAAATTGAATAAAAATCGGTCCTTTAACAGATCGACTTTAGTCGCTCAATGAGAAAAACATTTAAAAATATTGAAATGCAAGTGATCATAAATTTGACATCGCAATTTATTTTTTGCATATAAGATTAACATTAACGAAGGAGTGTTTTCGGTTGACTGAAGTAGCCCTTTAATGAATACATTGCTTTTGGGGAAAAATGAAGAAATACAAACTTAAAAAATTATACTGATATTCCTGACTTAAATACCGGAAAAAATTCTTTGTTAAGCAGCATATACTTAATATATTATAATATAAATTCAAAATTGTTCTTCTGCTTGCAAAATATTCTCTAAATTTGTAAATTTTCTTTTAAAATGTATCCAGAAAGGCTGAAATCGTCTGCTAGCGATGTTTGCGCCTGCGCATTCAGGCATTCTGGCGGTGCAGTGACTAGAATAACAGGTTAGCATACAGCCAGCTCTGGCGTGTGACGTCACGTACATAAGGTCCATTTATTTCCCTCATGACCTCTGACCTACACACTCCTCCTTTGCCGGTACAATGTTTAGCAAACTAACCAAGTGTATTTTCGCTTGGAAGAGAAAGGAAGGGAAAAAAGACGTAATCATTGAACGTAATCGTAATATTTATGTGAGATTACGATTACATTGCGATTACAATGGGGTCCGATTACGATTAGATTATGATTATAATCGAGATGAAATCTCTTGATTATGATTACACTAGGATTATTTCTAAAACCAAAACCTTTGATTATGATTACAGTGCGATTACACGTTTTTTTGTAATCGATTATAATCGACTACGATTACACGATTACGATTACTCGAAGTTTGCAACAATCCCACCTAAAGCAAAGCAACCAATGGAAAGAAAGCAGTGGTCTTTCTTATATTGGTCAGACTAAACGTGCTCTCAGATTTCGTTTAATGGAACATAAAAGGTATGTCAAAAATCAAGAGCTTAAACGTTCCTCTATTGCTCAACATTGTTGGTCTTCACACGTAAGTTTAACTTTTCTTCAGCCACCATCATCCAGAAATGTCCTTCCATTCTTGATCTTGATTTTTGGGAAGCTTACCACATCATAAAAAATTCTCACTCCTTAGTCAATGACTTATCTAGTACGCCTTATTTTCCAAGTATTTGGAAATCTTTAAGCGCATACTTTTTTTTCACTCGCTTTTTAGTTTTTGTTTTGCTTGTTCTCCGATAGATGTCGCTACTTGTCCACCCAGTTGTTTTTGGCTGCTTTCTTTTCATTGGTTGCTTTTCTTTAGGCGGGATTGTTCCCATAGCGGGTATATAAGCCTGCGTCTCTCTGTCTCTTCGCTCAGTTTTGCTATTTTTAGCTCGCTTAGTTTTGCACTGATGAAGAATCTCGATAGTAGATTCGAAATAGCTATTTGCTACCTTCTCATACTTTATTTGTGCATTTATAATCGTTGGTTTTCTATCTTTAAACAGCATGGGAGTATTTATCTGTATCTGTATTTAGGCACCCAATGTCATCTGCACATACTGAACTCTCATTGGAGCACAGCGTCCTGCACATGCGCTCTAACAATGATATATGGAGTAAAAGTTTATACTCCGTGCGATGATGTGATTGTGTTTCTCTCTGCCTCTACGGTGAATCGTTCTCGTCTATGAATCACCTGGACATCCCGGAAGACTTGCTCGCGCATGCGTAGAGACCAGTTTTAGCTGTGCTGAAAAAAAAAATCCTTTCTGTTTTAATATATATGATTATTAGGATTTAACCATAAATGCAGAAAAAGTAACATCACAAATTTGCCCTTTTGCAAAACTGTCTGAACGTTAATAGCTATATTGCTATCCTCATAAATATAGCTATTTAAATTTAATCTAATATAAAATGTAAAGTTAAATAAAAAAATAAGAAGAATTTTAACCGACGCAAATATTCAATGTCTGTATAAAAATACATAGCTATTAACTGTAAATAAAAAATGCTATTTAAACAGAAATGCTAAACACAACAATGCAAAATAAGTCTGTCGGTTATATTTTAATTTATTTATTTAAAAAAAAGAGTCTATAAAACACTTTTTTTAAAGCAGATAAATAGGAATAATATTGTGCCATTTTTAAAAATCTGTACATTTGTTTACTGTATTATTTACAGTTATACAAAACCAGGACAATGATTTAGTGTTTGACAAGAAATAGCTTGAATTTATAAATGAAGTATTAAAAAATTCTTTAGCAATGACTGGAATGTTTTATTTGCAAGACCTTTTCAAACAAATAATTATAGATATTATACAAATTTTCATAAAAAATAAAGAAAATTTTATTGATATAAAAAATAGAAAAACTGTAATATGGAACAATTTGTATTGTTCAGAAATATAAGCTAATTGGTCATTACGTACTTTGTTCTAAATTTTTATGTAGATAGTTTCAATGCTAATTTCAATACTAATTTTAACTCTTTAACAATCATCTCAATGTGAAATCTTTATCAAACAAAAGCATAGATTTCGAAATCGTATCACATGTACAATTAGAAATATGTTTTGGAATTTTTTACATAAATATTTTCATATAGTTGTTACTTTCTACATTAATATTTTTACTATTTAAACTATCGTTTAATAATTTTCAGAAATAATTTATATTATTATATCTTAAACCACTAATTAACGGTTAAGCTGTATTTATAACTAAGTTAATTAAAAAATGTCTAGCATATTATTTAGTGTACATATATAATGCTACATGTATGCATGTATAGTGTGTGTGTGTTTTCGTATTCAAATATTTGCTTATATTACTAATAATTTATATATATTTTTTACTAAATAATACTCATACTTTTGATATTTCAAATTGATCTGATATTTTAAAAATATTTTCTTTTTCTTAAGTTTTATTTTTAACCTTTGCAGTCAATTTAAAAACTAAATATAACTTTAATTTAAAATAAAGTACATCATTAGTTAAGTGAAACACGCATCTAATTATATTAATTTGTAAAATAGAAAAAAATTATTTGCAATTACTCAAAATAAATAATATTTTCAAATTATTCGAAATACTCCAATCATTAAAATTTTCCATTTCAAATGTAATAAAATTGAAGCGTTGTATTATTTTTTTTTCTTAATAATAAAAATGAATAACTCTTTTTAATGGATACTGTTTTAAAATTTCATCTTTTTATTAATTTAAAATAATGCCCGGTGCGCATATCATTCTTTCACTAAACTGATATTTCTTCGGGCGCTTTTACTAAATTAAAGTGATAAAGAAAATGAAAGATTTATTTTAAATGGTTCTTAAGTGAGGAGAATATATTAAAGAACATAAATGAACATTACATTTATTTCATTCAGTCGGGAATGTATCTGAATGTATTTTTTAATGCTGCTTCTAAATGAAATTGTAACCAAGGACCCATCTCATTTCTTCAAGAGTGATGAATTAAATTTAATTAACATATTTTAAAAATCGAGTCCCAAGCACTTTTTAAATTATTTCAAGTAAGCCAAAAGAAAAGAAAGTTTTTTTTTTAATTTTATTAATCAATATTTTAATTAAAGTTATTTTATTCGGTCGGGAATGTATTTGAATATACTTTTTATGCTGTTTCTAAAAGAAATATCAACCAAGGAATCACTCCATTTCTTTTAGAGAAATGAATCAAATGTTTTTAAAAATACTTTTAAAATCTAGTCGCGAGCACTCTTTATATTTATGTAAAGTAAGCGAATAAAAAAAAGGAAAAGTTTTTTATTATTATTAACCAGTATTTTAAGTGTGCAAACAGAGGAGAGAAAAAACCGTCTTCATTATATAATGAAAAAGTGATTGCAATTATTTTCTTATATAAAAATAAAGCATAAAAATTAAGCATAAAATTTACTCTAAAAAGTTTCTTGAATTTTTAAAAGGTAGGGATTTTCTGTATATTATTTTATGCTGTAGCATACATTTACAGTAGGTGTGAACTCATACCCTGGGTAACTATTAATTGGTGGGTTTTTAAAAGGCATTATTGTCAGTATCTGTAATTTAAATGTTGAATATTTGTTTTACAAAAGAAAGTGAAAAAAAATTAAAATGTTGCAAAATGTATTTTTACATTATATCAATATTATTAGCTTCAAAATATATCTTTATGTTATATCAATATTATTATGCATTGAAAAAAAGTATGTGTTAAAAATCCATTTACTTTTACTTAACCTATAACATAAAAAAAATAATAAATAAAGACAATGAACATTCATAGAAAAACTTTTTAATAATAATGATAATAAGATACAATAATTAAATAATAATAATAATAATAATAATAATAATAATAAAATTTCTATTACATTATTATTATTAATAATAATAATGCAATTTCTATTACATTAATAATAATAATAATAAAATGAGTAATTTATAATAGTTGTAATAATAATAATAATAATAAAATTATCGAAATGGATGATTTAATTTACCTCTGTCTATCTAAAGTCACCAAAGATAATGTTAAGAAAGGGAGAATATACACTATATTGCCATTGATTATGGGACACTTGCGGTTTTAGACATTTTACTAAATATCTAGAAAAATACATGAGGAATCATCTCGAAACTCTTAGTGTATAAATATAATAGTATAAGTCATACATCTCCGTGAAGATTTTTTCCCGAAACTCCAAAGGGGACCGTCAACAAATTAAAAAAAATGAATATCTTTTGAATAACCCTGTCAAAACTAATGTAGCAAAAGCGCTCAAACTCTAGATTGTGTTTGAATGCCTTATTGTAATAAGCCTTGTTCATTTTTATGCAAATAACATGCATACTCGCAGAGTAATTAAGGTTTTTATAAAAATGATCCCAAATTTTTTGAAGTTTTTTTCCTTATAATTTTCAGAGTTCTTAATATAAAATATTATTTTTTTTTCAGAAAATATGACAAACAACATTGCACACAGTACCCTGTAATCAGAATTAAAAAATAATGAAAATTGTATAAAAATGAGTTGGTTTACTAAATAATTTTTTACTGCGCATGCGTCAACGATATCAAAATTTCATTTGCATATTATGTTAGCTAAATGTATAGAGCAACTTTTGTGAAAGTCACAAAATCATAACTTGAAAATTCTGACAATAATCGTCAATTGAATAAGTCGAAAATCCGTTATTCTCAAAATGAAGCAAAAACAAGAGGAATTGTATCCATATATTCATTGATTAGTGTCAATATAGAACACACAATATGGGATGTACTACTGCATTTGGATAAAATCCCTCATTTTTTTGCTTCATTTTGGAAACAACGGATTTTGTCCTTTTTCTATAGACGATTACTTTCAGAATTTTCAAGCTATGATTTTGAGACTTTTACAAAAGTTGCTCTATACATTTAGCTAACATAATATGCAAATGAAATTTTGATATCTTTGACGCATGCGCAGTAAAAAATTATATAGTAAACCTACTCATTTTTCATACAATTTTTATTATTTTTTAATTCTGATTACAGGGTACTGTGTGCAATGTTGTTTGTCATATTTTCTGAAAAAAAATATTATTTTTTATTAAGAACTCTGAAAATTATAATGGAAAAACTTGGAAAAATTTGGCACCATTTTTATAAAAACCTTAATTACTCTGCGAGTGTGCATGCTATTTGGATAAAAATGAACACAGTGTATTACAATAAGGCATTCAATCATAATCTAGAGTTTGAGCGCTTTTGCTACATTAGTTTTGACAGGGTTATTCAAAAGATATTCATTCTTTTTTAATTTGTTGACGGTCCCCTATGGCGTTTCGATAAAAAATCTTCACGAAGATGTATGACGTATACAGTTATATTTATACACTAAGAGTTTCGAGATGATTCCTCATGTATTTTTCTAGATATTTAGTAAAATGTCTAAAATCGCAAGTGTCCCATAATCAATGGCAATATAGTGTATATTGTATAATCTTAAAAAATACAGAGAATTGCATTACATAATGATTTAAATTATCAAAACGTACATATATCATATATTACAAATTAACATAACTATTTAATTAAAAATACGTAATAAATAAGGTGTTATGTATTATTTATAATTTAGATAAGCTGTAAGAATAAAACTTTTAAAACAGTGAAGTACATTTATTCGATAGAGTGAAAAAGACGTAGAGTTAAAAAACTTGAACAGTGAAATAAAATTACAATTCATTACGGCTTTTCAATTAAATAACTTTGGATTTCAAGGTAATACCGTTCTACTTTATGACTGTTTAAAAGTCGGAAAGCATCCATACTGATGATCTACAACTTAATTTTGAGAACCGTAACTATAGAGATTATTTTTATTTTAAATTTTCAAATGTAAAATTATATTTAAAGAAAGGTCGTCATTTTGATTTTGCATACCTTGAATTTCGTTATAATATTCATATTTTACAGAATTCAATTCCTTTAAGGGGGCTGAGGGCTTGATCGATACATAAAAACATGTAAACAGAGCTCTCGCTTAGAGTCCATATTAAAAACTATTCAATGTAATTAATTTAAACTTTCTGATATTTTAAACGTTTGTAGTATTATAAAATTGTAAAATGAAGTACTTCAATGTAATGAATATAGCAAAATTTATTTAGCACAATTTTCGAAAAAAAATTATGTGTTATATCACCACCCGTAAAATATCTTAACGTTGGATTGACATAAGAACCCAATCTTTGCTTTAAAATGATCTGGAAACTTTACTCTATAGAATGAATTAAAAAAATAACTATTACTCAAAAAAAAAAAAAAAATAAATATTATTAAAAAAACTCTCAAATTTGAAAATTTTAAGAACCCCTAAAAAATACAACTTTTTTCATTAAAACTACTCAAAATATTAAACTATCTAAAATATATTAATTAATTCTATAGAAAATTATGTTAGATGCATGCACAAAAAAACTAAGTTATTCTTTCAAATATTTTTTAAATCTTGAGGTTAGTCGTCATAAATCACGTTTTGAGAAAACCCGACTTAAAGTTGAAATTATATAGGTGCGGCTTTGAAAATGTTGATACATAAATGCTGATACTCCGTTAAAAATGCAAATATTTTATGCGGTTTTTGCATTGAGTTCAGAATTAATTGAATAATCAAATTAGATCATAAAAAATCGATTTTTTGAAAAGTTTTGAGTCCTGAGACCCCTTAAAAAATCACATAAAAAAGTTATTCGTACATTGGATGCAATAAAATATAATGCAAATTTTTTGCTAAACTAATTTTTTATTAAAAAAAAATATATATAAGTACACACACACACACACACAAATATATATATATATACATATATATGTTTCATGTAACATATAAAATAAATTTATATTTCTTTGAACACAAACAGAAACATGACATTCATAATCTTAAGAATAAATGTCAATATTTTATTAAAATTGTTGTAGGATTTCAACATAGATACTTTCTAAAAATATATATTTGCAATCTTCTGTTTCTTTATAAACAGTCCAAAAAAAGCTAAGGGTTAAGATTAAATTACTTGGAAAGGAGTTGAGTCTTTCTGCGTACTGTAGTCTGCCAGAGGAGATTTTCATAACATTTCTAAAAAATGTATCACTAACTTAGTATAGGTTCTGTTATGTTTCATCGGGAATATTTTTTGAAAATAAATTAAATAAAGCAGTTTTAAAAAATCCTTTGTTGAGATAAATTAAAATTTGACGCTTTTCCTTTAGTTGTTTGTTAACTTACGATTTTTTTATTGTTTAATAAAATATGCTTTTATTATAGAATGCGAAAAAGTATGCATAAAATAAAATTTTGTTTTTTATGCAATAACAACA
Source organism: Maratus speculifer (assembly GCA_964019185.1). Classification (NCBI taxonomy): domain Eukaryota; kingdom Metazoa; phylum Arthropoda; class Arachnida; order Araneae; family Salticidae; genus Maratus; species Maratus speculifer. The sequence goes on along the minus strand of OZ025289.1, from coordinate 171,666,000 downwards.
GTTAAGCAAAAACAATAATTAAAATTTTGTGTTTAAGTTAAAAATAAATTGATGAATGTATAAAGAGAAAAAAAAAGGATGAATATTACGAATAAAAACACAGAAAAACAGAAGCCTATTAAATACTTTTTAAAAAAAGATTATGAATCTATTAACAGTATTTTCAAGTTTTTTCTTTGAACATTGTAATTTCTGATTAAAACGAAACGCTAAATTTTACCTAGTTAAGGAATATATATTTTTCTTTTGTTATAGTTTACCATAATGTTAAAACCTTTGTCTGGTTTCTAATTTTTTATGGCATTATTTTGCTTCGGACCGTGAAAAAAAAAAGTTTTCAAAGTATTTCTTGGCTTTCTTTTATATTTTCAGGGCGATGAATAGTTGGATTTTATCGGGAATTATAACGACAGACTACCAATATCTCCTAAGTTGCGTTTCAATGTTCAAAAACATTCCGTATAATATTATCCCATTAACAGTTGTGTATATACATATAAAAAAGTGTTTGCGATTTCCTATCTGGGTGAACGAAAGCATTTAAAAATTTAACTTTGTATATACTGTAATCTTTTTTTAGTACAACACATTTTGTGCAATGCTTCTTTTTTCAATATTAAACATATCTCTTTTTATGTATTTTTTAATAAGCAAGAAGTATAAACTGCTTAGACTGTTATGATAAATATATAAAATATCATAAAAATAACAATAGCTGATTCACTGGCAAACATAAAACAATTTCTGGTTATAATAATAATTTGTGCATTCATTTAAAAAAATACAAATAGTCATTTTTATTTAAAAAGCTACTTTGATGAAAAGAATGTGCAAAACTATCCCAACAAACACATGATTTACGGACACATTCTGTTACTTCTGTCCAATTTTACCGAACCAGTGCTGTACCGTAAATAACACGCCGTTAATTGCGGGAGCAATTGTTGAACACGTAACAGGTCAGTGGTTTTAAAACTTAAGCATTTTCTTAATCGGGTTAACCACTGATGGTTGGTTTATGGTATATTTGTAGTGTTGTTTCGCCGCCAAGAAAGTAAATGGCTTTATATGACCTATTCCGCACACTTATTTGAAGAGAGGAAATGTAAATGTATATTTTTCTTGATTTTTTTCAAAATAAAATTAATTATTTTTAATGTGGGTAAAGGTACAATTATGTTATGAGATTTATGTTTAATGCAATAAAACAGATTACTTCTTTATACTTAGTTTTAAAACATTTATATAAAAAATATAAAAATATCTCAAAAATATGCTTCAATAGCTTGCATATATATATTTTAATGGTCTTACTGAAAATGCTGAAAATATGTTTCAATTTCTATTGATTTTAATAGCGAAAATGAACACAATGTAAATTCAGAAGAAATTGGAACAATATAAAATATTTAATTACAGTAAGATGCATTCATTGCGAGGGCATAATATACAAAATTTACAAGAAATTTAGTGATAAATGTGAATTTATTTCTATACATTTTTTTTTCAAATTCCATAAAAAAAATCTTTTTTTTTTTTTTTTTTTTTTTTTTTTTTTTTTTTTTTTGTAAACAAAAAAGGGAAAATGGCACTTATATTATTTCAACAATCAGTTTTTCTCGAACCAAGTATAACTTCACACAATTTTTTCAAATTCCAAAAAAATATATTTTTTGCAAAGAAAAATTGAAAAATGGCACTTAGATTTTTTCAACAAGCAGTTTTTGTTGAACGAAGTCTAACTTAAATGCTAAAACACAGATAATATATCTTGCTTGTTATTTAAGAATATTTTTCTTATAAAAATAAATGCACAATACGTTTACATAAAAATATTTTTAATGTATTTACATTTCAAGACGAATGTCTTAAAAATCTTATTGGCTGTGACCGGATTAAATTTTGTATGTCTCTGTTATCTAATTCCTTTTGAAGTTTCCCTTTATTAGATGAATCTTTTATTTTCTAATCTCAGTCGGTTTTTTAAAGAGGAAAATCAGTTAGTATATAGAGTTGCCATTTTTTTTGTAATAAATGTTTCCCTCGTCAGTGCTGCATTCGCTAAACTCTTAACTTCTCCTTGGGTAGGCAAAGTTTGTTTAAAGGTAGAGGAAGGTCTTCTTTATTGGAAATAGAGAATGTTTAGGTAAAATTTAAAGAACTTTTTTTGAAGTGCTTGTCTGTGTTGGTGCAGAAATGTTAGACGCTTTCGGCTTTTTTTTAGATGGGGGGGGGGAAGGAATCGATTATTGAGAAAAGTCTGAAATCTTTTGAGGATAGTTGAGGATTTCAAGATTTGGTGCGGCAGGAGCTGCCTGTTAAAAAAAGTAGGATTGTCTAAAATCAGAGTCTTTAAACATTTCAGCATTTAATGGAAAGATTCCTGAATGCTCATTAGCCACCATCATATTGTCTGGTGTTAATACAAGTGGAAGAGCTCTGAGCACTGTTAATTTGCTTTTTGTGGGTCCCATATACACTGGAATCTCAGTGTTTTAGCTTATGACTACAAAAACATAATTGACATAAAATAGATTAGTCGAATGAAATTTAGTATTTAAGAAAATAATTGATATTTTATAATATTTTTGAATTTGACTTGTTTTTTATATTGATAGTTTTAATGAAATGATTAAGAGACCAAACGGGTTTGTAGTGTGTATGGATATTTCGCCCATTTTAATCCACAATAAATACAATTTTTATTTAATAAGACAAACTGATTTAAGAAAGGGCATAATTTTTAAACCAAACTTATTGGATAACAGGCTTCGTATTCTGTTTGAAAACCATCCCCACAGTTGTATTTGAAATTTTACACTACCTGGACGGAAATTGAAATAAACATGAAATTTTACTCAGAGTTGAAAAAATGAAAAAAACAGCTTTCCTGACTAAGCGACATTAGCTACTAATCTATAACTTTTATAAATGGTGTGTATAATTTTTGCCCCTTCACACAGTTTATCCGCTGACACCATCTAGCGGGGTCATTAAGAAAATAAAGCGAGTTGAAAAACCTGCACCTACAGAAAATGTGCCTTGGTCGTTCCTATATTTACAACTATTTTTATAAGTTGCTGAAAAGAAAATTTCAGCCTTTTATGTCCTTTCTGTTTAACAAAATTTTCGCATTATGTGCTGTACATATATCAAGTACAGGGCTACTCAAAAGATTTAGTACACGTATTTGGCTATTGATGATAACTGCTGAATTCAGTTTTTCAAATATGTTATCTGTTTTCTAAAATATTTACATAGTTATCTTACTTAATTTATTCATGTAAATATCGAATTTTTAAAGCATTGTTTGAAGTGTAAGAAAGTGTTCCATAATATATGCTTGATGTATTAATTTACTTTCTTATTTATAATATACCTTTAATATTTCATTACACATTACATTTCATTCATTCTAGTATATTTTTCTAAAATGTTATTTTCCGATCACTGGAAATATATGCCTTTAAAAAGTCATATGTATATCTACATTAATCATATTTCGAACAGTTATTCCCTGGAGTTTTAAGCTTTGGGGATATTTTGATCAATGATAAGGTAATTAATCATTTTGAAGGAAGAAAGGCTAATGATCTTCTTGAAATGCTATTTTAGCACTAAGATATTATTTTTTTAATAGCTGACTCATATATGTAATAGGTAAATAGAGTAATTAATTTGCTGGATCACGTTTACTTCCTTTATCTTTCGAATTTAAAATCGTACAGAAAATTTAACCAGCCCTTGTATATAATACATTTTCTTAAAATGCACGTGGTTTTACACTTATATACTAATTTTATTTGTATATAAGCATTAATCTTGTTATATCTTTAAATCTTTCTTTTATGAACGTATATAGTTTTTATCAAAATAGTTACTCGGAGATTAAAAAAAATGTAAGCCTCATGTGCAAAATAGAGACATAATCTGCGTCAAAATTTTCGATTGTGTAATGTATGTCTATCTTTACATAGCAAAAAATGTTCTATTCAAAAATTCTTTAAAATATCAAAATTTTGCAATGTTTTGAAATTTTTTATTTAGAATGTAAAACATTGTATCTAAATACAAAATTAAATATTTAAAATTAAAACTTATAGGGTAACATCCCCAGTAATTGGCACGTTAAGAATTTGCCTTTAAACTTACTTCAATTTTCATTACAAAGAAATAAGATATTTACTTGGAAATATTTTTAAATAAAAGAATGCATATCTGTGCATCTATTTTGTCCAATAAAAGCAAAAAAAAAAATGAAAAAGTATTTTTATAAAAATATATTTATAAAAGGTTGCTGAAATCACCAGTAATTGGCACCTAGAGCACCAATGTATGACACCTTGTGATCCAGTAATTGGCACAAGTTTACATTTAAAAAAAAACTTTACATTTTGTTTGGGTTTAATCGCTTTAAATGAATTGATTGTAGATGAAGATGCCATATTTCAGGTTTTTGAGAGTAAGAAATCAGCGTATTAGTCTGAAATGTGAACACTTTAAAACAATTAAATATACTTATATTAATACCCAGTAATTGTCATGCTGTCCCCAGTAATTGTCATATGAAGCTTTAATGCATTCCAATTACTGATAATATTTCATATTTTCAAATAAAAACAAATGATAAATAAAATTTGTCTATAACTTTAAAAGTACTTCCAAAATAAGTGGTTTAATCTCAAATTCCTTGCAAATTTCTTGTAATTGGAATAGGTGCCAATTACTTGGAACTAGCAAAATTGAAGCACCATTAATTGACATCCATCATTAATTCAGAAATCCAAGTATTTGTGTCGAAAATACTTTCACACAATTAAAGTAACCCTTTTTAAATAAACAAAACTGTTGTCAATTAAAATTTAAAATATATTATAAATCATATAATAATGAATTGAAAAGCACGCTTTCCTTGTACCAAAGAAGAAGCATTTGCAACAAAAATGGCTAATTTCATGCAAGCCATAATTGTTTCTCTTTCCTTGGCACTATTGTCATCTAATAGTATAAATCAAAGTTATAATCTTTAACATAAATGAGCATATAACTGGTATATGGTCTTGCATTTTAAAAAACTGGATATAAATCTTATTTTAGGACATGTTTGTAGGGTGTGCCAATCACTGGTGCTTGCCAATTACTGGGGGTGTTACCCTATATATTACAAGCCATTGTTCTAATTATTCTCAAAAACATTCACGACGATATTTTTATGTTATACAATATTTTTATGAAAATATTACCTAAAAGAAAAAATATATATAAAATTTCAATACGTACATTTATAAAAAGATCTTCTCCACCAGACATTTTTTATGCCCCTTTGTCCTTGCCATAGTTTTCTATATTCTTTCGCAAGGCTTCTATATCAGGGTGTAATTTGGAGAGATTCACTATTTTCATGTTCTATCTCCAGTTCTTAATCTAAATTTTCTTTTTTTTTAATCTCCGGAACAATATATGACAATAAAACATGTGAAGGATAATTTTTTCTAAGTCTAGATTTGAAAAACATGTCTTCAAATAAGATTAGTTTCTATTTTTAAACACAATCTTTTATCGTCATGCTTTATTAGATGCTTTTTTTAAATGCGTTAGTTTGTCTTAGCTATAGAAGAATTTCAGATGTAATAAATATTGTATTTCGATTCCAATATTTTCGAAAGTATTTTCCAATATTTTCTACTGCATTCGATTAACTAAAGATTAAGTATATTCTTTCTCGAAGATCTCTTCATTAAAACGAAAAAGGTTTCTGATAATGAAACTGAAAATTATATCTCCATGTAGGATATTTCAAAGAAGTACAGGAAATTATTTTATGGAACTTTTAAGGTTCAGCGTCAAAGGCATATTTTATTTCTTTTTAACTCATCGCGTAAATGATTTGAAGTAACGATAGATTATTAAATATAAATACTTTTGTAGGATTTTTTTGATATATTGATATTTTTTTCTATCTAATTGAAAAACATTTCATTCTATACAGAGACTGCATGCAGTTTAAAAGAAATAAAATAATAATTATGAATGTAGATATTTCACAGGAACCTAATCATTCCTATAGTTAAGAGGACATTGTCTGCTACATTGTGGATATATCTGAAAAATAAATCTTCAAAAAAAGTATCTCGTTCAAAGAAACATACTTAGCTTAATTCATGTGACTTGAAATCGTATTAATAGTATATATTAGATGGTGATAATATAAACATTTCGGAATTTCTATATTTTAGAATGTATATTTTAGAATATAAATTTTAGAATATACTTTATAGATGCCTATCAATTTCATTATTTTCAAAAAAGTATAATATGATTGAAATTCACCTGAAACGATTACCATTATGCGTAATGTAGCTGGATACTTTTGATTGTTCCTGTAATTAAATTATACATCCGATTTTCATAAAATTTAAAATGACTCTCCAAAATTGTGTTACACTTATATATTTTTAATTTTAACCGATTCTGTTGGGTATTTTTCACTCCGTTATATGCGGACAGTCCAACAAACGGCCTGTTAAACGGACTGACAAACAGACTAATGAATTGACTCAACGACGACATTAGATGCTACACATTTATATAATTACGAACGCATCTAAAAATATAAAGAAAAAAGTCGATAATTTCAGAAGAAAAAATTAAATGTTCAAAAATGCATATTTTGGGGGAAAAAATATTTAATTGAAATACGACGAACGAATATGGAATTTCATTGGAAAAATAATTATTAATGTTTCTTTATAAAGAAAAATTTTACTGTAATGTTTTTTTCATATTTTAAGCTTATTCAACATATAAACATGCATCTCCTCAAGTAAAGAAACTTTCTTCGAGGATTTTTAAGTCCCTGAGGAGCTTTAATTTACCGTTGTTGACAAAAAAGTATATTGAGAACGTGTCTCCTCTGATTTCAATACATATCTGGAAGACATTTAAACATAGCATAGTTTTAAAATAATCGTCAGCCGTGAAATACTCACATTATATGCTTTAAATGTATATGTTGATCCCTAAGGCAAAATCAGACTAACGTTTTATTATTTAGATTGAAGAGTTCTTTAGTCTTTATTACGAGTTCGTACTTCTAGAAATATTGTTTCAAATTATTTTGTTGATAATGTGAGTGTCAGGTACTTGTGTAAGGAAAAATATTTTTTGCATTTGATATAGATAAAAAAATATATTTTACAAATGTTAACGGATAGACGTACTATTTTTTTTAACATGGTCATTAAATTATTATTATTGCTATTATAATTATTATTATTTGAGGAGTATTAAGATAATACATTTAAATTCTTATTTATTTGCAATACATACATAAAAACAGAGGAAAGGAATCAAACAGCAGATGACCTCGCTACAAATTTGTGTATAATAATAAGATATACAAATGCATATATATACTTATACCACCTTAAAAGCTATAGTTCCTAGAATCCTAAAGACATGTTTGCTATTATATATAAGCCATCAATTTTAAAATTCTAAATGTAAACTTTAAATGATATTATTCTTTTATGTAAAGCCCAGTAATCGCATAAAACAATAATCATAGGTTTTTAAGGTAATTATAATTGATAATTTGGCAAAAACTACGTCAGATTAAAAAAGTAACATTTAAGAATCACATATTTAAAGCCATTATTTTGTAGCTTTGTTAAAAAATGCTGGGAAGCTAAGCCTTTATTGAATAAGTTCATTTTATATTATCTGATTCTGAAATGTTTAAATAATAATCTTATTTAATCAAACACGAAAACAGCCATTAACAACAGCTCGGCCTAAACCCCCCCCCTAAAATAGGAAAAGAAAGAATACCCATGTGCGCCACTGTATGTATTATTATTATTATTATTATTATTATTATTATTTAATCATTCATAATTTTTTAAAAGCGATCAAATTATCTGATATTTAGAAGCGGGCCAGGGATTGTCGAGCTATGTTCGTAGAGGGCACAGTATTTTTAATTAATGGATTCAATATCAATTCCTTTATTTTATATACTTGTTAGAATTGATTTTTTGTAAAATATTTAAAAAATCAATAATTAAATATAAAAATTTGATATGTGTATTAAATACAACAAATTTAAATGCCGTATATTGTGACTTATAAATGCAGTAAACATTAAATATTATTTCAAACAAGAAGTGTATTTTTTTTTCTTATATATCGAGTTTTAATACATATATTTAATTTGCAAGTTATACAGTGGTACATAAGACATTTAAAGAAGAATATGTTTTGAATAAAAACTATATATATTTAAAAGTTAAGTAAATTTTTAAGTCATTTAAATAAATATATTTTTTAAAATTTGGATTTCGTTTTATAAGAAATATATACATTAGAGAAAAATACATAATAAAACATTTATTTAATTTGCAATTTTTAATAGATTCCTTTAAATAAGCACTTCTGTTTCTTTATTCACTATGTGGCAATAAATATCAAGTAAATGATCAATACCAAAACAATCTATCAAAAACTCTGAAATTGACTTAGACCGAAATAAATACATCAGGATCATGGTGAAAACTTTAAATGAAAAACTCATTCGATAAGATAAGCCTCAAGCGTCACAAGCAGAGTCTTCACGTTAAAAATAGTTTTGATCCCTGTTTAAACTGTTTCTATCTGTTTGTAATCTGCTATCGCTGCTATTTATTTCTGATAGTATATGCTTCAGGTGAAAATTCGTGATTTATTATTATAATAAAATAAATATTTAAATATATTTTTAAAGGTTTTTTTTATATTTTTACTTAATATTATAAACAAATCTTAAAACATTTGTATGAATTGTTAGATTTGCATTTTCTTTATACTGTGAGATAGTATGATAAAAAGTGCATACACATTGTTTAAAAACTATAACAAAATATTTATTTTATCTAAAATTTGCAATGGATTATTTTAAGAAGGCATTATTGCTCCTTTAATAATAATAGACAATAAACTACGAGTAAATAATAAATACCTAAAGGCCATCAAAAATTCTGAAATTTAGTTAGAACGAAATAAATAAAATTTAATGAAAACCCCCTTTGAAAAGATAAGACTCAAGCGTCACAAGCAGTGTCTTCGGGTTAAAAATAGTTTAGTTCCCTGCTTAAACCGTTTCCCGATAACCTCTTTTTACAACGATGTTTTTCAATCGACGTCAAAAAACTAGCACATATTATCAATTTATTCCGCTGTCGCTGGTATTTGTTTCTTTTATTATGTGCTTGAAATGAAGATTCATAATAAATGTCTATAATACAATAAATAATGAAATATACTTTTAAAGGGTTTTTCTAGTATTTTTACTTTTTGGTATAAATAAATCTTAAAAACATGTGTTTTAAAGGATATATTTGCATTTTGTTTGTAATATTAGATAGTATGATTAAGAGTTATACTTTTTAAAAGTATATATAAACATTTATTTATTTAATCTATAATTTGTAATAGATTATCTTAAATAAGCACTACTGTTTCTTTATCATTAAACAGCAATAAACCCAAGTGAATGATCAATACCAAATTAATCCAACAAAAACTCTGAAATTGACTTAGACCGAAATAAATACCTCAGTATCATGGTGAGAACTTTACATGAAAACTCATTTCACAAGATAAGCTTCATAAGTCACAAGCAACTCTTCGCGATAAAAACAGTTTATATCCGAGTTTAAACTGTTTCCCGACAACCACATTTCCTAGGATGTGTTTCGACGTCAAAAAACTAGAGCATATTATCATTTTAATCTTCTAGCTCTGCTGTTTATTTGTGATATTATGTGCTGCAGATAATAATTCATACTACATGCTTATAACAAAATAAATGTTAAAATATAAATATATATTTCATCTTTTGAATTTCGTTTATAATATAATATAGTACGATAAGAGTTGATATACTTTATAGAAAAAATATACATAACAAAATCTTTATTTAATCTATATTTTTAATAGTTTATTTTAAATAAGACCTACTGTTTCTTTGTCATTAAGTGACTAAGAGACAATTAATCTCAATTAAATTATTAATACCCCAAAATCCATTAAGATCTCTGAAATTGACTTTGACAAAAATAAATAAGGAAGGAACATGGTAAAACTTTTAATGAAAAACACATTTGACAAGATAAGCCTGAAGCGTCACAAGCAATGTCTTTGCGTCAAAAATAGTTTAGATCCCTGTTTAAACTGTTTCCCCATAACACCATTTCCCAGCGATGTCTTTCAAATCGACGTCAAAAAACTAGAACATATTCTCATTTTAATCTGCTATCACTGCTATTTTTTGTGACAGTATATGGTGCAGGTGAAGATTTGTGATAAATGCTTATAATAAAATAAATGTTAAATATAAATACGTTTTAATTTTTTTGAATTTTGTTTATAATAAAACATAGTATGATTTGACATACTTTATTTATAGCAATATATATATAACAAAATATATATTTAATAGTTTAGTTTAAATAAGCACTACTGTTTCTTGGTCAGTAAGAGGAAATAAAACTCAAGTAAATGATCAATATGGAAAAAATCTATCAAAAAGTCTGAAATTGACTTAGACCAAAATAAATAAGCAAAGATCATGGTGAGAACTTTAAATTAAAAACCCATTTGACAAGATAAGCCTCAAGCGTCACAAGCAGAGTCTTCGCGTTAAAAATAGTTTAGATCCCTCATTAAACTGTTTCCCGATAACTCATTTCACAGCGATGTCTTTCAAATCGACGTCAACAAACTGGAGAATATTCTTATTTCAATCTTCCATCGCTGCTGTTTATTTGTGATAGTATGTGCTGCAGATGAAGATTCATGATAAATGCTTATAATAAAATAAATGTTAAAATATAAATATATTTTTAATTTTTTGAATTTCGGTCACAATATAATATAGTATGATAAGTGTTGATATTCTTTATAGAAAATATATACCAGGTGACCCAAAAGTTAGGACGAAATTTTAAAAATGAATAAATCGAAAACGAATCAAGATACAAAGATGTGGTTTGCATCGAACGAATGGAGAAGAAACCGGATTTTGTGTAACAACGAAAAGATAATAGTTTTGTTTTCGACCAATAAATGGCGTTATGGTCTTTTATTGCACCAAAAGATGATATACAAATGAAAAAATGTTGACAACTTACAAGTCAGCATAATTACAATTAATTAGTACTGCAGTAAATGTGCATTATACTGTCCATCATTCATAAGTGCAGCTGTGAGACAAGGCATTACACCATTTGCAGAATTTAGTAGTATTTCTTGCATTGTGGCACACAGATTTTGGCGCATGGCACATTTCAGTGCTGATAGTGATGCCGTTGGTCGACAACAGAGCTCTACGTTTTAGTTTCCACACAAAACGCGGTTTCTTTTCCATCCGTTTAGTACAAACCGTATCTTTGTTTCTTGATTCATGTTTAAATTTTTCAAAATTTATTTAAAGTTCTCCTAACTTTTGGATAAACCGGTATATAATAAAATATACATTTAATCTATATTTTAAATAGTTTACTTTATATAAGCAATACGGTTTTTTTGTAATAAGAGGAAATAAATCTCAAGTAAATAACCAATAACCAAAAATCCATCAAAAAATCCGAAATTGACTTAGAACAAAATAAATAAGCAAGGATCATGGTGAGAATTTTAAATTAAAAATTCCTTTAAAAAGATAAGCCTCAAGAGTCACAAGCAGTGTCTCCGCATTAAAAATAGTTTAGTACCCTGTTAAAACTGTTTCCCGATAACTTCCTTTCCAAGCGATATCTTTCAAATCAAAATAAAAAAAACTAGAACTCATTATCATTTTCATCTTCTATCACTGTTGTTTATTTGGGATAGTATATGCCGCGGTTGAAAGTTCGTTATAAATGCTTGTACTAAAATAAATGTTAAAACGTAAATATATTTTTATTTTTTTAATTTCGTTTCTAATATATCAAACTATGATAAGAATTGATACACTTTATAAAAAAAAAATATATATAATAAAATACTTATTTAATCTGTATTTTTAATAGTTTATTTTAAATAAGCACTATAGCCTCTTAGTCACTAAGAGGCAATATACAACTTTAATTCAAAAACTCGTTTGACAAGATAAGCCTCAAGCTTTAAAATCAGAGTCTTCGCATTAAAAATAGTTTATATCCCTGTTTAAACTGCTTCCGGATAACCTCATTTCCTCATTTTGCTTATTTATATCTTTATAAGTCCATTTAAGAATTTTTGATCAATTTTTTGGTATTTATGATCTTTTTGAGATTCATTACCTCGTAGTGACAAAAAAACTTTAGTGCTTATTTAAAACAAACTACCAAAAATATAGATTAAATAAATATTTTGAATATATATATTTTTCTTCAGTAAAGTATATCAACTCTTATCATACTATGTTATATTGTAAATGAAATTTAAAAAATGAAATTTTAAGATGGATGCTTATAATAAAATAAATGTTAAAATATAAATATATTTTAATTTTTTTTTAAATTTCAGTTACAATATAACATAGTCTGATAAGAGTTGATATACTTTACTGAAGAAAAATATTCAAAATATTTATTTAATTTATATTTTTGGTAGTTTATTTTAAATAAGCACCAAAGTTTCTTTGTCATTACGAGGCAATAAATCTCAAAAAGTTCATAAATACCAAAAAATCGATCAAAAAATTATTTAATTGACTTATACAGATATAAATCAGCATAGGTCATAGTGAGAACTTTAAATGAAAAACTCATTTGAATAGACAAGCTTCCAGAGTCGCAGGCACTTCTTCGCTTTAAAAACAGTCTATATCCCAGCTTAAACTGCTTCTCGATAACCGCATTTCCAAGTGATATCTTTCAAATCAACGTGACAAAACTAGAGTATATTATCATTTTCATCTGGTGTCGCTACTATTTATGTCTCATAGTATAGCCTGCAGATAAAGATTCATAATAAATGCTGATTATACAATAAATATTAAAATAGATTTTTCATTTTTTTGTATTTTTACTCAATTATACAAACTAATCAAAAAATGATGTGTGTTAAAGATTATATTGATTTATATAGTTTCAGATTTATCACTAATATTATGTATTCCATTGATAATTATGCATAATTATGTATACAGTGTGTTTCAAAATCATATGTCAAGCATATTCAATTTAATCAATCTAATTCATCAAGGGCAGGTAGAAGGGAGAGCATTTGTAAATTTAGCCCAGTCAGCAAAATTCATATAAGAATGTGGCCGCAATAGTGTAGCGTTTATCTGGTATAGGGCGCTTTTAATTTTTGCAAATAAAATCAATTAGCTAGGTTTGAATCGTCATTCTCTTCATGGATTTCGAATAACAATTGTCAACACACAAATGCAGAGCTTTCCGATATGCATTTCGTGTGTGAGGATGCCCAAGTAAATGGAACGACTGTTCAAATCCTGCATATGGAACGATATCATTGTACGGATCATCCGAATAAACGAACATTAGGTGTCTGTACCGGGCGTTGTGTGGGAGTGGATCATTTTATATCGCGAGTATTGATACGATGAAAAGGATAGTCACGGATGGTCACTGGATGATCACGGCAAGACAAATGACACATCTCGACAAAAGTAAATTTTACAGGAGAGAAAAAATAAAATTTGCGTTATTTTTCTGTGGCATGAAATTATAGCTCCAAAACCTGAATGTAGGGATTTAAAATGCATTAAAATCTAAAATGGTTAAGAATAAAGAGATATGATAAAGTTTAGAGGGCTTTTTGGGGATATAGCATTATAAAGCGATTTTTCCTATAACTAAACTTATGAAACTGTATGTGTAACAAGACACATATATGACAGACGCAAAATGAAATTTTGAAAAAATGTCATTTTTCTTGCGGTTTACCGGTATCGTATTATTCCTGATCTGGAAAAAAATACTATGCGCAGTAGAGGAGCATCTTTTGAAATGGTCAAAAACTGTGTTAGAAAGAAAAAAAGGCAATAAAAGAAGGCTACACTAAGCAGATTTCGTAGAGAATTATTTGCTGCGTAAACACAGCTCTGATTCAGTATTGGACACTGTTGAACTTGTAGAAACCGTTGAGAATGAGACATTTCCTTGCACAGCCATATATTTGAAATACATTTCGAAAAGCTTTGCATGTGTGTTGATGTATGTTGACATAATCCGTGCAAGAAATGACAATTCCAGTCAGCGAATCAATCTGATCCGTAGAATTTAACAGTACAAAATTGTACATAAACACTGCATTTCCTCATACAAATTCTTATACGAAATCTGCTTACTATGGTCTCCTCTTATTGTTTTTTAATTTCTGATACATTATTTTGAACTACCCTGTAGTAGCCTAAGTTTACAATTAATAAAATAATAAAAAGTACTGAAATATTAGAGTATGTATTTCTTGTGTATGTGTGCATTTTTTGTCTCAAATCGGAAGTTAATAAATGTGGATGAACTTATTTGGTGAGAGCATACAAAATTTGCAAATAATTAAGCTAAGGTAGGTCAATGTGATCCTTAGTTAGATTTCTGATCATTTCTAATTAAATATATGTATCTGCATGCTATTTGTTTTCTCCAATAATTTAAATTTTTAATACTTCCCTAGTAGCAAAACAATATTGGTCCAACGTTGCGCCAATATTTCTTCTATTGGAAATATTACCAATAAAACGTCAATATTGCTCCAATATTGGGATTTTTACATTTTGCCCTTATTTAGCCAATATTTGCAGCCAATATTATGCCAATATTGGGGTTTTATTAAAAATATTGCCCATAAAATGCCAATATTGTACAAATATTGGCGTCTCATTGGAAATATTTTCAATGAAATTACAATATTTAACCAATATTGGTGTTTTATAGGCAATATTTCCAATGAAACCCCAATATTGGCAAAATATTGGCTGCAAATACTGGCTAAATAACGGCAAAATGTAAACAGCCCAATAATGGAGCAATATTTCATGCCAATATTGTTTAAAGATATAGCCAATATTGGTCCAATATTGTTTGGCTACTGGGGTTACAAATGCGTATTAATGTTGTGACAATTTTAGAGCTCTATACTTAAAGCAATAATGAATTCTCGACTACATCTCAAAATTTAACACCATTTGAGTAGACGATTCTCATTTCAATGTATTGACGATGCACTTCTGTTGTGATGAAAAATACACCATATTACGAGATAAGTGAAAGATAGTGGTTAGTACTAAAGAAATAATATTAAGATAATATCCCAATCCGCGTTGTGAAAGATTGTATTGGATATTATCAAAAAAAATGTTCACTTTAAATCTATCAATAATTTAAATAAATGAAAATCGCAAAAGCTCAGACTCGAACTTTTTAAACGTTTAAATTTGCAAAATAGGAATTTTAAGAGATACGGAGAGTATCAAAACGATTATCATAAAATAAAATTAAATTTAATATTTGAGATTTTGAAACAAGCAATTTACCTAAAAGAATTTAGGAAGAGAAAACATGAAAGAAAACATGAATACATATATACATACACAAATATTTATTTCAAACAACAATTATATGCATCATAACACAATAAAAGAATTATTACTAAAGCATATAATTTTCATAGGGAAACATCTGGACATCGTATCATCCTAAATTATCGATTTGTAAGTACAAGCACTATAAATAATATTATTCTAATTTATCAATTATTTCGATCATGTTTACTTTCTTTCATTTTTTTATATATTATTATAAACTTATACAAAAACACAAAAGACTCACAGCACAACTAACGAAAGGCATAGCCTAGGATCTCCTTATAATTCTTTTTTTATATATATATATATATATATATATATATATATATATATATATATATATATATATATATATATATATATATTTTAATCTAAATTTTAAATTAAAAAAATTGATTTTAATATTAAAGAATTTTTTTCTTTATGTATATTTATATCATGAGCAAAAAGGTAATTTTGAAATGTAATAACACCACAGAGTAGGATTAAATTGCTCACCATTTTATATGAAGCCTTGTCATCCATTCGATGTAGTAATCCATAGCAACTGATCCATTGGCTTTCATTCACACCGCATCTTTTGGGACATCATGTAATTTCTCAGGAGGCACACAACTGTTCATATAAAAATATAGTCTGCACTATTTTCTCGCACCTTTGGAGACACGTGGAAATTTACTAACTAAGCAAATGTTCATATAACAATAGTTGCACATTGTTCGCTATGTTGAGCGTAACTGTTCGTATAAAAATATAGTCTGCACTGTCATCTCCCACCTTTGGAGACACGTGAAATTTACTAAGTTGAGCAAATATTCATAAAAAGAATAGTCTATGAGAATGATGCACATTATTCACTATGTTGAGCATAACTGTTCATAAAAAAATAATAGTCTGCCATATCGTCACGCACTGCCATCTGGAATTGCCTGAAATTCATTATGTTGATGTTGGAAGTTCCAGTAATTTTCAGACATTCATTTTTCTTTTCGCAAATTCGATCATATGTCAAATAAACTTGGATGCTTGTCAAATCATGGGCTTCCCCGTTCCGTAGATGATTTTCGCTTACAAAACTTTTCTATTTTACTACCTACATAGCTGGGACCAAGAACTGTATTAATTTTTAGATTCTTTTCTCGGAGAGAACTCCATATCTTTTTTTGTTTGTTTGTTTCCTCCCCAAAACCTTTTTTTTCTTTCATTGGTCTTCTGCTATCGCTTTGATCATTGCATCGCACTTCTTATTGGCCGGATGACCAGTAGGGGTTCATCCCTTTCGGCCACTAAAAAAAAACCTTTTTTCTCTTTCCCACGCGTTGCAGAAAATCATAGGACTCCTCTTCGATTCTCCCTCCTGTGGGCGTTTCTGGGCTGTAAATTCTGTTATTGTTAGCTTCAGCGTATAATGTCAAAATTGTAGACAGTCTGGTTTTTTTTTACAACCTTTGCCATTGTTACGTCTGAAGTTTTATGGTGAGCAATTGAATTTCTACTTGGGTGTTCATTGTTAACCGTTCGTTCTTATCGAACTTTATAGAGTCATAAAGTTTATAGCTCTAATTAAAAAAAATAGCTTTCATCTATTCCTGAAACTTAAAGTTAATATTACTACCTGAAAGAATGAAACGAACTTAAAATAGATATTAGTGAATAAAATAAATTTAAAACTTTACTTTAATCAATGATTCTTTTTTTTTAATATATACGAATATTTATGTATTTTCGCTTTAGTTGTGCTTAATCATTCTTTATATGTACATATTTAATTTAGCAATGTTGTGACGATTCGTCACTACATGCTATCTCCCCTCTGATTAAGAAAAAAAAACATCCTATACAAGACAAACTAAAATATATATACACAAATATATCAAAGGAATACAAAATTCTAAAACAATATACATGATTCTATGGTTGAGAAATATAATCTTTCCAATGTGGTGTTATTGAAAAAATATATCCAAATATATACATAAACGTACTCGTTATAGATTTGAAATAAGATCCATTATCAGTGGAAAAATATCTTGCTAAACCGAATGCGCTAAAGTAACCATTGAGAGCATTGATTATGACCCTAGTGTCCGTCGATTTTAGTGGAAAAGCTTGCAAATAGCGTGTTGCAGTGTCTATGACTGTCAGTACAAATTTATTCCTATTTAAAGATGGAATTAAAGGTCCAATTAAATCGCATACCAGACGTTGACCTGGGAGGTAATTTTTATCCATCGTTTTAAAAGGAATTTTTATCGTTCTATGTTGTTTAAATGTGTTGCATGTTACGCATTTCGTACAGAATTGTTTTATCTCTTGATACATTCTGTACCAGAAAAATCTTCCTTTTATAATACCATAAGTTTTTAAGAAAGCAAAATGTGGGACATGTGCACTGTTTAGAATGTCTTCTTTTAAGCTCTGCGGTGCGATATATAATTCCGCATTATTTGAATTACGTGAATTTTTTTGAATTAATATCCCATTTTTATTTAAAGTATACTTTTCATATTTCTTTATTTTTTTTTGTTGTTGTAAGGCCTCAATAATTTCTTTTAATTTCGGGTCATTTAATTGTTCTTTTTTTATATTATCTGCATTTAGCTTTTTATTTACCGTGAAAAGATGTTTGTCCAAATTATCTGCTATTGATAGAGCATTTACCGATCTACTACAGAAATCAGCGGGATTATGGATACCTGCAATATGCGATACTTCAAAATCATAATCCTGTAATTTTAGTAACCATCTTGCTACAATTTCAGGCTGCTTTTCTAACTGTAAATGGTACGTTAATGCCTTTGAATCTGTTAGCAGAAAAAATTTCGTCCTAATAGAATGTTTCTAAAATATGTTATGGTTTCATAGATTGCCAAAAGTTCAATCTGCATGCTTGGATATTTCTTTTCTGAGTCTTTTAATTTTCTTCCCGTAAATTCAATTGGGATCATTTCATCTCCTTGTTTTTGTGCTAATATACCCGATGTTGCGATTTTCGATCCATCTGTAATTATATAAAATTCTTTACTAAAATCTGGGGGGTGAATAGTAGGTTGTTCCATTATAATTTTTTGTATTTTTTCAAATGACTCTTGTGCTTTGTCATTCCATTTGAATTTTGTATTAGCTTTAGTGAGGTCCGTCAGTGGTGCTATTATCTCCGCATAATTGTGTATAGTTGCTTTAAAATATGTGAATAATCCAATAAATGCTCTAACTGTTTTTTGAGATGTAGGTACTGCGAAGTTTGTTATTTTTTGGATATTTTTTTGTGAGGGCGCATATCCTTTTTCACTAATTTTGTATCCCAAAAAATCTATTTCCGACATGTATAATTTTAGTTTAGTCGGTTCAATCGTAAGATTAAATTTTTCTAATTGTTCTAATACTGCTTCTAGTATTATGTGCATTTGTTGTACATCATTTGAACCAATTATTATGTCATCAATAAAGTATTGAATATTGTATTTTTTTTTAAGTCTCCTAAAACTATATCAATTAAACGAGCAAATTGATTCGTTGAAATTTTTGTCCCAAAAGGCATCCTTGTTATTTGAAAATGGTTATCTTCCGTGATAAATGCTAACTTATGCTTGTCCTGCTCATTTAATTTTATTTGAAAGAATGCAGAATGCAAATCTAAGACAGTGTATAATTTTTTTCCTGCCATATTTTGTAAAATTTCCTTTGTATTAGGTACTGGGTATGGGTCACTTTCTAATATATCATTAAGAGCTCTAAAGTCTATAGCCATCCTAAATTTAATTAAATTCTTATCATTTGTTTTTGACGTAGAATTTTTCTTTACGAAAATTACTGGGAAAGCATAACTTGAATTTGTGGGCTCTATAATACCTGCATCCAATAAATCCTGAATTTCTTTCTCCGCGAATTTTTTTACATCGTGTGCTAACTTAAAGGGTTTCGTTTGTATTGGAAAGTCGTGCATTAGTTTAAAGTTCGGCTTTATTACATCTGTTTCTCCTAGCGTTTTATATGATTTGCTGAAGGCAGTAGCGTGTCTCATTAAAATTGTCAGTACTTCCTTTTGTACCTTTGGTGTTAAGTGATCAACTTTAAAATCATTCTCTGAAAGTTCTTTCTTTCTTAATTCTCTAATTTGTGTGATATTTAAGTTATTTACTTCGTAAATATTATCAGTATTTGATTTATTTTGTTTTTTTATAAAAAAATCAGTGGTAATTTTTCCCATTTCCTGATCTTTGTGAAGTCTCAAGTATTGTTTAGATTTATTTTGTACTAATATTGTGAATAAATTATTTTCGTTTTCCTTATTTTCATGAACTGAATTTTGGATTACTAATTTCCTGTTGTTATATTTAGGTTGGAAAAAAGTTGTTGTCCGTTTTTTAGTTTGCCGTCAAAAATTAAGTTCACTAATTTCGATTCTCTGGGTCTCAAAGTAATGCTTTTTTCTACAAATACTCGTGTATTAATTTTCGGAATCTTATTATACTGATAAGAGTGAATTTGTTTTGGTATTGTTTGAAACTCGTCATTTTGTTGTATCGACTTAATTTCATTTACCTCAGTAATTTGATCTTCGTTAGAATTTAATTGTATAATTGAGTTATTGAGTTTAAAAGTATTATTTTCAAAATCCATAATTATTTTATTACTTTTTAAAAAATCGTATCCTAAAATAATTTTGTAATTACGATCAAATTCTTCTTTAGTTACATAAAATGTGCCATTTAAGAAAGTGTTGTTAAATCTAAACTTAAATTTTACACTGTGTTTAAAAGGAATCGATTTATTTGATAAAGTAGTAATTTTTATAGCGTTGGCTAAATATTTAATTTTTATATCTGTCTGTTTTATTTTTTCGAAGACCCCTGGGGATATTAAACTTATACTCGCCCCAAAATCAAAAAGGCTGGGTATAATTATATCTTTCTTTATTTTTAAATTCCATATTGGTAATTCATTGTTTTTACCCGAATTACAACTTGCAATTAATTTTTCTTTAACCATCTTTTCTTTGTTCTCATTTCTTCTTATCTCTGTGTTTTTTGTTTGTTTTTGTTTAATTATTTTTAGTTCCTTGTTTGATTTTTGTTTTATGTTATAACCCTGTTTTTTTTCTATGATGCGGGCCCTACGGGCTTGTATTTCTCTCAATTTTGTAAGTCCCTTTACCGGTTTAAATTACTTTGTCCTCTGTTCCTGTTATGATTTTGCCTATCCCTTCTGTTTCTGTTTTCATTTGGAAAGGTAATTGTGGGCTGATGTTTCCTATTTCTCTCATTATTTTGCGGCAAAAGATTTTGGCTATTCTGCATATCTGCGAAATTGTGATGCTGCCCTGTATATGCGATTTGTGTATTGTTTCCCTGTGTTGGGTCAAAATTTTGCATTGGAACCATATTTTGCATATTATAATGTCCATGATACATTTGATTAGGTCCTATCGGTGATTGGCGCAAATTTTGCCAATTTGGCATCTGATTGTGCATATCATTAAATCTAATTAGATTGTTATGAGGTCTAGCAAAATCGAATGTTTGTGGTGCTTGAAAATGTTGTGCATAGTTTTGTGGAAATCTTGTAAAGCTTCTATAATTGTTGTTTTGATAGTAATTCTTGTGAAATCTTGGCCTAACATTGTTTTGTGCTCCCCTCGGTTGAAAAAAATTCGCACTTTTTTGATTAAAATAACAATTTTGTGTCTGGTGATTGGACTTGTTGCATATATGACAAAAATTTTGTGTTATATGATTTATTTCCGCTTTGTTTTGTTCGCTTTCGTTTTTGTCGATTTGTAAACTTTTAATTTATTCTTTCAGCTGTTGTATCTCTGATTTTTGGTCTTGTGACATGCTAATAAGTGCCTCAAATAATTTATTTTCGCTTGTTTCCGTCAAAATATTTATTTCACCTGCACATTTACTGTTTAATGCACTTTCGATATTTTTAGCTTTTTTTACCGCATCTTCGAAATTTGTAGGTGGATATTTTTTTAATTCGAAAGAAATGTCCGGTCTTAGCGCCTCAAGATATTTTGTTAGTTTAATAGTTTCTAATAATTCTTTGGCTCCATTCTTTTGTTCATGTCCTGATAAAGCAAGATATTTCTGTGCTTCTATATTGAACTTTTTTGTGAATTCCTCAATAGTTTGATTGGCTGTTTGTTTGGCATTTATAAATTGCAACTGAGCATCAGCAAAAGATCTTTCTTTTTGAAATTGTTTTATCGCATTTTGTTTAAACGTTTTATAGTCTTGTGCTTTATGGAATTCATTTGTGTTTCTCATAACTTCTCTCGCTTGCCCTTTGAATTTTGATTTTGCCAATACCAATTTTATGTCGTCGGGAAATTGTGCCGCTACAGCTAACTCCTCAAATTCTTCAAAAAAATGTGTTATGTTTTGATCCGGTTTATCCTCAAAATTTTGTAATGAATTTATCAGCGTATCCACTCCAATAGTGAATGATTCCCTTTCGGGAGAAGGCTGTCTTCCCTTTCTTCCTGTCATATTTATTTATCTGTTTTGAAAATCTCTAACAGATTGATGTTTAATTGTTTTTCTTTAATTTTTTTTTAAACTTTTTTAACACTGTAAATTATTATGTACTGTACTCTCAAAATATATATATATATATATATATATATTTTTTTTTATCTAGGTATCGAAATTACACTCACATAAAGGGAAAAAAGCAAAAAAAAAATATTTCATAGCAATGTCAAAATCCCCCTAACTATTTTCTATACACACAAAAAATAATCACAAAATAAATTTTCAAAGTACAGATATATATATATAAACAAATCTTTAGTAACGAAGGCTTTTTAAATAATGTGCTGTGAGCTAAACCCTTTCTCCTCTGTATGTATTCATTTCATACATATATTTATTAATTTTGTTCATTATTATAAATTTTTCTAGAAATGCATAAAATATCAATTTTGTTTTACACAATATAGGTAAGTGATGTTTTGTTAGTAAAAGAAGAGAAACAGAAAATAGGTAATTAAGGAGAAAATTTTATAATACTGAAAATATATTTTTATGTGTAATTGAATGCAGAAAAAAATAAATTTTTAATCCTAAATGCAAATTAAACACCTGGTGTTAGCACCATTAAATTTTATTAATGTTGTGATGAAAAATACACCACATTACGAGATAAGTGAAAGATAGTGGTTAGTACTAAAGAAATAATATTAAGATAATATCCCAATCCGCGTTGTGAAAGATTGTATTGGATATTATCAAAAAAAAAATGTTCACTTTAAATCTATCAATAATTTAAATAAATGAAAATCGCAAAAGCTCAGACTCGAACTTTTTAAACGTTTAAATTTGCAAAATAGGAATTTTAAGAGATACGGTGGGTATCAAAACGATTATCATAAAATAAAATTAAATTTAATATTTGAGATTTTGAAACAAGCAATTTACCTAAAAGAATTTAGGAAGAGAAAACATGAAAGAAAACATGAATACATATATACATACACAAATATTTATTTCAAACAACAATTATATGTATCATAACACAATAAAAGAATTATTACTTAAGCATATAATTTTCATAGGGAAACATCTGGACATCGTATCATCCTAAATTATCGATTTGTAAGTACAAGCACTATAAATAATATTATTCTAATTTATCAATTATTTCGATCATGTTTACTTTCTTTCATTTTTTTTATATATTATTATAAACTTATACAAAAACACAAAAGACTCACAGCACAACTAACGAAAGGCATAGCCTAGGATCTCCTTATAATTCTCTTTTTTTTTTTTTTTTTTTTTTTTTTTTTTTTTTTATATATATATTAATTTAAATTTTAAATTAAAAAAATTGATTTTAATATTAAAGAATTTTTTTCTTTATGTATATTTATATCATGAGCAAAAAGGTAATTTTGAAATGTAATAACACCACAGAGTAGGATTAAATTGCTCACCATTTTATATGAAGCCTTGTCATCCATTCGATGTAGTAATCCATAGCAACTGATCCATTGGCTTTCATTCACACCGCATCTTTTGGGACATCATGTAATTTCTCAGGAGGCGCACAACTGTTCATATAAAAATATAGTCTGCACTATTTTCTCGCACCTTTGGAGACACGTGGAAATTTACTAACTGAGCAAATGTTCATATAACAATAGTTGCACATTGTTCGCTATGTTGAGCGTAACTGTTCGTATAAAAATATAGTCTGCACTGACAACTCGCACCTTTGGAGACACGTGAAATTTACTAAGTTGAGCAAATATTCATAAAAAGAATAGTCTATGAGAATGATGCACATTATTCACTATGTTGAGCATAACTGTTCATAAAAAAATAATAGTCTGCCATATCGTCTCGCACTGCCATCTGGAATTGCCTGAAATTCATTATGTTGATGTTGGAAGTTCCAGTAATTTTCAGACATTCATTTTTCTTTTCGCAAATTCGATCATATGTCAAAGAAACTTGGATGTTTGTCAAATCATGGGCTTCCCCGTTCCGTAGATGATTTTCGCTTACAAAACTTTTCTATTTTACTACCTACATAGCTGGGACCAAGAACTGTATTAATTTTTAGATTCTTTTCTCGGAGAGAACTCCATATCTTTTTTTGTTTGTTTGTTTCCTCCCCAAAACCTTTTTTTTTCTTTCATTGGTCTTCTGCTATCGCTTTGATCATTGCATCGCACTTCTTATTGGCCGGATGACCAGTAGGGGTTCATCCCTTTCGGCCACTAAAAAAAAACCTTTTTTCTCTTTCCCACGCGTTGCAGAAAATCATAGGACTCCTCTTCGATTCTCCCTCCTGTGGGCGTTTCTGGGCTGTAAATTCTGTTATTGTTAGCTTCAGCGTATAATGTCAAAATTGTAGACAGTCTGGTTTTTTTTTACAACCTTTGCCATTGTTACGTCTGAAGTTTTATGGTGAGCAATTGAATTTCTACTTGGGTGTTCATTGTTAACCGTTCGTTCTTATCGAACTTTATAGAGTCATAAAGTTTATAGCTCTAATTAAAAAAAATAGCTTTCATCTATTCCTGAAACTTAAAGTTAATATTACTACCTGAAAGAATGAAACGAACTTAAAATAGATATTAGTGAATAAAATAAATTTAAAACTTTACTTTAATCAATGATTCTTTTTTTTTATATATATACGAATATTTATGTATTTTCGCTTTAGTTGTGCTTAATCATTCTTTATATGTACATATTTAATTTAGCAATGTTGTGACGATTCGTCACTACAACTTCTTCAATGCATTCAATAACACTGCGATTATTTGGAGATTTTTCACATAATTCTTAATCTATGATCTAAAATGGCATACATTATAAGCAATAACAGCATATGTATGTTGCAGCATATATATGTTGCAGCCAATACCCGAAATTGGCCAATTCTAGAACTGGCCGGCCAATTCCCGAATTGGCCGGCAACGTTAAAAAAATGACTGGCCAATTCTAGAATTGGCCAGCCAATTCGCGATCTGGCCAGATGCAATTGGCCAATTCGCGAACTGGCCAGATGCAATTGGCCAATTCGCGAACTGGCCAGATGCGATTGGCCGATTCGCGAAATAGATGTAAGCACTCGGCTTAATACTTTATAACATAGTTGAAAGTGGCTATCAATTCAAATAGTCTAGACGTCAGCCTGTCCGTGATCTTACTCGAGTAAAGTTTCCGGTTAACTTGTAATTGTCTTCGTATTTCGTTTATCAATTAATTTCGATATTGAAAGGGAATTGTGTACTATTTTTGGTTAATTTAGTTAGGTACACAAAAATATTTCGTTTCAATATGATCAATGGGAATCTTTTTTACTGTACATTTTAATGTTACATTATTTTAATTACAAAAAAATTGGTACTTATGCGTAATAGTTCGGATGTTGGCCAAGGCTTCCCAGCCAATTCGCGAATTGGCCGGCCAAAACCCGAAATACACTATTCCTTTCATGTATTTCGGGTTTTGGCCAGGAAGCTTGGCCAGTTCGGGTATTGGCCGACCAGTTCTAGAATTGGTAAGGCTCCAGGTATTGGCCGCAACATATATATATATATATAATCTAGAATATAAATTATTCCGCCAATAAAACAAAAAAATCTGATTTCAACAGTCTTTTGCAAATTAACAATTGAGCGTTTTAAATAATATAATTCCGTATAATCCTTTATAAGAAAAGCTTTCAATGTTTATTTTTAAAATTTAAATATTAGAGTCTCATTAGTCCTTCTGTTTTTCGCGAGTAATTCTTGAGGAAAAAATACATTAATTTATTGTTTTTCTGCTTAATGTATTTACAAGCTACTTGTTTGTTTGCGGATTACTGTCAAAGTTGTTTGACGCAAAAAGTTATCAGATATTTAAATCCAGATCTAATATCATTTTCTTTAAAATGACTTATTTTTACGCACTTAGACACGAACATTTATAATTTACTTTTTAGCGCATCTTTGCTAAGAAAACTATAAACTATAAAATTATTACCGCAGGTAATTTATTTAATCGTATTTTAAATTTATTACATATATAAATGTTTAATTCTAATTTGAAAAAATTTGGTATGAATTAAAATGCCATGTTCAAAACTGTTTATTTACTTTTGTCTTGATTTATATTATGCGATATCTTTTAAATGTAAATTTTGCCACAAACAGTGTTTTCGGGTAGCTTAAAAACAATGGGTTATTGCCGACTACGTCTGGTTGTATATGTTCTAAGAACCCATAATAAATAAGAACTTAGAGTTGGGTAGAAATAAAACGTGTGTAAAATTATCTTAAAAAAACATTCCCGTTATCAAATTTAGTGGTTCTATAAAATATTTTGTCTGATATTCACTATCACTTTATTGATAAACATTTACTGAATCTGTCGCAAACTATTGGTTTTTAAATCAAAATAGAATAATTAAGCATCGATTATAAATATTGAGATCTGCTTCATAAAACACGTTATTAAAACGGTAGAGAAAACATATGCACAAACAAACAAATTCACACATACATTTGAATGTGTGTTTTTAATGTAATAAAAAAATAATAAATGCAATAGGGTTATTATGTGATGCTTTGCCGTATCTTACGGGTTGAAATATATATAGAAATGTAAAGCAAATTTATAATATTTTCCTAATTCATGAAAATAAGTTGTATATTATGTACCGACACAAAAATTAAGATTTGTTTAAAATTTGCAGAATAAAAAAAAAAAAAGTAATTATGATTTTAATAAAGACGGACAATTATCACAAGTACATAGTTATCGACATCATGTATTATATCGAATGTTGGATTTAATGCGTAATTTAAGAAGTTTAATGAGCAAATTATGTAACGCAAATAGATAATTTATTTCACTCATATCAAAAAACATTTTAAATACTCGTACATCAAAGTAATTAAAGAAAATATATTTAAATTATTTACTCAAGTTTTTGAAATAAAATTTCTCTTTTCTTTATGTTTGTTTTAAACTTATAGTTTCTTAACACTTTAAAATAATTCATAATCCACATTATTACCTATTTAATGAAAACTTTAAGTTGGTTTTTTATCTTACGCATAATTTTAAATACACCCGCTTACCTTATATAAACTTTCTAAATTATTGTAGTTTGAAAACATTGCATTGATCATGGATACGATGCTTTCTGATTTAATAAGATTTTTCTTCCTTAAGGAAAGACTCTTGCAAAATCTTTTATCAGAAGAAAATAGTTCACCATTAAATATTTCAGCATCAGTGAAAGGATAGTTAATATTTTCTCAGGAGGATTTATCGCCCACATCACGTAGTTTCAGAAATTACAAAAAGTACTCTATTTTTGAAAGTAGTTTTAAGCTATTATCTAAAGTCATCGATTACATTTAAATGATTAAATTTAAGAATACTTATAAAGTTATTTTAATTTTTTATTTATTACATTAATTAAATCTTTACAATATAATGTTGGTGGAGAACAATATTCCATATTGCAATGCTAGAAAATGTAATGGAAAATAGTAAATAAAGACATAAATATTTACGCGTCATACTTCTTAGACAGATATAATTGTTTCAAAATATAAGATTAATCGCTTTAAAAGAATTTCTATGAAAAATTATTAATGAAAAATACTAAACCATATTAAAATTAAATGAAAAATGAGTTTTCTAATAAGAATTTCTGGATAATAAATTACCTAATATGGTATTTATAACGAATGAATTTATTCCTAAAGTTCCCATTCAATTTTATAACATCATGCGGAGCACTGCACACTTTATGACGTGCCATGGCCAATTTATGACCGACCTAGACAAATTTCAATGGGTATCTTCCTACTTATGTGAGCCCGGTTATGCAGGCACTGTAAACCATGCCTATTTACACTTTGAAGTCATACGACTGTGGCACTTGAAATACTCGGCATTTCTACCCGATGGCTGGCTCCATAATATACCTACACACACCCTCTTTCTAAATAAACTAAAACACATCCATGAACACCTTTCTCAAATTGCAATTCTAACTACGTAACCTGGACATTCAACACTTTCAACTGCCCCTTTTCGCTTGAATTAAATTTTACTATTTTATCCGGCTATATTCTATCACCTGCCCTCTGTCGCGTTACGTTATTTTGAACCTGGCATGCGCAAATTCTGGCAGCTTCAGCTCTGACTCAATTCTGTATTTTTTAAGACCTTAATAAAAGCTACCGTTAGAGACATTATGCTCTACGGATACAGTGCTCAGCAAAAGTTTAGACAATGATTGATTACGCTTCTATATTCAGAAGTATGTACTGAATGTTTGTAATTCATCTGTTATACATTACTTGACTTATCCTTTATTCACAAACAATAAATTTTGAATTTTACCTTTTACATAAAATAAAATGACAAAAAAAATGAAATTAACATTGTGGCAAAAATATAGACAATTTGTATATTTACAGAAAAATAACTATAAATTCAAATCGAGTTGCACCTACATTCTTTGCAGTTAGTGCAAGAATGTGACTTTTCATCGAATAACCTAAATGCTATGTCACTTGTGGATCTATTTTGAACCAAACATGTTCAACAGCAGCTCAAAGCTGCTGTTGAGCATTTAAAAACGAGTCCGAAAAAACGCAGTTTGTTATTTGAATACTTCCTCAAATATTAAATCACGATGACTTCGGAAAATTCTGCTTAAAATACCCTTTTTGGCAACCTTTTTTGAAATATATTCTGTCTTTATCAAAAAACTGGGCAATGCGTCACGTTATATTGTTCCTAAATAAGAGGATCTGTAAATTGGAGGCATTTGAGAGCAAAAATGGATTTAAAAACGAGTCAGAAAAAAACGAATTTCTTATTTGAATACTTCCTTAAATTTTCAGTCATGATGACTTTCTGACTTCATGACTGAAATTCTGATCAAAATACCCTTTTTGGTAGCCTTTTTTGAAATATATTCTGTCTTTATCAAAAAACTAACCAATGCGTCACTTTATACATTTTCCAAATAAGAGGATCTACCATTCGGATGCGTTTAAAATAAAAAATGAATTTAAAAATGAGTCAGAATATAAGCTGTTTGGATTTGAGGTTGTTTCTCCAACTCCTATATTTGTTTAATTTATTTTTGCTATACGAAATAATTCTATGAAAAACTTGTCAGTTTAAAAGTTGTAGATATTATTGAGATGTAAAATAAATTTATTTAGATTTGATAGCTTAAAAATTGACGGAGTTATGGATTTTTTTCTTTTTCACCCCCCTTTTTATTTTCGTTTTTAATTTTTTTCATCGGTAATTGTTGGTCCTATCAAACACTTGTAAATACAAAAGTTTTAGATAATTTTGATAACATTTATAAAAAATTTAGTTGGATTTAATATCTTGAGAATTGACGAAGTTATGATTTTTTTTCTCCCAAAAACCCTGTTTTTTTCGCCCCTTGAGCCCATTTCTAAATTTATCAAAAATCTGTCACACATAAACTTTTGTCCTATTTTTAAGAAGTAATATATACTTTTAACTGATTCGATATCTATTTTAATTACAAAGTTATGACTTTTTTCGATTTTCACAAAAACCCTCCCTATTTCCACCCCCTTTGTCCGATTTTGCCCATTAACGAACTCGACCGAGATTTTATGCCCCCTTGATTTTATGTAAAAGTTTCAAGAAGATCTGAACATAGTTATGGAAGTTATCGTGTCCAGTAGAAAGCGATATACACCGATATGTATATATATATATATATATATATATATATATATATATATATATATATATATATATATATATATATATATATATATATATATATATATATATATATATATATATATATATAAACTTTTTTACTGGTGGTAGTTTTGGGGTCTAGGAGTCATGATCGGTGTAGATCTGCAAAACTTTTTCAGAAATTCCAACATGGGAGAGAATGCAATAGGTAGTATTTCATACGAAATCTACCTAAAACAACTATTAATCACCATTCTTTCAAAATGGTACCGAGGTATGTGATATTTTTTTTTACATGTTCAGAACTATAAATATATTACCATAGTGCCAGTTTTAGAATGAAAAATTATCCAAACGTAGAGATAATAGAGGTGGCTCAAGTATCCCCTATGATCAAGTATCCCGACTCTCCCCTACAGTTGTAACGTTTATTACTACCCTTCAGTGATTCCCATTTAAGAGAAAAAAACAAAACTGAAAAAATGCATTCATAATAAATATCTTACATAATAAATATATAGTAACATTTTACATAGAAATATTCGAGAATATCTATAAGAGAGAATATTTATATGTATCACACGGAGAAAGATTTTTCGGCAAACATTTTATAAAACAGGATCGTTTATTTTGCTGCGTGTTCGGTAAACAGGTTTTTTATACTTCTTGCGGGGTTATTTAATTTCTCGCTCCGCTCCTATTGGTCAGTTGATCAGCGCTGAATAAATCACGAACATTTCAATGCGTCAAACGCTCGGTAAATGGAAATTGCGAACAGATTCTCCGTAAATCAAGCTCAAGGAACATTTTGCTGGCTGTAATGTAATGTAGGGGGGAAAGGTCTGCGAAAGACGTCCGTGTGATACCGCTATAAAGGAAATCCAAATAAATAGAACAGAAATAACATGTAGGAAAATATGCAACCAAATATAATAGTGGACATTGTTTTCTGGTATGTGGTAACGTATTAGTACCAGCAGCTTTCCAAATATTAAGTGTCAATAAATTCAGTGATGAATTCAGGGTTTACCCCGGGGGACATTCACACCGCCGGAGTATTGAAATGCCTTCCCTGGAAAATTCGTAAATTTGTATTTCTAATGATCAAAAAGTACAATTTCCCCCCCCCCACCCCGAAAGAGAAAAAAACTAAACACATTTGCTGCCGATCACTCACCAACGTTCAGGAGCCATTCAAGGGCCAGCGCGTGGTGTGGGGTGATTTCCAATAGCCAGTCACGAGATGGGGCGAGAAAATCTTTCGCTGATTCTTTGTTATAAAAAGTACATCGGCTTCTGGGAAAAATCCACTTCTTCAATGCCGCATTAACTATTATCGCATCTTTATTTAAGCGGCAGCGAACGTGTTAATAGAATTAGCTCATCATTTTACACACCCAAAAATAATAAAATCTAATTTCGGATAACGCCTATCACAAAATGAAATTTTGCTTGATTTCGTGAATTATGTCACGAAATAGTTCATTCTGATAATTTCAAAATCGCATGCATACAGATGAGAAACATAAGACATACATTTTTGGGAAACAGCATAATACTATTCAGGACATTTCGAAACGTCTAACTTTATCAACAAACTGTAGTGAAATATTTTTAATTTTATATATTTTTTCATGTTAATATAAAAATGTAATTATAGTCAGAATGCATTTTAAATATTTTTAGTACATTGAAATAAAATGAAATAAGGTGGTCTAGTGCAATAATGCCAGGCGAGGTAATAATGCCAAGTGCTAATATTACGCATAATTATGAAATAATCTGGTAAATGATACCCATGTGCTCTGCGCAGAAGGGTTTTGAGTCATATAAATCGCAAAAAACAGCTTAAAGTTAATTTGTTCTATTTGTAGGTCTTATTGCTTTTAGAAGCAACTAAAATTAACGCTTGATCTAAAATTTGCTATACATGGTTTTGATGTGAAGACTTTTTTTTTTAATTTGGAAATACATTGTTTATTACACAATTTAGTAGTGCATTTCATGTACTTTCAAAATGTTGTAGAAGATTGGGGATATATTCTCGAGATAATTTGTAGTTTAAAATGTAATGCACAATAAATATATCGGGGTAATAACGTCAATCCTTGGCATTAATTGCCCCGTTTGATTCCCAACAGTATCTGAACTACATCCTAAATACTGATTTAGATAAACACAGCTAGAAACGTGCAATGTTTCTAATAATTCTGTTTAAACGGTCTTTTTTTAAGCAAAAAGTAGCTTAGAATCTGATATTCTTTTGCCCCCCCCCCTCCTACACCACACCTTATTTTTCTTACACATTCACAAGAAATTGAACATTTTCAATTGCTGAGGATGCAATTTTTCAATTTCTAGAGCTGTAGAGTTTGTATTTTTAGAATTCAACAATCTACATGCCATTACTCCATCTTATTTTATAGTTTTGTTTGCATGGCGTTATTATCCACATAGGTGGGTAATAACGCCATATAGTATTATTCAAGAAATCACGCCATTACATTTTATGAATACATATCTGTTAAATTATATTTTTTATATAGATAGTCAATGAGTTGCTTTATCAAATCCTATATTTGTTTGAAAAATACAATCTAAAACTAAGCCGTGAAAATTGGTAGAACCTTAACGAGGCGTTATTACTAACAGGTCACCTTAATAATGATTCAAATTATTAAGGTGAATAATATAAAAATATATATATAATATATATAAAAATTCTTGACGATAAAAAATACATAGAGAATTTTAAATTCTAAAGCCATATCTTTTTCATACCAGACCTATTTTTCTTCTTTAACTTGGAATTCTTTAAGTTGTTCTTCAACAATCGTTTCTTTTAAAGAGATTAAAGAAATAGAATGTTTTAATACTCTTAACGTAAGAAAACTAAATAAACGTAAATAAACGTAATCTTGAACATAAAAAATCTTTTAAAGCATTCGTCTTTTTTTTTTTTTAGTTAGCTAAAATTAATTAAAAAAATTCTAAAGTTTTTCTTCATTTGAATTAATTAGGTAAAGACGTAATCCTTTAAAGGCGTCCAATGGTGATTGCTTCAATAAGCCTTGAAACTCTTAGTAGATAAATTAGCTGTTTTTTACTTTAGATTTTTAAATACACAAGCTTAAAATAAATAAAATATACGCTATATTTCAGAATGCATTTAGATTAACAACATATTTTAGTGTTTTCCAAACTTTTGTGTAAAATATTTTCAGCGACGCTTCGTAGAATTATAGAAATTAATTAGGTCAATCTAATATTAGTATGAAATGAATATCATCTATAAAATATTACATAATCTTGAAGTCGTTTGTAATATCGGTTTGAATCGCATATTTTCATGTGCAAATAAAAAAAAGATATATTGTGTTCTTTGTACCTTGCATAACATAATTTTTAAGCAATTTTTTCATAGAAACGGATATCAATAAATAAATATAATTTGAAGTTTTAACTGCTGTTAATAAGATATATGATTTTTTTTTTACATTTCCTTAAAATTTTCCTTAATTAATGGAAGTAATAACATTAAAAAAGAAATTTAACGGCCTTCACAAGTGCTTTATTCCATTTGGAAAAAAATGGAAAGAAAAATTGGAAATTCGCAAAATGGTGATACCGAAAAACGAAGAGGCTATTCAACAAAGAATTACATTTCAATTTATGTTCAAATCAAGCTCAAAACGTCTTTTTAATACAGTAATTCAATCAAACTTTAAAATATTTTATTAGGATGAGCGAAGCGAATCCTCTACTAGGCCACTCAAAATACATTTTGCCGTACACTTTACAAAAAAAAACTATTCAATCTTTTAACTTCAAATTAAACAGAAAAATAAATTATGATCTGTACATTTGCACAATATATTTTTTTACAGTAAAACGTAAAAAAAAAAAAAAATATTATTTTAATTAATTTATTTTACATGCATTTCCAATACGGACGCATTTTAGCAAATAAATAAAAAATGAAACGCATATATTTTCAGAAAAAATTTAAATCATGGAGTAAGTAATTATAGGTAGAATCATGATTAATTTAATAAATAAAATATATTTTCATTATTCAGCAAAATCGTTTGCACAGATGACACTTAAACATTTAAAAAAAATGCATTGTGGATTTTTTTTTATTTGTAAAGTGGCAACTAAAGAATTGTAAACAAATTAAATTAATTGTTAAATTTGTTATATAAATGAAAAATCAAAAGAATTGAAGCGTGATTTTGTTGCCTCGATTCAAGCTCTTTATAAATGTACGAAAGCAAAGTAGGCCGATTCAGAAACGACAATTTGACTTAAACCATTTCTTACTTTATCATTTGGATATAAAGTAACGTTACGTTCTTATTTGTGGACCGAAAAAGGTTTAGTGAACGGGACTTTAGACTTTGTTGCACGTAATAAAGAAAATCACAAGCCACCAGACCAGATATCGCGGATAATCATGTATAAATTTGAATACTACAATAATTTAACTTATAAGATTGGTGCGTACCAATTCCCCCAATAATTAAATTCTGGAAAAATGGAAGCATAAATTGCTCAAGGAAAGAATTTCTTCTGCAGTTAAGTTTTGCTGTTATAATTCATAAATCCCAAGGTTTAACATTAGATGAATCAGTTGTAGATATTGAGAATATATAGACACCAGTTGGCTTAAAAACGTACGTAACGTTGTTGAGAGTGAAAATCCTTCAAAATTAAGCATTCAATAGAAATTTTCCTAACGAAAAATTCTACAATATCAAAAATTCTGATACGCTAACATGTATAAAAACGAAGAAATTAGAAAAAAAGTTTTACAGTTAAAAATTCATAGTATCAAAGAGAGCAGATTTCAAATGTTTTTCCAGAAAATAGGATTTTCACGAAGTAGCTTTCTTCAAGCTCTCTTCAAATATATTATTCTAAAATAGCTATCAAAGATTATTTGATGTTAATTACAAAGATTGGAAACATGCATATTTCAAACAACATTAAAAAACACCAGTGGTTACTGAAAATTGTAAAAACATCTTTAAAAGATCTTTTAGTTGAAAATTTAAAAATATTTTGTAAAAGTTTGCTTCGAAAATATTTTATTATGCCAGTCTTACATCATAAATAAAAAATTAAAATCTGCCAAAACATAAAATAACGTTTTTGTTTAATAAAGATGCAAAAATAATATTAAAAAATATTTTTACTTTCAAATATCTGTTTTATAAAATAATGCTTCGCGAATCCAAACAAAGCATGGCTTTTGCTAGTATAAATATAAGGGAAGAATTTATATCTATAATTTTATCCTGCTAGATTTTTTTCACATTTAATTTCTACTACTTAAAAAGAAAATCACCTCTGATGAAAAAAATAGTATATTGTTTAATAGCATAGCAGTGAGTTCAGATATTTGAATTGATCGTAAATTGTTTAAATTTAAATGCCTTTCATTTTTATTTTGTACTTATGCTATGATCCTTTTCTCTTTTTTAATATTTAGAGTAAATTTATCATAATATAATGTTTCAAATACATATGTACAGGATATTATAAAATATAGGCAAACGCTTAAGTGTAGATAGTACCCATGCAAACAAACAGCTTTCATCACAGAATGCATGGTCGGAATCAATACACAAAAGCGATTGAGGACGCCGAGTGTGTTTTTTTTATATGAAGCAATAACAAATAAAGAAAAGTTTAAGTGACAAAAGAAAGTGGAAAGCCACTCCTACTACAATGTTTGAGTCTTAATTATTTATGACACTGTGGTTCCACTCCCCCCCCCCGGGTACACCTAATTTTAATTCCAAACTTGCAAAAGGCACCAAGAATGCTTTAATCGAATTTTGTGTCTGCAAAATTCCGTATTATTCTTCCTTATATCACTTTTATCAGTATCGTTCTTCTTCAAAGTAGTCGCAATAGGAATGTAGCTTTAACGTTTGTTTGAAATATTTTCGAAAATGCACTAGCACTTTTACGTTTTTATTATTTTTTACTATGCATTTTTCAATGAACATTGTTTGTTTGTATGTGTACTATCATCTCTTAAAGTTATATACATCTTTTATAAAAAATCCTGCATGAATGTAATTTTGTTTTCAATGGATACAAATATTTCCAAAGTAATTATTAACGTTTTTTTAGAATATAAATTTTATTGAGAAGTGCATTCTGAAATGCATTACTTTAAAAAATGTTTGCAAAATTATGTAATCGAGATCCTTTTCATTTAAAGTGTTAGCAATTAATTCACCTAAAAATATGTTGTTCAGTCTTTGTTTAATTTAGTGCCATAAATGATGCAAAAATTTTCTGACTTAAAATCGACTTTCAATTTAACTGTATTTTAATGCATTTCCTGTGTGTCTAGTTATGCAGATTTATATATATATATGTATATATACACAGTGGCGATGGTATAGTGATGAATTTACTTTCTTTTATAATTACTTGAAATAGCAAATAAAGGCTTTGTGTAAAAAATTTTAAAGCTAGAAAACCAACGATTATAAACACGCAAATAATGTATGAAATGGTAGCAAACAGCTGTTTAAAATCTATTATTCCCCAAAATCAGTCAGCAAATTGCTAAAGTTTTAAAAAGGTTGAATTTCAGTATTATTTTTTCTCCTGTTGATAAAATTGCTTTTTCAAATTTCAAGCACCCCATTAATCACTTAGATAACTGAGATATTTTCCAAATTTTTTGCCAATGTGGTCTTTCTTATATTAGTCAAACTAAACATGATCTCAGATTTCTTTTAAAGGAGCATAAAAGGTATGTAAAAATCTGGAGCTTAAACGCTCTTCTATTGCTCAACATTGTTGGTCTTCACAACTTAAGTTCATTTTTTCTTCAGCCACAATTATCCTTAAGCGTCCTTCTATAGATGATTTTAATTTTTTGGAATTAAGATTCATTAAAAATTCTATCTCCTTAGTCAAGGACTTATCAAGTACTCCTTATTTTCCAAGCATTTGGAAATTTTTAATTTAATGCCTTTTCCCCCCTCGCCTTGTAGTTTTTGTTTTGTTCATTCTCCAGTAAATGTCTCTACTTGTCTACCCAGTTGTTCAGGCTGCTTCCTTCTCATTGGTGGCATTTCTTTAGACTGGATCGCCCCCGTAGCGAGTATATAAGCCTGCCTTTTTCTGTATCTTTGCTCAGTTTTGCTTTTTCTAGTTCGCTGAGATTTGCACTGATGAAGAAGATTCGAAAGTAGATAGTAGTTAGTAGTTAGTAGATTCGAAACAGTTGTTTGCTACCGTTTCATACATTATTTCTGCAGTTATAATCATTGGTTTTCTATCTTTAAATACTTTCCGTTGATTGCAGAGAACAAGTCTGCATCCGTAGGAATAATTAATATTAATTTAAGAGTCACTGTTTCTTGTATATATTTAATCTTATCATAATTTTACACAAAGTAATACTTGCTTCTTGACTTTGATTCTAAATTTTATTTAAATGTTATTCTAAATTCATTCTAAACTTTAATACTGCCTATCACCAAATATTGTTCAAGTTGCAAAAATTAGAAACACCCTTTGGATTATAAATGATTTTATATGCATTGTCTTTCTGTGTAATGTCATACTTATTTCAAATATAGTCTTTTTTCAATGAGGACACTTGTGTTAAGTATAATTGATGGATAAATAATAGTCGGAGAAAAACTGCGCAATTGTATAATTTATCTACTATAATAATTTATATTTTTTTAATATGTAGTATTTCTTCAAAAACAGGGCATTGTGAAGAGCCAAAGTAGGATAATATTTTAATGATTTGCTTTTGAATGCGTGTGAAGCTGTTTCTATACTAGTATCGAAAACAATTAGAAAAATATTTCAAATTGAACTTAAATAAAAAGATGGTTTTCTGCATTTAAGAATGAAAAATCCTATTTAAATATTTCCTTTTTTATTATCTACAAGACATCGAATTTTAAAATATTAATAAAAAAATTATGGCAGAAAACTGATATATCTCGATCAGCAGACATTTCATTGAAAATTTCATGAATGTGTTAGTACTCAAAAGAAAAGAAAAAGCTATACTTCTTCTATTAACTATCACCTGTCTAATAGCTTAGTAAAATAACACTTTCGCTGATTTGGGTGTGAATTGAGATTTCTATCAACTAATGGTTGCGATTGAAAAAAAAACCGCGTGACACACACACACACACACATATACACTATATTGCCATTGATTATGGGACACTTGCGATTTTAGACATTTTACTAAATATCTAGAAAAATACATGAGGAATCATCTCGAAACTCTTAGTGTATAAATATAATAGTATACGTCATACATCTCCGTGAAGATTTTTTACCGAAACGCTATAGGGGACCGTCAACAAATTAAAAAAGAATGAATATCTTTTGAATAACCCTGTCAAAACTAATGTGGCAAAAAGGCTCAAACTCTAGATTATGATTGAATGCCTTATTGTAATACACTGTGTTCATTTTTATGCAAATAGCATGCACACTCGCAGAGTAATTAAGGTTTTTATAAAAATGGTCCCAAATTTTTCCAAGTTTTCCATTATAATTTTCAGAGTTCTTAATCTAAAATAATATTTTTTTTTCAGAAAATATGACAAACAACATTGCACACAGTACCCTGTAATCAGAATTAAAAAATAATAAAAATTGTATGAAAAATGAGTAGGTTTACTATATAATTTTTTACTGCGCTTGCTCAAAGATATCAAAATTTCATTTGCATATTATGTTAGCTAAATGTATAGAGCAACTTTTGTAAAAGTCTCAAAATTATGGCCTGAAAATTCTGAAAGTAATCGTCTATAGAAAAAGGACGAAATCCGTTGTTTCCAAAATGAAACAAAAAAATGAGGGATTTTATCCAAATGCAGTAGTACATCCCATATTGTGTATTCTATATTGAGACTAATCAATGAATATATGGATACAACCCCTCTTGCTTTTGCTTCATTTTGAGAATAACGGATTTTCGACTTATTCAATTGACGATTATTGTCAGAATTGTCAAGTTATGATCTTGTGATTTTCACAAAAGTTGCTCTATACATTTAGCTAACATAATATGCAAATGAAATTTTGATATCGTTGACGCATGCGCAGTAAAAAATTATTTAGTAAACCAACTCATTTTTTATACAATTTTCATTATTTTTTAATTCTGATTACAGGGTACTGTGTGCAATGTTGTTTGTCATATTTTCTGAAAAAAATAATATTTTATATTAAGAACTCTGAAAATTATAAAGAAAAAAACTTGGAAAAATTTGGGATCATTTTTATAAAAACCTTAATTACTCTGCGAGTATGCATGCTATTTGCATAAAAATGAACAAGGCTTATTACAATAAGGCATTCAATCACAATCTAGAGTTTGAGCGTTTTTACTACATTAGTTTTGACAGGTTTATTCAAAAGATATTCATTCTTTTTTAATTTGTTGACGGTCCCCTTTGGAGTTTCGAGTAAAAATCTTCACGGAGATGTATGACTTATTCTATTATATTTATACACTAAGAGTTTCGAGATGATTCCTCATGTATTTTTCTAGATATTTAGTAAAATGTCTAAAATCGCAAGTGTCCCATAATCAATGGCAATATAGTGTATATATATATATGTTGCTGCCAAAACCCGAAATTGGCCATTCCCGAACTGGCCAGCAACGTTTAAAAATGACTGGACAATTCTAGAATTGGTCGTCTAATTCGCGAACTGGCCAGATGCGATTGGCCAATTCGCGAACTGGCCAGATGTGATTGGCCAGTTCAGAAACATAGCAATTCCAGATTTTTTACAGAAATGCTGAAAATTATTTCATTACAAAGAAGAGAATGGTGAAAGATATTTTTAGCACCTTTTAATCATGTTACACTACTTCAAAAATAATGAAATTCACATGCTTCTCTGGGAGCACTTTTTTTGTAGAGTATATTGATTAAGTAGTAATTATAGTTCGTTTATAGAAACGCCAAAAATGATTCTGATGAAAAATTATGATATATTTCATACATAATGAAATTTATATGCCTTATTCATGGGAAGCAATGCGTTTTTGTAGAATATTGATTGTGTAGTTAATACAGTTCACTTGTAGCGACGCAAAAAAATTCCAATAAAGAATTATGATAAATGCAACAAATCTTTCATAGAGTATTTTAATGATGTTACAAGATTTCGAAAATAATGCACATGTGGAATACAAATTTTTTGTAAAATATTGAATAAGTAGCCATTTTAAAGTACTTTTATAGGAACGCCAAAAAATTACAATAAAGAATAATGATGTATTCCAAAATACCATTTATAGGGTATTTTAATGATGTTGCACTATATCAAACATAATGGAATTTACAGGTCTCACTCATGTATGAAGCAATATGCATTTTGTAGAGTACTGATTAAAAGCGATTTTAGTTCGTTTATAACAATACCAAAAATAATTCCGATAAAGATTTGTGATATGCTTCAAACATAAAAAAATGTAGATGCCGGACTCATGTGAGAAGCAATACTTTTTTGTAGTGTATTGATTAAGTAGCCATTGTAGTTCGTTTATAGGGATCCAAAAAAGTATTTCGATTAGGAGTTATAACATATGCGAA
This sequence comes from Maratus speculifer, assembly GCA_964019185.1. Taxonomy (NCBI): domain Eukaryota; kingdom Metazoa; phylum Arthropoda; class Arachnida; order Araneae; family Salticidae; genus Maratus; species Maratus speculifer. The sequence goes on along the minus strand of OZ025289.1, from coordinate 171,625,600 downwards.
CAAATCTTTTATAGGGTATTTTAAAGATGTAAAATGATTTCGGACATAATGTACATGCGGGATGCTTTTTTGTAAAGTATTGGTTAAATAGCCATTATAGTTCGTTTATAGGAACGCCAAAAATAATTCCGATATAGAATTATGATGTATGCCAACAAATCTCTTATAGGTTATTTTAAAGATGTTACACTATTTCAAACATAATGCAATTCACGAGCCTCACTCATGTGGTATAAAATATGTCTTTTGTTGAGTATCGATTAAGTAGCCATTATAGTTTATTTATAGGAACGCCAAAACAGTTATGATAAAGAATTATGACATATTTCAAACATAATAAAATTTATATGCTTCACTCTTATGGAAAACAGTAGGTTTTTTTGTAGAGTATTGACTAAGAAGTCATTATAAATCGTTTATAGGGACCTGAAAAAAGTATTCCAATAAGGAATTGTGATATATGTGAGAAATACTTTCACAGAGTATTTTTATGATATTTCACAACTTCAAACATAATAATGTCTTTATACTTTTTTAATGTGCTCTACAACATGTTTTCTATAGATTTTGAACTAGATGGAATTTGCCATTTATATACCGACTCAAATTATTTGGTTGTTTTATTAACCCAGGAGGACGCGCGCAGGGCCTAAAAGACCCGGAGTGAGTATGGTTTTAACAAGAGCAACCACTAATTTTTTTAAGTAATCTTCAACATATTTTATCGCCAAATTTGTAAGAAGTGTTTTCGCTTAAATAAAGCGATTCTTTTTGTAAGATTTTATTGGTGACAAAGTTAAAACTATTCATACCTTGGGTAAGTGCGCGTTCTCGCGTGTTAATTATGAGCCATTATTGTTTTTCATGTGCGTTTCCAGCTGTGATAAGCTTTTAAAATATTTTTGTTAAGCAATTTATAGATCATATGAAAGCTTTAATGAAAGATAAAAAAAATAGATTACTGGCTGTGCATAAGCATTTCTGAAATGAAATTTTACTTCTTTTTTTATGCTTATGTGGATATCTCTTTACATTAAAAGTACCGGAGTAAATTCCCCTTACAACATTTCGATAAAGTTGGATGATATTTTGTAATATATTCAGTGATTCATTTTCTTTTTTGTTTTAACTTTAAAATTACTCATTAGTCGAAGGGTTAGGTTTATTATTAAAAAAACCCCATTCATATTTATTTTTATTCTTAAAGAATCTTCTGCAAAATGCAGTTAATCAGGATCAAGAGAAATGGAAATAATGCGAAATATTATAACTTTACTGCGGCCATTTTTTATATAATTAAAAAACATATATTTCTATTACCAAAAATGGTGTTTTAGACCACTAATGTGGCATATGAGAATAGCCTGGAAATATCCTTTCCTGTCACGTATATATGTCAGTGCCATCTACCGGTATCGTCGCAAAACAAATTTCTTCTCTAAATAAGAAACAACTTCTGACAGAAGTTTCATGACGGCCCCGCATATAAAGTGTAGCTTAAATCCCCAATTCGGATGTTGGCCAAGGCTCCCGGCCACTTTGCAAACTGGCCGGCCAAAACCCGAAATACGCTGTTCATTTCATGTATTTCGGGTTTTGGTCAGGAAGCTTGGCCAGTTCTAGAATTGGCCAGGTTCCGGAATTTGGACGCAACATATGTTTATATGTATATATATATATATATATATACATATATGTATATAAATATATATATATATATATATATATAGGCTTAGAAAAACTAAAAACAATAATTAGAAATGAATAAAACTGTTTTTTTTTAATTTATAGCTTTTTTAACCTCTTCGCTACTGGCGATTATTACAGTATTTTTAATTATTACGGAATTTTTTTTTTCTCTCGTTTGACTTCTGAGCAAGATTTTTGTTTTATTTTCATTAGTTCGAATCTTAGAATTCGAAACATATCATTATTCTATCGAAATTCCATTTATATTTGAGTATCCTTAATAAAATGGGACAAAACTGATGTACCCTTTTGGGTACTCAGGGACTGAAGAGGTTAAATGAGTTAAGCATAATTTTGCGTTATCTGTTAGCATTGGGTGACTTAAAAATATATATTTTGGAAAGCATATTTCATTTAACTATTATCTGATCTAGAATCTTGAATTTATTATATAGGTTTAAGTATAAGATTAATGCGTTCGAAAATTGATCGTAAAAAACTTATAAAGAAGAAGAGTTTAAAAAGGTTTAGAATCTTCCAAAGCTATTTAAGCTCTTTTTCTTATAAATAATATGTAAGCTTGTTGTATTAAAGCTTATATATAAGCTTCTCATCGTGGAAAAAATTCGGAAATTAATTCTGAAGTGAGACCATGTATATTAATTTTTACAAATACATTAAAGCTGACAGAATTGAAAAAATAATCTGATATTTATTATTGTTTAAATTGTGGTACATATCGGCTGCATAATTTAAAAAATTCAGTTTAATAAAAGTATTATTGGATTTATTAATTGCTTCAGTTTTTGGCATAGTTGTACCTGAATTCATAATTATTTACTATACGTTACATTCGAAATAAAATGACACGAATATAAATATACCTGTAAATGTAATAGAAATTATAAGCTCTTCCTACATATAAATATGTATATACATATTCGGACTGAAAGAATAAATACTTTATTATTATAATTTTTCTTAATCATTGATAAGTAAGGAGTTATGTTCAGTTATACGAATATACTCCAATGCAAATAGGAGTTGTATAGTGATTATGTTAAATATTAAAAAGACACTTATGTCATTCTTTAAATATTGTAGCACATCATAGAAAACACAACAGCTCAACATTTAATGAAAAATTGTAATTTATGATTCTTCAAAATCTTTAAAAAAAGCCCTGATGTTATTATTATTATTATTATTATTACTATTATTATTATTATTATTATTATTATTATTATTATTATTATTATTATTATTATTATTATTATTATTATTATTATTATTACATTACTAAAACTGACGAAAACCAATGAAGAAAGAAAAATTTACTGAAAATTGTGCGGAGAGAAAAACAACGAAAATGAGCCAAATTTATAATAAACTGGAGGCTTACATATTTAAACAAAGGAAAATATTCCCTTTTCACAAATTAATGTTATACTAATTACTGTAATCAATATAACTGAATAACAATACAAGCAATGCCTAACTATCCGATTTATTTTCTTACCGCAAAATATAAAATCAGAATCAGTTTATTATATTTCATTTTGAGTTTACCAGGAAACAAAGCGTTGCGATTAATATTCTTCGTTGAACAATAATTTTATAGCAAGCATTACTCGTTAATATTCAAGATACAGGGGTATATTTAATGTATAAAACCAAAAGACTGACTGAATATTAACTCCATTAAGAGAGTGAAAGCACACATCTAAACAATATTATTCCTCAACAAAGGCATAATTAAATTCATTACGCATAATTAATATATATATATATATATATATATATATATATGTATATTAATTTTTAGTGTTTTATTTACACTTTTGAACAGAGAGAGAACAAAAGCTCTTCTTGTACATTGATTAAAATGTGAAGAAAATATATTCATAGTGTTCTTGAAAACGAATAGATATAGAAATTTACATATTATGCAGCATGCAACCATAAATAAGGAAACTGCTATTGAAAAACTTTTTTTTTTACAACAGGATTCTCTAATTTAATACAAGTTTATAATCTAAGTTTAAATAAAATTTTATGTATCATCTATTCTTTTAGTATTTTCAAGATTATTGAAAATAAAATCTCCATTTTTATTGAAAATAATGAAAATTTCATTTCTTACTAAATCCTCGAAAAGTTTTTCTTCCATGATGCTGGTTAAAAATAAATAAATAAATAAAAAAAAAATTACCAATGATTTATTAAAAATTACTAGGACCGTGGAAAATTTCGTTAAATTGTTGGATTTTGTGTTCCGAAATATTTGTCATATTTTTCTGTACTTTCTAACGTAAAAAAAAAAAAAAAAAAAAAAAAAAAAGGTTATTGAATAGTTTTGATAACATAACTAATTAATCTCAGGCTAGACACTGGACAAAAACCTTGTAACTGCGTCTGGAAGTGTCTTCGATGATTGCAAAATGGTTTTCTTCGTAATCTATCAAATAAACTAAGCCAAAGATTAGCCCTAGCTAATCTTTTTTCATCTGAGATTAGACTAAAATCTCTTTTAATTAAAGAAATGAATTTAGATAGGATTTTCAAAATCCCATGAATATGTTTGTACTTTTAAAATTAACGGCATTATGAAAATAAAATTAGACTATAAAAACTGATGTATTTACCTGCAAGAGATATGCACTCATTTTAAAACAGTATCAAATATTTGCCTAATTGGTTTTTCAATTCAATAGCTCGTTTAATTCTTATTCATCCGATTTGAACTTTAAAAATATATGCTTTATTTTTATATTGCATGAAATGCACAACAAAATGTATTGTGTAGATACTTAAATATTTAATTATTTTTTAGTTTAAATTGCAGATATTTTATAGTAATTTTGAATATCTACGGGCACGAATGAAAAATTGAAATCAAGTAGGAAGATAATAATTGATTTTCCCCCTGTTTGCATAGGATACAAAATAAAATAAACATCTTATTGAACATCTTAAAAACTTATTTTAAAATAAATTAACATATATACATATATATATATATATATATATATATATATATATACCTTCTAATTGACTATTTTATACATTTCAATATCAATTTGATCAATTTAATATCAATTTGACTGTCAATTTGATACTCACTGATTCACATGTTACGTAAAGGCATTTTTTCCTAAAAAAATCAAATATTATTCATGACAACTGAAAACGTGTAAATATGTCTAAAGACTCAAACTGGCATTTTCCTTGATACATTTTTAAAATTTTCCAAGAAAAATAAATTAGACAGGTAATACATGTATAACTTTTATTCTAATGAAACATGCAAAATTTTTTTATACACTATCCAGGGGAGCGATAATGAAAAACTTAGCTACGCTCTTTAATTATCTTCTAAAAAAATAGCATCTACAAAAAGTGGTGTTCAATATTTTAAGTAGTATTCATAGCCTAATACATAATTTTGTCTCAGCAATATAAGGAAAGATGCACAAACGAGTTTGTTGAGTTTGAACAATTATTAAACTATGATTTTTGGCACGAATAGTTATATTTTCTGTTCTTATAAAATTATTTATTCTGATGTTTATATTCAAGCAGCGAATTTTACACTAAAAACATAATTAAAATCTTAAATAAACTACTAATTGGGATTTTTATTTTAGCTATATCTTGGAAATTATTTATTGTTAAAGTATTATTGTAAAATACTTTTATGTATAGTCTCTGTTTTACAAATTTCACTCTTAAATGCTTAAAAATATATTTATGAATTTAAAGAAAGCACCATTTCCACCATTCCTTTATTTTTCTAAATAAACTTTAAATAAAAAATGTGAAAAAAAACTCTCTTGAATCTTTTGATGTCTAAATTAGTAATGAATATCTAATATGTTAATTTTCCAAAATTTGGAATTATCTGAAGCTCAAACTGTTTCATTTCTGTTTATAAAGACTCAGAACAATTTTCTGAGATCAAAATTTCGTGTTTCTTTATATTCCGGAAAATATACAAAAGACAATCTTATCAAGTAAAAAATTAATTAAAGTTCAATGCTTTAATTCCTACACGGTGCGATCAAGGAACTGCACTGTTAAAAATTTGAAACTTTTGCTATATTGTCACTCCACCGCTTTTATAGAAAACAACTACTTCACAATATTACGAATCATTTTCATTGTACAAATAGAGATATTCTGTGTAAGCGCAAGAGTGACGATTCAGTAAATGTATTAAATTTCTAAGAGTGCGTCACATTTGTGTGACCAAATTATGAAAGTACCACAAGCAAATTAGAAATTTTAGTGTTCGTCCTTACACCAAGACGGGAAACTATATCTACTTCTGGGATATCGACATCACACATTATATGATGATGGATAAATAACTGAAAAAAAACATGTTAAAGCTACATTGAAATATCGAATTTTTAATCTAATGAGAGCCATCACCAGATAAAATAAAATCCTACCTTTGATCACTGTTCTGATTCTTAACATTTTTCATGGCCATGAATTCTCGTTATAATTATATGAATTGGCAGTTGTATCATAGTCATTAAAATAAATACCTGGTATTTATCCCGCATTATTAACAAAAACGACGTAAATGTAAATATACACAGTGTAAACAAAAGAAGAAAAAAGTGAAATTGACAGAAAAAATGCTGGCAGCAATGTTGCCAGCAGTTTCATTTTAACGATTTTTTTTTTTTTTTTTTTTTTTTTTTTTTTTTTTTTTTTTTTTTTACAATGCAACAATTAAAGACAATACGACATCGATTTTATTTTCTTACTTATGAATATAGAGAAAAATACGATGCAGTGTGATTTTCTTCATAACTGATTATTTAAAACTTTCTTTCATATTACTGCGTTTAAAAATATATTAATAAACTTTATTCTATGCAGTGAAATCTGGCCCCAATTTTTTTGTGTAAACATTTTTTTTTAGAAATTTTTTTTGTTTGTATAGTGAAAAAAGTTTTAAACAAAAATAATTTATCATCAAACAAAAAATTAGTGTCATAGTAGAAAAGAATTTCTTTTCGCAATTTTAAATTATTGAATTTTTAAGAAGAATGAAAGATCGCGATTTTTTTCTACAAAACACAGAAAAAAATCCGTTAATTCAACGGTTAAAAACTGCTAGCACCAATGTTGCCAGCAGTTTTGCCGTAAAACTTGCATTATAATTAGATGTAACGTATTTACTTGTGTATAACGTGTACTTTTTTAAAAACATTAGGGCAAAAGTACTAGGTATGTGTCATACACGGAATATTATTATTATTTTTTTCTATTTTATTATATTTTTTTAACTGCTGGATATAATCCCACGATACGAGGTTAGCTATTTATATTTCTGGCCTAGTAATGAAAACATAAATATTTAGTATCAATGTTGAATTTATTGTTTTTCAAAGTATTTGAAAAGGAGGAGGAAGGAGACTTTGAAGATCATTACAATTTTACATCGGTTTGAACCAATTTTTGAAGCACTGTTTCCACTCCTATGGAAGTAACTCCAAACATGCATTTAGAACACAACAACCGCTTCTTCGGGTATTGAAAAGCATTATCCACATAATTTATTTTGTATGTATGGGAATAAAAAAACGTTATTGGATGACAAATCAGGGCTCTATGGCTGATGACTCATCAATTCCATGTTTTGGCCTTTCAGAAATTTCTTCGTTTGAGCCAATGTGTAAGATCTCACATTGTCATGATAAAAATTTCTTCGCCTGTTATTCTTCTTTTTTCAAATTTCTTCGAAGACTTCTGGCAAATAATTGGTCGAGTACCATTCAGAACTGACTATACTGCATTGCTCCAATGCCACTGTCGCCACGTGACCAATAATGTGGAAGAAACAGGCAACTATTTGCTTCGATGTGCTTTTTCCTCGAACAACTTTTGTTCGATTTGGCTCATCTTGGAAGACCCATTCAGTCGAGTGCTGTTTTTGTCCAGCTCATGTGCATAGATCCATAATTTCTCACCTATGTAGATGTTACACATAACTTTTATAAACATTGAACGCATTTGTTTAACATTTCTTTACCCCAATCTACACAAGCTTTGTTCTGAGCGTTTGTTAGATTATGCGGGCTCCAACGCGAATGAATGTTTTTTACTGCCAATTGTTCAAGCAATATCTTATTGATGCCTGTCATACTAATATCCGACGATTTCTGAATCTCACGGTATGTCACATTACGATCTTGCTTTTTTAGTTCCGGCACAACATCGATATTTTCTAGCACCACAGCCGATTTTGGTATACCTTCACGGAATACGTCCTTGAGCGAATGTGAAACATGAATGAATTCGTTATACACGTTTTCTACATTGCTTTAAGATGGTGCTTTATGGCTGTATAAAAATGGAAGTACTCTTATCTTGACAATCTACGTCAAAAGTTATGAAAAATGAACGCACAGAAATGTTCACGCATCAATTTCACTTTTTATACAAGATGAATTTTTCAATTTACTGTAAATAACACAAATCGAGATGAAATGGCAAATCGTTCTGGAGAACTTATGATTAAAATGTCAAATTTTCAATTGAAATCGTCAGCGATAGCTTAATGACACTCCTTGTTGCCTGGGCCAAAAATATAAATAGCAGCACTCGTATACATATGAAATAAGAAATAAGAAATTATTCAAAGAAGACATAATCACTCTGGAAATCTAACTTAATTGAGGTATTACTGCACATTTATTTAATTCCTTGCAGTTTTTTATACAACAGAAATAGTAACATTATCTAAATGCTAATTAACAATTCTCATTAACGTCTCTGACTCCTATCTCTTGTCTCTGACTGTTGTTATTCACTTACTACCCGAAGTTTAAAAATGCATTTTCGCCCTTTTTTCTAGCCTGATGTAATGTTCGTTTCGACTTTCTTTACTGAAATTCATTTCGTCATTCTCTATTAGCATATCTAATTTACGGTGCGCGTTATATACGAGATTAAAAAAATTCGCCCCTTTTATTGTAAAGTATGGGGGCCCGGTATACATGAGTAAATACGGTAATTTTTTTATCATATCCAATTTTACTGTTATTTTTATGATTTTTTTTTCAAAGTCGGTTATGTGATTTTAAGACTTTCTTCTGTACTTTTTTTTTTGTACACAGGAGCATGTCATTTTTAATTAACTGGCATGTGTTTGAATCAAGTACAAGAAAATTTTACTAGTGGTACATTTTTTTCCAAATCAACGAATGATGATTAACAAATTAATTACAGATTTTATTTTTTAATGCACTTTAAACCTGAATTAAAGGGAGCGGTATGAAATTTGGGGGCATATGCATCAAACAACAAGTTGTCAAAAAAAATTGTATTTTTGAGAAATGTATCCTATCAGTATGAAATTATCTTTAATTTCGGTAATTGTATTATTTTTTTTTTTACTTTTTTTTACATAAATTACTTTTTTAGTTAATTCTTTTTAATTTCTTAAAATTGTCTTACTAAACTATATTGTATTTATAACAGAGTTCTAAAATACAGAAGAAAATTCTGGACCTGAATAAATTTGTTCTATCTTAAAATGAGATGTTACAAAAATATATTTGCACTTATTTTACGATTTTTAGATTTAATTTCAGAATTATTACCATGTCTGTTGCATCTGACTTTCAGAAAATAACCGATAACATTCCCATAAAGTATTCAGTATAAATATTTCGTTTATTTTTTCTTACTATAATGTTTTCTTACTATAAAGTTATTACTATAATGTTTATTCATGAAAAACATATTATTTCCACAGCCTTTCCCACGCTTTGTCTGTCTATATAATTAATACCTATATGAATTTCTCAATTCAGCGGTAGCAATTCCTTTGAAAGATGTTCAAGACTTTTTTATAACGGATATACAAGCATGGGCGTACATTCACAATGGATGTAACTAAACCTAAATCCCTTTAAATTCTAAAATTCTTTAATTAAATACAAATAAACACCAAAATTTCTTAACATTATTGTAATTTGATAGTCACTGTGAACATTTTGAGTTTTGTTAACTTTTGCCAATATAACAAACTTGCCAACCTCCCGATCTTTTTAATTAAACAAAACATACTTTCAACCAGAAGTTTTAGTCAACAAATGAAATCACGCAGATTTCCAACAGTGCTTAACAGTGTAGCTACTTTGAGAGGCTTGCGATTTGTCATCAACTTTAGGCCTAGTCTATAGATGAATGTCTTTCAATTAATGATCCGTTGGGATGAAAAGTCTAAGTGTAGGATAAAACTACGTAACTAGAAATAAATAATAGAAAAAAGGAAATACCTTAGAAAACGGCGGCATTAAGATTAAATTATAAGTAAATGAATAAAAAGAATTTTTTTAAAAATCAAGAGAATTAAACACAGTTAAGAAAAACTGTCGGACTCAGTTTGTAAGGGCATGAGCAAGCAAGGGTTGTGACACAGTAATAAAAGCAACTTTCCAAGGTCATGCATTTTTTTCCTTTTTGTTACTAAGTAACAGTATAAATTGTCATAAATTATATATATGTTTTCCCTTTATTGTTACTAAGTAAATGAATAAACTGTCAAAAATTACTTTTTAAAAAATATATAATTAAAAGTATACGATAGTTTTATGAAAAATAAAGAAAATTGTAACAAGTGTGGGGAATTCAGGGGCCCTCAGTGTCCATAATAATAGAGAATTCAATGTAGAAGCAAGAAACATTTAATTTAATAAATTTTCTGATTGAATGTGTATTTTTTCATTAATAAAAAAGCGGGAGGTGCAAGTAATCAATATAGGATTTGGGGCCTCTCTTCGCAGTAACTGAAATAGTGCCTGTTCTTAAAAGCAATACATTTACGGAAATGCACACGACCCGTTTCCGAAGTAACCTATCAACGCAATATCAGATAGTCATAGTTGGACGTAACAAAATCCAGTTTATTTTGACAATTAAAAACTAATAAAAAACACATTATTAATCATTAGTTCGATTTTATTAGTTTTTTTAGCAATTAATTAAAAATACAACTTTTAGCATTTCAAACATTACGAATTCAATTATAAAATTAATTAGCCAAAAGTTAATTTAGAAATTTCCATTTCGTCTACAGATTATTATCATTTCTGAAATATTATTATAATATTATTATTATATAACTTATAGTTGTTTCTTTTCACTACATTATAAACCTTTTGTTTCTGATTCTAAGCTTGACAAAATAATTCGCTGTAAGATTTAAATTAGATCTGCATCACACAATGTTCCATTTTAATATAAATTTCCATACTCTATTCTAAAAATAATAAGTTATAAATAACGGAATACAATATTGAGACAGGCTTATAATAGTTTGATTCATTTCAATGCATGAATAATTACATAAATGCAAATTTGAGAATGCTTCTCTTCTTTAAGAAAAGCAGTATTAATACTAGGATAGGTCTATATTCTATTGCATAATTTCATTAATTTCATCGTGTTCTTTTCAATCATATGATATTCGGCTCTTTCACAATATCCAGAAATGAAATTATCATAAGAATTAAATTTATTGTGTTATACAGATAATACTTATTGTTATATTTCCTAACTTTATGCACGTTTTCACGACATCTGAGATATTAAATTATTATAATAGATGAACTGTTTTTGATATACATACGTTATTTATTTTGATATTTCATGCTTTTATCTTAAGATAATAACATAATAATAAGAAAAGACAATAGTATTAATATCAAGCAAGCTTTGCTTTGAATACATTATATGTAGAATATATATTTACACATTTATATGGAGTACTGTGTTCGCAGAATGTAAATTTTAAGTTACTACCTGTAAATTCAATACTCATTTATTAAACAAAAAAGCACATGGATGTGAAAATAGATTGTAATTAAATAACATTATCTTTTAACGATTTAAAAACCTTTTTTCTCTAAAATTCTACTTGTAAATTAAAGTTTAAAAAAGTGAGTAAAATAAAAAAAAATAAGGAAAGTTAAAAATTAAGTATAGTAAAACTTGCAATGTAAAGTAACTTTCCAATGTATGATTAATTTTAAATTTCAGCATTCTACATATAAAATGCGGGATCTATAACACATTATTTATGAGGTTGAAATGAAGTGAAAATACTTTCTATTTGGGTACTATAAATGTGGATGTAAAATTATGAATTTATAAAGATTGAATAGCGCAAAAGCTATATTAAAATCCTTTAAAGAAACAAAACAGAAATTCATATTTTTAAATTTCAAATACAGATGGATATCATATTATCTATAAATATTTTATATACATATTAAAATAATGATAACAAAATTTAAAGTAAAATTTATTGGTTAGAGATAGAGATTTCAAAATAATAAAATAATAGCTTTCACGGCAACTTACGTATTTTTTAGGTAGTACGCGTATTTTCCAACAAAGTTGAATAGTGTTTATACATTCGGTTAGTCCGTCCACCTGTCAACGTCCTAGCTCTTGAAAATATACTCGGATTTTTATATAACTGGTTAATGTTATTGTGAATCACTAAAGAATTTTTGAATTGCAAGAAAGTATGACTAATATATCATTTAATGGGGCACTCAAATAAATTCCATTATATCATCGTATGTGGAGAAAAAATCGCTTGCAGGGTATTTTAATGGAATTAAACTATTTAAATATATTGAAACTAATATTAATCACTGAATTTCTCTACTATAACATTCAAACAGGGTAGTCATACTATTTTTTTAATCACTTACAGGGATACACAAAATTTTGTATTAAAAACTCTTACACTACTGTCTCTGAGTAATAACAGCTGGAGTGTATGGTTTGATTTGTGGAATACGCTTTTAAATTTAATGAATGTTTTGCATGTTATTTGTTACATATAAATTGCATATTTTATGTATAGGGCTGCACAAAAGTATTCATGTAAAAGTATACAAGTTGTTTCACGCATTTTATAACATATTTTCTTCTACTGGCACAGAAAGCTATTTTATCTAGCAGATTCTGTTAAAAAATTTCACTAATTAAGATAAACTTACTGAACTATAGGTGGAGAGATATCGATTTGTACGAAAAATATAATCTATCGAAAATGAAATGAATGCAATTTTTAAAAATATTGTTGTGGATCACGAAGATATGAACAGAGAAAATAAATCAATTCAGAAAAATACAAAAAAAGAATCCTTAGGGTTGTGTATCCAATTTAAAATTAAAACTCACTATATGTCGAAATGTAAATTTAAAATAGAAGAAAAATTTTAGAAGAAAGTTAAAGGTATAATTTCTGTGGTTATAGGTAAACTTTGAACTGGAAGTAAATAAAAAATGAACCCGAAAATAACGAAAAAAAAACCCACATTAGTTTAAGAGGAAGTAAGCTTTTATATTTTAGAAAAAACACAAGAAAAACTGGTGATAGTAAATGTGAAAGTCAGTATTTGTAACTCAAAATTTTATTTATTACTGGGTCTTCAAATGTGGATAGACAGACAGATGTTGTCAAATAGATACATAGATATAGGGATGCTAGAACTCATGATAGGTAGATTTTTGCAAAAAATTTCTAAAATTCCAGCGTAAGGTGTATCCCAATGTAATAAGAAATATTTCTTAAGAAATTTATCTAAAAATTGCAAGAGGATCATCCAAAACAAATCTTGAGAAAATATGTATATATATAAATGTATTTATCCAAATAAAAAAGTAAAATTGCATTTTCTTAGTTAAAAATATAAATGTTCGTTTATTTTAAAAAATATCACTGGACTGTGAAATTTATCAATTCCACGATCACAGATATTCAACACATAAAAGTAAATATGTATTTGCATATTAAAAATATGACAAAAATAGAAGTGATCCCTCTTTTAGAGTGCACATAATGGGTTTTTTATTCTATATGCATCGATTCTAAATAGTAAAAATTTGTTTAATAATGTAAAAGAAATTAATTTTATGGTTTCTTATTCATACCTTTTTTAAAACATACATTTCAACCACCTATTCTTCGTAATGTTTTATAATTATAAAGCTATTTTATTATTTTATTTTGTTTTTACTTTATCGTTTTACTTTGATTACGCTGAGAATTGTGCAGAAAAAAAAATATTTTTAAAACTACGATTATGCTGTTATTTTATTATGTTTCTCTTCAATATGATATCAATGTATAATCTGAACAAATAATCTAACTTGCAATCATGCATAGATGTAGAACTAGATTTGCGAAAGCATTTCTTTATTGCAAATTATTTAGAAAGTATTTGAAATATGAAAACTCAAAATTCTTTTTATATATCACAGACTTCGTATATTGGACATTTATGTGAATTTCGTCTTTTAGAAAATGTTATTGCCACATCAGAAAAGTCACATTTGAATGACATTTTAACAGAAAGATAAATTCTTTTCAAAAAATGCCTCTCATACTTTGATGATATACTTTTATTCATGACAGCTAGATACATTTAACGAGATAAATTTTGTCAATGATTGTCAAATAAAAGCATTCTCTCTCTTTAAATGTTAGATATAAACATGTTCAAAATTTATTGTTACGCTTCTAATAGCAAAAGAATGCACTTCAATTTTTTCAATAGTTATTTTAATGCATGTATTCGAAAGATAATGATTTCGATTTTTTTAATGCAATATTTAATTTAAAGTTTTCCAAAATAAATAAATATGTAAGTAAAAGAGAAAAAGACACAGAAAATCACATCTATCTTAATGACAAAATTGCTCTCCCTAAAAAGAAACTTAAGTAAACATTGGATTTGGAATTATGTTTCCCTTACGTTGCACGATTCTGAAAGTTTACATGAATTTATCTGTTTTAAAGTTGAATATTTTTATCATGCGTCATTTTTTAATTTCTTCAGTTATTAGAAATAAATATTCTTGTAAATATTCTTTTAAACTGTGATCGCCCCACTAATGTGAATTTGCTCAGGCCAAAATTTAAAATGTTGGCGGTATTAATATCATGCTTCTATTTATTTATATTTTTCTTATAAAAATGAAATTTTTCATGAACATCAACATCCCATTTTTATTTCTTATTAAATTACGTATAGGAATCAAATATTATATTTCACTATCACTGAATTGACAGTAGTCGAAGTTACCCAATACCAAATCGGATTACTGTGGAGTTTACAGCTTAATATTCATTCGCGAATTTTAAACGAGGTTTTCTGCGATAAGATTTTAAACATTAACTGCTCTAAGTAGGCACATAGATATCTTGCTTTTAGAATTGTCATGGATTATCTTGAAATTTTCCGTTTAACTGTATATATTTGTGGGTTTTCTTTTCTTACGAGCTTTGGTAGTGATGCTAGAATCTTCTGAATAAGTGATTTTAAATATTGAACATGTACATAAAGTTTAGTAGAGAAAAAATTTCATCATTTATTGAAGCTTTTTATTTTTATTTATTTTTTCATCAAAAGACTTTGGAGATTGTTCACAGCAGGAATGCGCCATCTCTTGCCAGAACATTTAAGGGTTAAATGAAAAAATTTTGATAACTTGACATGTATGAAATGCATTGCCAAATTTAGAGCTTTGAACATTTCATTTAGATTTTAAGAGCTGTAAATATAATATTATGTGTATTAAATGTGTATTATACTACGATATTATTCTACAATATTTATTTCACTTCTGTAGAAAAAGTTGCTTTTGAATAAAAGGCTCAATATTCAATAATTATCTGCGTAATAAAATAAATATTTTTTCTAATTGCAACAAAACTTTGGAGAATCGTGCTTTATTTAGGCACCATGATTTTATTTATATAATTAAGAGCGAATTACCTAAAAAAAAGAAGAACTTACTTAAAAGATTGAAGGAATAGAATAAATAATTAATAGAAAATTAATAGAATAAAATGGAGTTTGTATTTATTTAAAAAAAGAAAAAGAATGCAATAAAATTCTATATTAAACAAAGTATATTTAAATGGTCGTCTACAAAAACGCAAAATAAAGAAGTTCTAATTTATGTCTCTTACACTTGTCATCCCAGATTTTAAGCTTATGTGATCATAAGCTGTGATTATTGATTATATAGATTTATGTGATTATAAAATTAAAGATAATAAGTGTTAATGGAACTATTATCTTGTGAACTATGTTTAAATGAATTATATGCTAGTTCTACTATTTAATTTAGATAATATTTTTAATACACAGCTTTATATGTATGTTTCATTATTTACATTATGATGCATATATGTTATTTTGTACGCTTCAAAATGACAAACATATTTGAGACATCAGAAAATGCTTTATTTCTTATTATATAAAAAAATGTAAGATTACATCATGGGGTGTAATAATTCATACAGAATATTTTATCCGGTATATTACATATTACATCTTCGACGAAGTGTATGTATGTTCATCAAATATATTAAATATCTTGTACGGTACAATCCAGAAATTATAGTGAAATTCTCTGGAGGCTGCTGTTTCCCGTTTATATATCGTATATTTCTCGTGTATAAGTCGACCCCCTCCACAAATGTTATGCAAAATTTTGAAAAAAAATTTATTGTCGTGAATAAGTAGAATTACGTTTTTGGTAGTAAGGATTTTTTTCAATGTTTTTAATCAGACTAAAACAACACCCTAAAAAATCACGTTATAAAATTGTCGAACGAAAAAAAACGTTAAAAAACGTTGTTAAAACGAAAGAGGGGATTTGGCTTCTCTGGAAAGATCGGTAGTAAATTGGATCATGAATGAGTTTTTTTGGAAACGCTTTGCTCATTTTGATTTAAATTGCTTATTTAAATTAATCATCTTGATATAAATTGCTTAAAACCAGCTCATTCACTCGAGTTGTTTCAACACTTTATGAGAAGCTGACTTATCATTTCGGGAAATGAGTGGATTTCGGCTCAACTTTGGGTATTTTGTAGATGAGTTTTTAAGAGAGTATAATTATGCAAAACCGTGAAAGCATGGAAGTATTTTGAAACGTAGTCGCATCAATTTAATAATACTTTAAAAGAAAAAAATCTTTCAAAAATCTTTTCAATCCTTCTTTACAAGGGTAAACAGCTTTGTAGAGTTTAAAAAAATGTACTTCTCTGTAATGTAGAACTTTTGGAATGGATATTAAGATGCGTTTTCAAGTTAAACACTTTTAAAAAAAGAAATTAAAAAAATTCCCCTGTACTGAAAGAAATTCTTTCCTAAGAAAAAATGGATTTAGAACAATTACAGGGACATTTTTGTTAATCTTCTTTTTTTTCAATCATGGGGAAATGACCATGTCCGCTTCTATCTCTCCCTTCTCCAATCCAGAACCATATCGAATAATTTAAAATATTTACTTGCCTATTCGCTGATTGTCTGCGATTATTACTTGTTCTTTTCTTACTAACTTATCTATCAGTCGAACCCCTATTTTCAACTCCCAAATTTTAACTGAAATTTTTCAACTTATACATGCAGTTGCTGAATCTCTCTTCTCTTCCTAAACACCTGAAAATGAAGACTTCAACCAACAATTATGAAAATATGGTTCTAAAAAGTTATTAGACCAAAAACTTACTAAGAATTGTCGATGCAGATTTTAAATATATAAAGCTTGAAAAAAAATGAAACCTTATTTCAAATTTATGTCAGAGGAAACACTACATCTTAAGTAAAATGTAATGAGTAGTATGCGCACTACATATTTTACAGAATTTAAGAATATATCTCTTCATAATAATTAATTTATATGAACAACAGATAATGTACCGTGGAGACTTATTATTTACAGGGTAATTTTGAGAAAATATTTTTTCCCACTAATAATAATAATTTAAATCATAATTGGGCAGTAAGTGCATCCATGGAAATACGTCGATGGGCAGATAGTAGTTACAGTAGTTAATGTATCCTATATCAATAAAAGGAAGTATAAAAATAACATGTAGTGACAAATTTCACAGTTTAGGAACTTTAACTAGTCTATGAATGACAGATAAAAAGAAAGAAAAGGTAAAATACTTTTTTTATTATCTTTTAATTACTGAGCTCATGACATTAGTGAAGTATTCACAGAAGGTATCAAAAGATCTTTGTGCATCAATACATTTTCTTTAACTACTTAAATTGTGCTGCTGCGAAGGAAACGTTTAAAGTTCATTTTTCTAATTATCACTGAAAACAATAAAAGGGTTTTATTATACGTTAAAATGATAATGAATTTTATATTCCAATCAACTTTTATTACTGCATACTTATAGCCTATTATTACAGCCTATTATTATCTAATTAAAATTTCAAAACTCATAAAAATATCATATCTTTAGAACAAATAAATTAGATACACAAAGGCCACTTTTGATCACTATAAAAAATAAACCCCAAACAGAGCCATCAACTTATTCCATGATCTTCATTGTGCTTAATATGTCTACACAAGCAAAATTTTCTTTTATGACATTAATGCAAACAAATAGTTCTCCAATATATCCTTTTCCTTTAGGTGATTGTTACTTATTAAAAGAAAAAACAAAAGACATGTGGCTTTATTTTGCTAAGAAAAAGTCGAAGGAAAAATGTTTTTTAGAAGGTATCTTCATTATGACTTTCAAAAGAAAAATAATTAATATTTTAGATGTGTTCTTTATGGCACTCTAGCAAAAGCATTTAATTCTTTGATATTAAACAGAATTAGCATCATTACTTTTAATATATATATATATATATATATATATATATATATATATACATTTGGATTTTGAATATACAAATACAGTAAAAAACTATAATGTTTGATACTGAAGTTAAAAAAAATGAGAATGAGCTAAGCAGCAATTAAAAAAAAATTCAATACCATAAAAACATCATACGATGCATCAATACACCGTATACAGAAGCTACATAATGTTTAAATTATTATAAATCGTAAGCAATAAAAATTTTAGTTATGTACTTTAAATTATTAAATATATTACATGAACATAAAATTCATATTCTATATTTTATGTTTGAAACAAGGTGAAAAATTGCGTTTCGTCTTATCACTTTATTTAAAAAAATAATTTAATTACTTGTTTAACTTTCATGAATTATTTTACGATAGCACGAATTAATATTTATAACAAAGAAGAGGTGCATTTCAATGTATTAAATATATTTTTGTACTTTGTTCTATCTTACACATTACATTTGAATTAAAGTCATACTATAGTAGATAAGGAGATAAGTTTACAGTTGCAGGGCATTCTGTTTTAAATTAATAATATAAAAAACACTAATTTTAGGGTTACGTATTTAAAAAATGAAAACGAAACCAATATAAGATCAATCCTGTGTCTATCTGTCACAGCCATTTTACTCATAGACTATGGAACATAGAAAGTTGAAATTAAGGAAAATTATAAAGATTATTAATCCTCATATTTACATATTCTGAAACATTCACAAATATATTCAAAACGTGGGGTAAGAAGTTCTAATTAAATTACTTTAAGAACAAAATATTTTTATTGTGTATCGTTTGGAAACTTTCTCGGATATATAGTCGAACAATTGGATAAAAATATGTACCCCCACCTATCTATTTCCAAATCTTCTGAAATTTAAAATTACGAAAAAAAATAGAGGTTGTATACGTTAATCTAAACCTCGAAGGAAAACTATAGCGATGACTGTAGGTTCCGTAGTTTTTGAGAAAAACGCATTTTCCCGTTGCGGACTATTTGGATTTTCGAACATCAAGCTAAGGTATTCAGAAATGTTAGAGGTACCTATTGCAGCAGAAGTATAAAAGCATTTGTCGGTCTGGTAGCGAAACACCTTGGATATATATATTGCAAATAAAGAAAAAAATATTTCAAAAAATTAATTTGAATAGAAAGAACATGATTGATGGTGTTGATGATACAAAATAATAATAAAAAAACACAGTCTTTCTTTAAAATTTATATAACAGAAGAAAAGAAAAAGGAAAAGAATTTTTAAATGTCGACTGAAAAATTGATGGGGTTATAGGTGGACGTGTATTACACGAATCACGAATTTTATTTCCTAGGACAGAATCATAAAAAAATATTGATATATTTATTATCTCATAATCTAGATTTAAGAACATAGTATTTTATGCACTATATATTGATTTTAATTTTTATTCCTTTCTATCTTCTTCGTAGATTTGAGCAACATTCTGTAATTTAAATCATCCAGTGTTATTGAATCGTTATAGTATGTAATTCCCATTGAACTATTATATATTTATATAGATATATAGATATATTAAAGATTATATATTTATTTATGTTGTGACATATTTCAACTAATGAAAATTATATTTTTAGATTAATTATCTAACTACTAAAAACTTATGCTATTATGTTTTTTCTTTAAGTTGCCTTTTTCATGTAATCCATTTAACACGTGCATACGTATTGCTAGAACACGTATACACGATTATCATAAAACATGTATTGTAAATCTTTGTGCTTCTCGTTAAGTTATTATTATTATTATTATTATTATTATTATTATTATTATTATTATTATTATTACTTATGCTATTATGTTTTTTCTTTAAGTTGCCTTTTTCATGTAATCCATTTAACACGTGCATACGTATTGCTAGAACACGTATACACGATTAGCATAAAACATGTATTGTAAATCTTTGTGCTTCTCGTTAAGTTATTATTATTATTATTATTATTATTATTATTATTATTATTATTATTATTATTATTATTATTATTATTATTATTATTATTATTATTATTATTATTATTTTGTTTAAATAAATATTATCTAGTTCCAAAACAGTTGTATGTGAAATTCTGTGGGTCCGAAATACCTTATTAAGAAAACTGATGTATATAGTTTAACTTTTTGACGACTTAAAAGAAATGTAGTAGGTAAAGAAAAAGAAAAAGAAACATAACATATAATATTGTTAACAATGCTCAATATTCTTAGAAATATTATTTGAATTTTGTGATGGACATATAAATTGTTATTTGTACTGAAATATTGTTATTTGTAAAATAAAAATGTATACAAAAGAAATATACTAAATAAAACTTTTAAAAAATTCAACTGTTATTTATCAAGTTATGTATTTTATTTTAATACTTAATACCAATTCCATATTAAAACTTGTTTTCGAAAAATGCGGAATTATTAAGCCTGAATATATCTTTTCAGCATTTTATTTGTGTGGAAATGTTTGGCTAAACATTTTTAATTAGCAAGTAAATAATTGCGAATTCCTGAAAGCAAAGAGTTTGAGAAAATAGTTTCAGGCATTTTCATTGTCTTTGTTTTAATAAAGAGCAACTCTTACATTAATATGCAGATAAAATAGTGAAAATACTCAGAAAATAAGAATTAGTATTAAATAACCTGCCATCTTCATTCAAAAGTCTTTTGCTCTGTGCAGTTTGTCGTTTTATTTATATAAATATTGTATTAAAAGAAACATTGCAACTGTGGAATATTTCTACAAATAATTGTGTAATACATTAAAAATATTATAGTGTTTATATGAAAATATTCTAAAAAAGAGATTTTCAAATTAACATTTCTTGCAACTTCATTTGATGGTTCATAACACAACTACATTCTTTATCTATAATTTGTTAAATATAATGTTAGACTAAACTTAAAAGAAAAGAGGGAGACACTTGTTCTTTTTTTGCTATGTATGCTGTAATTTTACTTTTAAAAACAGATAAAATTTAACAAAAATTTTGTTCTTTTAAACATTGTTGATTTCAATATTAAATTATTTCAGATATTTGAAAGAAACGTGATATGTATTTCAGATTGATTGCTTTTATCAAGCAAAATGCAAATGCTTTCGCAAAAGATTTATTTCAATATTTGAACGCCCCTAAATATAAGTTTTAGTATAAATTATTGAGGATTTAACTTAAATACTGTAGATTAATTTTCGGAACTATTTTTACACATTAAAAAATGCGTCATGAATTATGTTCCGATGTAAAGTTTTGGGAAAAAGTACTTTCAACGTTATTCCATGCAACTCTTTTATTACAAAAATATTATAATATACAATATATTATATTGGGTTGGGGAAAAAGTAAATTCATTTTTTCCCATTAGATAGCTTTAAAGTCGCATATCTCGAGTAATACTTACTCAATTAAATCATACTATACAGCGTTTGAAAGGTAACAGTTTCTAAAAAATTCTAGATATAAAGGTAGCGTCATCTGTTTAACCAGTGAAAAGTTATTGCGGTTTAAATATAGAGATTTCTGAAGATCATTTTTGTCACATTTCAATTTTTTACTTTCAAAAAGGGAAAAAATTGGCACAGGCACATCCAAACTTGTGTGGCATTTATGGTAATCGGTGCTTAAGTAAACGCCAAAGTCAGAATCTGTTTGCTCGTTTTCCTTCCGAAAATTTCAATGTTAAAGATGAACCTTTCCCTGGCCGGCCAATCCTTGAACAATTCGATGAAATTTTTAAAAAATCCAGGTAGACTGATATATTTCTTCCCACGACATTACTACGGAACTAAACATCAACCATAAACTACTTTTGAACCATTTTCATAAAATTGGATACCAAAAGAAACTCGATACTTGGGTCCCCAATAAACTTACAGTGAAAAATTTAATGGACAGAGTTTTCATTTGTGAATTGCTACTGAAACGATATGAAATCGAGCCATTTTTGGAACAAATCATTACGGGTGATGAAAAGGGAATCACGTATAACAACAATGTGCTAAAAAGATCGTGATCGTAGCTTCACAAACGGTGGCAAAGCCCGGATTGATGCCTACGAATATGATTCTGAGTGTTTGGTGGGATTGGAAAAGAATTTTCCATCATGAGCTCCTCAAACCTCGCCAAACCATCAATTCAACTATCTTCTGTAAACAACTAATGCGATTGAAGCAGGCAATTAAAAAACCCGGTCAAAATTGATCGAAAGGAGAGGCGCTGTCTTCCATCACGACAACGCTAAACCACACGCATCTTTAATCACTAACAAAAACTGAAAGAGCTTTGTTGGGAAGTTTTGATAAACTCACCGTATAGTCCGGACCTGGATCCGACGGATTGCCATATGTCCCGCCCTATGCGGTACTCTCTTGAAAGTGTTAAGCTGGCATCAAAAAAGGCTTGTGAAAATCACCTTGTTCAGTTTTTTGCCCAGAACACTCAGAAATTCTACAGTGACGGAATTATTGTTTTACCAGAAAAATGGCAAACGGTCATCGAACAAAATAGCACATAAATTTTAATTAGTTTTCTTGATTTATATAAATAAATTCACTTTGAAAAACATGAAAAAAAGCGAACTTACTTTTTCCTCAACCCAATATAAACTTATGGTGAATTTTATATTCCATGGTTTATTAGTACATATAACTTAGTATCGGTAGATGGTACGGATATAAATATTTTTGATTATTTATAATATTTTATAATTTTCTGACTAAAATTTATTTGTGCAAAAATATAAAAAAAACAAATACGTTTCAGAAAGCTGTGAAACAAGAGACTTCGTTGATTATATACATACATTTATTTTAAACTAAATTGAATCTTTTTATATACTTATCAGATTTCAGCATAGTTTCTTATTATTTGTTCGTTAAATATCACAAAAAAGAAACAAGAAAATAAGATGCTATTGAGTGGATTAATAATATTTTCAGTATTAGATTTTCCACCATATCAACATATAAAACTTTCATAATACCATTGTTAATATAAAGAAATATGAATGGGTTATGAAAATATTAAATATTTAAAGTATATTTTTAAAAATATCGGATGAGAATACGAGAATTATTTATAAAAAAAAAGAACTGTATAATGGATATCACTTTAATTACTGATCATTTCATTTAAAATACGTGTTTATCCTGAAAATAAAAATACAGATTTTAATACAAGTAAAATTAATTTGTAAAAATGCACTGTTGCTGACGTCCTAATAACAATCTCACTTCGACACTGCCTTCAAAAGCAATATATGATTGCTTAAAAATTAATTTTTATGAGTTGTAAAATAAATTACAAAGAAATCTATTTTTATATTTTTTTTCTTAATAAAGAACAAAAATGTAAAATTCATCATTATTTACTTTTATAATTGAAATTAATGGAAAAATAAATTGAAATTTTAATTATATATATTTAATATATTTGCTTTTTCTAATTTATTCTAATTTAATCCATCCATATTTTTTTCTGCATTTAATAAAATAAAATAATAAATATTCAGAAAATAATAATTACGTAATAAAAAGATATGAAAGCGATTTCTTGCATTAATTAAATAATTAAATTTTGAAACAACTGAAATGTCTTCAGCATTTTTTAATTTCCTGCTGTAATTTTATGAATGTCATGAAATTTTAGTTATTAATTTCAGTTTTATTTTGACAGTGATTGCCACATTTTTAAGCTATCATTTTGCATTTTATCAGAGATATTCTTTTTTGAATTGTTACTGAAAATTACAACAGCCGTAATTATTTTTATAAAAATCCAATAAACCAACAGTTATATATTGTATAGAGTTCTTTGTAATTAAGTTTTAAAAATGTGTTTAGATTTTTAAACTTATAACTACTTTTAACTACATATACATTTTTTATGTATGTATGAAATTTCCATGTATATTTAAAAATTTCATTAATTGAATAATATTAAATTGAAGTCAGAATAAACATTAATTGAAGTCATTAAATAAAACCAACAACCCCTAGTTATTCATAATGTAATAGCTACTTTTGTAATATTAATGAAATTTACTTGTAAATGATTATTTATGTTGCGAAACGGTGTTAAAATCTGTGTAAAGTTTAGTTCTATCACCTTTAGTTATTGTTTAATATAGTGCAATCGCATTGTAATACAATAAAAACGATACCAAGAGGAAATAACTCTACCTTTAAAAAAATGATTATCGGATATTTAAAAGATGACTATTAATATACGCTGTATAAAATCTGCATATTGTTTGCACATTTAGTCCAAAGCTTTTATGCAAAACGATTACATGACTATATTATAGAGCAATCTCATTGGTCAGAATAGATATATTCTATAAAAACGGTGAAGTGATAAGCAGTAAATGTTACAGTTTTTTTAACAGTATATTGTATTAGAAGATAATTTTATATTGTTATTATAATTAAATTATTTAACCGCTTCCATGTTTTGAGCGTATAACGACCAAGAAGAATTTGCTTGATTCATCACTTAAATCTTTTTGACACCAGTAATTTTAAATACAATTTCACATTCTATTTAACAGCAGGAACATTTAGACTGAATATTACGAATATTTTAGCTGAAAAAAGTTTGTTAACCTCTTCGCTTCTGGCGATTATTACAGTATTTTTAATTATTACTGAATTATTTCTTCTCTCGTTTGACATCAGAGCGAGATTTTTGTTTTATTTTCATTAGCTCGAATCTTAGAATTCGAAACATATTATTCTTATATCGAAATTTCATTTATATTTGAATATCATTAATAAAATAAGACAAAACTGATGTACCCATTTGGGTACTCAGGGACTGAAGAGGTTAAACCATTTATTGTATGTACAAAAAAAAAAAAAATCAGTTAAGTGATTAATGTCAATATTTATGATTAACATAGTGATATTGTGACGGACAAATAAATAACAGCATGTTTAACGGACATCTTAACATTTATCAAAATATTATTTATAAAAGATCATTCAAATTATTATTTTTTTTTAAACTATATTTTCATTCAAAGCCAGTTCAGAAACTTTAGACTTCCAGAAAAATTGATTTTTGCGACATTATGATTATAATAAATATGTAATTTTACCTGCAACAGACCAACATCCAATATGTAAAGAGAAACACATAAAAAGAAGCTAAGCTGAATTTAATGGATTTCAATAATTTGTCTATATTTGCAAATATAAACTAGTTGGATGAGCCGATCCCAAATCTTTCTTCTATCTCATAAGTACATTTTAATATTTTTAAAAAATAGCTACTCATTTTAAGGTTTCAATAAGTTTAATTCAATATAATACCAACTTTGATTTTCATCTTAAATTTCTGCTTCAGTCAATTAATATGAGTAAAAACGAATTTCCGTCTCTGCACGAGCTGACAGATAATAGAATGATAAGCAGATTTTTTTTTCAAATTCAGGGAGATCCTACTGGCCTTACCAAAAGTAATCATATAAAAAAAATTTAGTTCAGTTGTAGAACTAAATTCATACACTTTTAAGTGGTGCGATATTGAAAATGGCATAAAATTCGCTATTGCAGCGTCCCCTTTAGACGGATTTTTTTCAAATTCAGCGAGGACCAAATAGCCACAATCATACACTTATACAAAAAATTTGGTTCAATTCTGTGCATAACTTCATATACTTTTGGTCGGTACAATATTGAAAATGGCACAAACATCATAATTGCAGCGCCCCCTTCCGGCGGATTTTTTTCAAATTCAGGGAGGACCAACTAGCCGTAGTCATCCACTTACACAAACAATTTAGTTCAATTCGATGCATAACTTCATGTACATTTGGTCGGTACAATATTGGAAATGGCACAAACATCGCGAATGCAGTGTCCCCTTCCGGCGGAATATTTCAAAACTGAAGGAGGACCTGCTTGCCACAGCCAGAAACATTCACAAAAAATTTGGTTCAACTCTATGCATAATTTCAGACACTTTTTGATGGCAGAATGGCAACATACACACAGACAGACACACGGACAGACAGACATTTTTTAAAACATGTTTTTTGAATCTCTGACCCCTGAAACGTGTAAATCCGTCGAATAGCATAAGTCGAAAAAAATTTCGATTACAATACTTTCTTCTATTGAAGATAGAAGAAAGTAAAAATATAGATTCTAGACTATCAGAAAATATGTGCATGACCTATTTAATGTAAAAAAAGTATAAAAATCTAAAATTAATAACATTTATCCTTTACAATACGGTATTAAAATCTGTAAATTCAATAAATCTGAAACAAATTTGTAAAATCATAATAAAGTAATTATTTTTAGACAATGCATGTATTGAGTAATACGGTTAAAATAAAAGCTGTATTTTTTATCTATTTTTTAAAATATAATGTGAAATATGTTAAGTGATATTATAATTCATTGTTAATATTTCCCCTGGAAAAATTAAAATTAAAATAAAATCTGCTTTTAAACAGTTTTTTTTTTACAGTTTCTTTAATTTTTTCCTTCCCTTATGAAAATAAAATATGTATTTGGATAATTTAGCCACCAAAATTCAAAGAAAATGAGAAACAAATTAAACTTAAAATGCATCATTTTTTTAGTAAAATGCTAATCAATCGTGATTTGTTTAAAAGGAAATCTGAAGTATTAATTATACTTTTTTATTACTCCTTAATTCAAGAGATTTATTTTTAAATTATTTAATCACTTGATATTTTGCAAAATTATCATAAATAAATTTCAATAATAATAATGGTACAAAGAGTTTATTCATTGTCTAATAATTATTTTATATTATCATACATATTTTTTAATGAAAAATTTCAGTCATTTTTAAAATAATCAATGTATATAAAAAACACTCTACGGCTCAACTATTATAATTGATGAATGTCTAATCGAATCAGTTTCTTTCACCAGAAACAATAATTATAACAATGAAAGAATTATGAAGTAGTAAGTATTTCTAGTGCTTTTATTTTCAAAGAATAAGTTAAATATTCTTTTTTTTTTGAAAAAAGATTTATTCTGATTGTTTTTCAAAAACATTATAAATTAATTTTGAAAAGTTATATAATAACAATTTATGTCGCACATTCTTATATCTGAAAAAGAAAGGTTTCAGGAAAAATAATTACTTCGGTTCTTTATGAAATGTTAAATGCTATTCATGACATTAATTACAAAAAAAATATTTGATATATTGGAATATTAGTTATTTGTAAAAAAATTATAAAGTATGCTATGAATAGAATTTATACAAATTTAATTTTTAAAGTAATTAGATAATAGTTTTAAAAATGAATATTTTAATTAAATAAGTCTAGTGATAAATCATCTGATTCTTTGCCGATCAAATGTATTTTAAAAATATGTTCTTGTCAAGCATAAATCTAAAAAGAAACGCTTTTTATTATATGGTATTATTGAAATTAAAAAAAAGTACTTTCAATCTTGCCTGGATTATTTTAATGCGCACGAACACTCACATATATTTACTTACAGCCTTTGCCCCTACGCTGGTCAGTTTCTCTAAAAGAATCTTGTATCCCAAAAACTGCATGGAGAAAAAAAATCTTAATATTTAAACAAACATCCGTAATTGTTGTGTTATCCGTACAATCTTACATTATCCGGTTCAAAGTCGATGTTGACGACATAATAGACAAAATAACTCTAAAATGACTCAAGTACCTAGGTTTAACTATTTTTTTAAGTTAATGTCTCATCTTTATTTTTTTCGCATCTGCTTAAACTTCCCGCAGAGATGATGCGAAATGGCCTATGAGTGTGACCAACTCATTAAACCTGCTTAGGCGAAAATGTTTAAAATAGATAAAATGCATGTTTATGTTTCTTGTAGTAGAATAAAAAACCTAAAATTCATACCTCTCTAAAACTGCACCTGAAGAATGTCAGAGTGATCTAAATTTTCGTACTTCCTGTTAATCCTTTTTGATGTAGGGCAATTTCTAAAATAGCCGAAATAAATGTTGAATAATTTTTTATTGGGCTTTTTATCAAGAACTCTACCGAAAACTGCTGCTAGGATAGGGATAGTGATGGGCGATTCCCGAAACATTACCTATCGAAAAAAATCGTCATCGCAACAGACACAATCGGTATAGGGATTGATTACTTCCGAGAATGTACAATTAAGATGTTCTAAAATCGAATGAAAAAATAATTGTTTTTACATGCTTATAATGAATTTTATTAAACACGTGGTAAAAAAAAAAAAGACGTGTGGCACTCGGGGACTGCCGCGGTAAAGCTATTGCATAGCATTTTTTATCAACTTATGCAATCATAATTATTTATTTACTTTTTATTTATGCAGTTTTTTTGTCTTTGATATTAATTCAAGTTATACTTTTTGAGCGTGATCACCGATAACAAAACATTTTTTTTTCTCTTTTATTGAATAAATGAGAAATTAATATCGTTTAAAATATTTTTATTATCTTAAAACACATGTAGGTTAATCAGGAATATTTATAATTGAAAATATACGTTTATGGTAGCTGAAATAAAAAACATAAGTTTGAGACTTGATATTCTCAAGATATCTGAAAAATACCGCTTTAATGTCTGCCGAAGTCTACCGAAGGATACCGTGCCGAAGTCTGTCAAACTCAAGCGACGTTAGCCGGAGTGTTAGGTTTTTCTCGTTACGGAATTTCTAGATTCTTTCGCCGCGCTCAAAACCCGCGATAAAAGATATGCCAAACAAAATTTACCAAACAAAATTTGGCCGCGCTACGAAAATTAGATCGCGAGTTACAAGCATTATAAATTTTCCGATCCTCACCGTGGGGGTCTCCTGTCACCAAAAATTAGCATTGTCTTATTAAAATTACCAAACGAAATTTGGCCGCGCTACGAAAATTAGATCACGAATTATAAGCATTTTAAATTTTGCGACCTTCACCGTGGGGAGGGGGGGTCTCTTGTCACCAAAAGTAACACTGTCTCATAATAAATTGCCAAGCAAAATTTGGCCGGGCTACGAAAATTAGATCACGAGATATAAGCATTTTAACTTTTTCGACCCTCACCGTGGGGGGGGGGGAGTCTCCTGTCACCAAAATTTAACACTGTTTCATAAAAAATCATTAAACAAAATTTGGCCGCGCTACAAAAATTGATCGCGAGTTATAAGTATTTTAAATTTTTCGACCCTCACCGTGGGGGGTCTCCTGTCACCAAAAGTAACACTGTCTCATAATAAATTGCCAAACAAAATTTAGCCGCGCTACGAAAATTAGATCATGAGTCATAAGCATTTTAACTTTTTCGACCCTCACCGTGGGAGGTCTCCTGTCGCCAAAATTTAACACTGTTTCATAAAAAAATAATTAAACACAATTTGGCCGCGCTACGAAAATTGATCGCGAGTTATAAGCATTTTAAATTTTTCGACACTCACCGTGGGGGGTCTCCTGTCACCAAAAATTAACAATCTCTCATAATAAATTACCGAACAAAATTTGGCCGCGATACGAAAATTAGATTGCGAGCATTTTAAATATTTCGACCCTCACCGTGAGGGGGTTCCTGTCACCAAAAATTAAAACTGTCTCATAATAAATTACCAAACAAAATATGGCCGCGCTACGAAAATTAGATCGCGAGTTATAAGCATTTTAAATTTTTCGATCCCCAAGGTGGGAGGTCACCTGTCACCAAAAGTAACAGTGTCTCTTAATAAATTACCAAACAAAATTTGGCCGCGCTTTGATCTCGAGTTATAAGCATTTAAAATTTTTCGACCCTCACCGTGGGAGGTCTCCTGTCACCAAAAATTAATACTCTCATATAATAAATTACCAAACAAAATTTGGCCGCGATACGAAAATTAGATTGCGAGTTATAAGCATTTTAAATTTTTCGACCCTCACCCGGGGGGGGGGTCTCCTGTCACCAAAAGTAACACTGTCTCATAATAAATTGCCAAGCAAAATTTGGCCGCTCTACGAATATTAGATCACGAGTTATAAGCATTTTAAAATTTTCAACCCTCACCATGGGGGATCTACTGTCACCATAAATTAACACTGTCTCATAATAAATTACCAAAGAAAATTTGGCAGTGCTACGAAAGTTAGATCACGAGTTATAAGCATTTTAAATTTTTCGATCCTCACCGTTGGGAGTCTCCTGTCACCAGAAGTAACACTGTCTCATAATAAATTACCAAACAAAATTTGGCCGCGCTATGAAAATTAGATCACGAGTTATAAGCATTTTATCTTTTTCGATCCTCACCGTGGGGGGTCTCCTGTCACCAAAATTTAACATTGTTTCATAATAAATCATTAAACAAAATTTGGCCGCGCTGCAAAAATTGATCGCGAGTTATAAGCATTTTAAATTTTTCGACCCTCACCGTGGGGGGTCTCCTGTCACCAAAAATTAACACTCTCTCATAATAAATTACCAAACAAAATTTGGCCGCGATGCGAAAATTAGATCGCGAGTTATAAGCATTTTAAATTTTTCGACCCTCACGGTGGGGGGTCTCCTGTCACCAAAAGTAACACTGTCTCATAATAAATTGCCAAGCAAAATTTGGCAGGGCTACGAAAATTAGATCACGAGTTATAAGCATTTTAACTTTTTCGACCCTCACCGTGGGGGGGGGGGTTTCCTGTCGCAAAAATTTAACACTGTTTCATAAAAAATCATTAAACAAAATTTGGCCGCGCTACGAAAATTGATCGCGAATTATAAGCATTTTAAATTTTTCGACCCTCACCGTGGGGGTCTCCTGTCACCAAAAGTAACACTGTCTCTTAATAAATTGCCAAACAAAATTTAGCCGCGCTACGAAAATTAGATCATGAGTCATAAGCATTTTAACTTTTTCGACCCTCACCGTGGGAGGTCTCCTGTCGCCAAAATTTAACACTGTTTCATAAAAAATCATTAAACAAAATTTGGCCGCGCTACGAAAATTGATCGCGAATTATAAGCATTTTAAATTTTTCGACCCTCACCGTGGGGGTCTCCTGTCACCAAAAGTAACACTGTCTCATAATAAATTGCCAAACAAAATTTAGCCGCGCTACGAAAATTAGATCATGAGTCATAAGCATTTTAACTTTTTCGACCCTCACCGTGGGAGGTCTCCTGTCGCCAAAATTTAACACTGTTTCATAAAAAAATAATTAAACACAATTTGGCCGCGCTACGAAAATGGATCGCGAGTCATAAGAATTTTAAATTTTTCGACCCTCACCGTGGGGGGTCTCCTGTCACCAAAAATTAACAATCTCTCATAATAAATTACCGAACAAAATTTGGCCGCGATACGAAAATTAGATTGCGAGCATTTTAAATATTTCGACCCTCACCGTGAGGGGGTTCCTGTCACCAAAAATTAAAACTGTCTCATAATAAATTACCAAACAAAATATGGCCGCGCTACGAAAATTAGATCGCGAGTTATAAGCATTTTAATTTTTTCGATCCCCAAGGTGGGAGGTCACCTGTCACCAAAAGTAACAGTGTCTCTTAATAAATTACCAAACAAAATTTGGCCGCGCTTTGATCTCGAGTTATAAGCATTTAAAATTTTTCGACCCTCACCGTGGGAGGTCTCCTGTCACCAAAAATTAATACTCTCATATAATAAATTACCAAACAAAATTTGGCCGCGATACGAAAATTAGATTGCGAGTTATAAGCATTTTAAATTTTTCGACCCTCACCCGGGGGGGGGGGTCTCCTGTCACCAAAAGTAACACTGTCTCATAATAAATTGCCAAGCAAAATTTGGCCGCGCTACGAATATTAGATCACGAGTTATAAGCATTTTAAAATTTTCAACCCTCACCATGGGGGATCTACTGTCACCATAAATTAACACTGTCTCATAATAAATTACCAAACAAAATTTGGCCGCGCTATGAAAATTAGATCACGAGTTATAAGCATTTTATCTTTTTCGATCCTCACCGTGGGGGGTCTCCTGTCACCAAAATTTAACATTGTTTCATAATAAATCATTAAACAAAATTTGGCCGCGCTGCGAAAATTGATCGCGAGTTATAAGCATTTTAAATTTTTCGACCCTCACCGTGGGGGGTCTCCTGTCACCAAAAATTAACACTCTCTCATAATAAATTACCAAACAAAATTTGGCCGCGATGCGAAAATTAGATCGCGAGTTATAAGCATTTTAAATTTTTCGACCCTCACCGTGGGGGTCTCCTGTCACCAAAAGTAACACTGTCTCATAATAAATTGCCAAACAAAATTTAGCCGCGCTACGAAAATTAGATCATGAGTCATAAGCATTTTAACTTTTTCGACCCTCACCGTGGGAGGTCTCCTGTAGCCAAAATTTAACACTGTTTCATAAAAAATCATTAAACAAAATTTGGCCGCGCTACGAAAATTGATCGCGAATTATAAGCATTTTAAATTTTTCGACCCTCACCGTGGGGGTCTCCTGTCACCAAAAGTAACACTGTCTCATAATAAATTGCCAAACAAAATTTAGCCGCGCTACGAAAATTAGATCATGAGTCATAAGCATTTTAACTTTTTCGACCCTCACCGTGGGAGGTCTCCTGTCGCCAAAATTTAACACTGTTTCATAAAAAAATAATTAAACACAATTTGGCCGCGCTACGAAAATGGATCGCGAGTCATAAGAATTTTAAATTTTTCGACCCTCACCGTGGGGGGTCTCCTGTCACCAAAAATTAACAATCTCTCATAATAAATTACCGAACAAAATTTGGCCGCGATACGAAAATTAGATTGCGAGCATTTTAAATATTTCGACCCTCACCGTGAGGGGGTTCCTGTCACCAAAAATTAAAACTGTCTCATAATAAATTACCAAACAAAATATGGCCGCGCTACGAAAATTAGATCGCGAGTTATAAGCATTTTAAATTTTTCGATCCCCAAGGTGGGAGGTCACCTGTCACCAAAAGTAACAGTGTCTCTTAATAAATTACCAAACAAAATTTGGCCGCGCTTTGATCTCGAGTTATAAGCATTTAAAATTTTTCGACCCTCACCGTGGGAGGTCTCCTGTCACCAAAAATTAATACTCTCATATAATAAATTACCAAACAAAATTTGGCCGCGATACGAAAATTAGATTGCGAGTTATAAGCATTTTAAATTTTTCGACCCTCACCCGGGGGGGGGGTCTCCTGTCACCAAAAGTAACACTGTCTCATAATAAATTGCCAAGCAAAATTTGGCCGCGCTACGAATATTAGATCACGAGTTATAAGCATTTTAAAATTTTCAACCCTCACCATGGGGGATCTACTGTCACCATAAATTAACACTGTCTCATAATAAATTACCAAACAAAATTTGGCCGCGCTATGAAAATTAGATCACGAGTTATAAGCATTTTATCTTTTTCGATCCTCACCGTGGGGGGTCTCCTGTCACCAAAATTTAACATTGTTTCATAATAAATCATTAAACAAAATTTGGCCGCGCTGCGAAAATTGATCGCGAGTTATAAGCATTTTAAATTTTTCGACCCTCACCGTGGGGGGTCTCCTGTCACCAAAAATTAACACTCTCTCATAATAAATTACCAAACAAAATTTGGCCGCGATGCGAAAATTAGATCATGAGTCATAAGCATTTTAAATTTTTCGACCCTCACCGTGGGAGGTCTCCTGTCGCCAAAATTTAACACTGATTCATAAAAAAATCATTAAACAAAATTTGTCGCGCTACGATAATTAGATCGCGAGTTATAAGCATTTTAAATTTTTTGGACCCTCACGGTGGGGGTTCTCCTGTCACCAAAAGTAACACTGTCTCATAATAAATTGCCAAACAAAATTTAACCACGCTACGAAAATTAGATAATGAGTCATAAGCATTTTAACTTTTTCGACCCTCACAGTGGGAGGTCTCCTGTCGCCAAAATTTAACACTGTTTCATAAAAAAAATCATTAAACAAAATTTGGCTGCGCTACGAAAATTGATCTCGAGTTATAAGCATTTAATTTTTTCGACCCTCACCGTGGGAGGTCTCCTGTCACCAAAAATTAACACTCTCATATAATAAATTACCAAACAAAATTTGGCCGCGATACGAAAATTAGATTGCGAGTTATAAGCATTTTAAATTTTTCGACCCTCACCCGGGGGGTGGGTCTCCTGTCACCAAAAGTAACACTGTCTCATAATAAATTGCCAAGCAAAATTTGGCCGCACTACGAAAATTAGATCACGAGTTATAAGCATTTTAACTTTTTCGACCCTAACCGTGGGGGGGTCTCCTGTCGCCAAAATTTAACACTGTTTCATAAAAAATCATTAAACAAAATTTGGCCGCGCTACGAAAATTGATCGCGAGTCATAAGCATTTTAACTTTTTCGACCCTCACCGTGGGAAGTCTCCTGTCGCCAAAATTTAACACTGTTT
Organism: Maratus speculifer; assembly: GCA_964019185.1. Taxonomy (NCBI): domain Eukaryota; kingdom Metazoa; phylum Arthropoda; class Arachnida; order Araneae; family Salticidae; genus Maratus; species Maratus speculifer. The sequence continues at coordinate 171,590,762 of OZ025289.1, read as the reverse complement.
CATAAAAAAATCATTAAACAAAATTTGGCCGCGCTACGAAAATTGATCGCGAGTTATAAGCATTTTAAATTGTTCGACCCTCACCGTGGGGGGTCTCCTGGCACGAAAAATTAACACTCTCTCATAATAAATTACCAAAAAAATTGGCCGCGATACGAAAATTAGATCGCGAGTTATAAGCATTTTAAATTTTTCGACCCTCACCGAGGGGAGTGTCCTGTCACCGACAGTAACACTGTCTCATAACAAATTACCAAACAAAATTTGGCGACGCTACGAAAATTGATCGCGAGTTATAAGCATTTTAAATTTTTCGACCCTCACCGTAGGGGGTCTCCTGTCACCAAAAATTAACAATCTCTCATAATAAATTACCGAACAAATTTTGGCCGCGATACGAAAATTAGATTGCGAGCATTTTAAATATTTCGACCCTCACCGTGGGGGGGTTCCTGTCACCAAAAATTAAAACTGTCTCATAGTAAATTACCAAACAAAATATGGCCGCGCTACGAAAATTAGATCGCGAGTTATGAACATTTTAAATTTTTCGATCCCCAAGGTGGGAGATCACCTGTCACCAAAAGTAACAGTGTCTCTTAATAAATTACCAAACAAAATTTGGCCACGCTTTGATCTCGAGTTATAAGCATTTTAAATTTTTCGGCCATCACCGTGGGAGGTCTCCTGTCACCAAAAATTAACACTCTCATATAATAAATTACCAAACAAAATTTGGCCGCGATACGAAAATTAGATTGCGAGTTATAAGCATTTTAAATTTTTCGACCCTCACCCGGGGGGGGGGTCTCCTGTCACCAAAAGTAACACTGTCTCATAATAAATTGCCAAGCAAAATTTGGCCGCGCTACGAATATTAGATCACGAGTTATAAGCATTTTAAAATTTTCAACCCTCACCATGGGGGATCTACTGTCACCAAAAATTAACACTCTCTTATAATAAATTACCAAACAAAATTTGGCCGCGCTGCGAAATTTAGATCGCGAGTTATAAGCATTTGAAATTTTCCGATCCTCACCGTTGGGCGGGTCTCCAATCACCAAAAGCTACATTATCCTACCTTATTTTATCTTAAGACGATTTTTTTCTATACACATTCTATCAGGAATTTTCATCATTGAAACTATTGATTTATGGTAACTGAAATAAGAAACATAAGTTTGAGATTTGATATTCTCTAAATATCTGAAAAATACCGCGTCAATGTCTACCGAAGTCTACCGAACGATACCATGCCGAAGTCTGCCGAGCTGAAACGACGTTACCCGAGTGTTAGGTTTTTTCGTTACCGATGTGTTAGGATTTTTCGCGTTACGGAATTTTTGGATTCGGTCGCCGTGCTCAAAGCCCGTGATAAAAGCTATGCAATAGCTTAAAAAAAACGCATAAAATAAAAAGAGAGAGAGAGAGAGAGAGAGAGGATAAGAAAGAGTCAAAATAATTGGAAAGTTATGTGACGTCTTCCACCGGTTGCTTAAAGTTAAAAAGACGCGAGAAACTATACGAAAAAGTAAGGGTGTTTAAATATAAAAAATTAGAATTTTTGAGCAATTAACTGCAAAATGAATAAGAAAGATCATATGAAAAAATAAGATCAAAATTTTTTATTCATTTTTCTACGTTATTGTGATCAATTCTATAATTTTCCCATTATTGGAAGATTTCTTGGTAAAATACAATAACCGTATCCGCCGATAGGAGGAAAAAGGGGGAAGAGCACTGGGAATGCGTAATATGAATAAGTAATCACAGTTATTCCCAGAGATATATCACACGAAGTGTGTCAGCTAAAATCAGAAATGTGTCCTGTGCGGGGGAAAAGCAAAAAAGCGTGTCATGTGTATATCATGAAATATTATTTAGAGAGCTTTCTAATGATATATCACAAGTGTGCAGGACTAAATTAAAAAATTGACCTCCAGAGTTTCATCTATCACGCCACCCCCTTTCTCTTCTCCTTAAAAGTTACATACATTCTAAATAATATTTATCGGAAGCAACATAGGAAAACAGATCCAAAATCATAAAACGCTACAATTTCAAGAAAGTTCAAAATCTGCCCTCGGAAATTGGTGGTCGGGAAGAAACGTTCATAATATGAAATAGTGGTCTTTGGGTTTCCGAAGATATGTCACATGGTGTGTAGAAAAACAGCTTGGAATTATTCCTCCTTCATTTTAACCCCCTTGGGGGTAGAAATTTTAAAATCTCTGAAACATGTGTTTTACTATATTTATAGCAGATGTATTTTCTGCCGTTTCAGGCTCCTACTTTAAAGGACTGCTGAGAGGAGCTAAATTTTGTAATTGTTTTACCCGCTTGTTAATTGTTTTACGTCAAATAATTCTAATATCGCTGAAATGCGTGTTTAATTTTTTTAATTGATTATGTTCTGGAAATTTTACACTGCTACCTTAAATAACTCTTGAGATACAGCATGATGTCCAAGAATTTCAAACTCTGTTTGCTCAATTAGGCGGAGGGGTATTAAAAAACCCGTCTTACATCGAGAACGATTACGTGGGGGAGGAAAAGTATTTTCTCCCTCAATCTCCAAGCTTCTATGTCCAGTAGTTTATTTATACACATATATTGCTAGCAACCTATTTAGCACCAAAGTTACAAACGATATCCGCAATAGTCCTATTTAAAGAACTAAAGGACGGCATACATTTAGAATCATCACAATGTGTATAGAATGTTAGTTAATGCTGGCACTGTTGTAGCGTCTTTTGAAATATTTACATGCATGAGGTAGAAGAATGTTTTGGGATTACCACATCTGACGACATTTTAATATTAATATTATTTAGCAATTAAAGTATTTTTTTCTGATTTATTCCTAAATAAAAATATTACTTTGTTGATTAACCACGTAAAAGACCGTTTTTCAAAATCTATTTTAACGAACTGATTTTTTTAAATATTAACAGAATATTTTCATACAACAATCAAAAACCAAAATGGTAATATTATGAACGTTATCATAATTAGTCTTGTAGTATTTTTGTTTTCTACGATCGAGAGACTTTAAAATTCAAGAAATTTGCATAACTATGTAGTTATTGGGCCGGGTGCTATCCACAAATAAGTTAGCAAAACAAATATCTAGGTCTTTAATTTGGAATATCAGAACTTTATATGTAAAAAAAATATAAAATTATATTAAATTTCTATAAAAAACTCACGTTATATAATCTAAAATTCATAACTCATCTAAATTCACAAATTGTTTTTTTTCTTTAATTGCAGAAACAGCAAAAAAAAAAAAAAAAATAAATAAATAAAATAAATAAATAAACTGATGCAATATACAGGAGAGTTCTTCATTCTTGATTACTGAGACGTGTCATAAGCTTTCTGAATAAACTTTATAATACAATTATTGCATTTTCTTCTAATCTTTATAAGAAATAAAAACTATATGTAACATTACACTAGTTTACAGTACATCTGTTGCCGAAAAAATTTTAGCTGTTTCTGACTACATATGATATGCTATTTTCAAAAATATAATTAGAATATTTCAATCAGCTCTAGTTTCTGAGTTTCAGCTATGTAGGTATTAAAAAGAAAAAGCACATATTTACTAAGAAAAACCTTACTAAAAAAAGAATTAATCATTGAGTTTTAAAAAAGTTTGTTTTAAAGCTCTTCTCTGATGTGCAGGCTTTGGAAAGTGACATGTCAGAGACCAACAATAGTCAGACATCATATTCATATCCCAGAAACCCTGAGAGCGCTCTTCCATGACGCTTAAGTCCTGATGCATACGATCTCCCTGCTCTTCGCTCATATATCCTAATTTTTCCGGCAACCTGACTATGGAGGAAGTGGAGTTTTATGCTCATATTGCACCCCATATTTTTTAATTGTAGCAGAAGGTCTTCTACAAGTTCAATATAATTTTCAGATTTTTTATTTCCCATAAAACCTAATTTTAGTAACTGAGAAAGACATTTTTTTCTATTAGTCTTGATGCTAACAATTCTGAAGCTTGTTTAGAAAGATTAATTTCTTACAAGATAATCTAACTCATTTTGGGAAAAGTATTTTGACTCATTTGACATACCTTCAAAATCAGCATCATTTTTGTGATGAGCTTGGTCCTTCAATGTCTTGTTCAGATATATTTTTAGCCTCTGAAGAGTCAAGTGAAAGCTGCAGTGGACGTTGAACACAACTAGTATTTGGGTACTGCCATTTAGCACAATTTTTAGTGCTTAAACCGTTTAAGTTCACGCTACAAGAACAATAGTCTTCGAGATGGTTTCCTAGTTTTCGCCAAATAGTCGGTGTTCCTGGCACTTCTTTTACCAATTTTGCGTATCTAAAATATTCCACACACTATTTACGAACACGATTGGGAGGCCAAGACTTCTCATTTTTATCCAAGAGCATCCCAAAATACTCAAAATAGATATTTTTCCCCAACTCTGATGTAACTATTCTACAATTGTTAAACACATATTCTCCGCATATAAAGCAAAAATGATCTGGATTGTTTAAACAACGTCTTTTTGAAATACTCATGACGCAAAAACTTCAGACACTAATTTAAAATACGCCTGTTATCAATTAATATATATGCTTAAATGATAAAAATCAAAAACAAATTAACTCGAGCTGCTCAAAAAATTTTCCTGTTACATTTGCAAAAACAAGTCATAAGTGAACATTACGAACCACAGAATTCTCAGCAACAGACAAAAAGTTTAATTTTGTTAACTAGTGTTATTGAAGACTTTTCTTAAAATAACTTGCATTAATGGAGTTTAAAATGTAAACTTTTCTTAGGACTTGCTGGAAATAATGCATTATTACTACTGTTTCATCTGTAACTGCCAAGCTGATTCATAACCGTCTTAGAAAAACAAACAGAAGAAATATTGCAAAAAAGACAATACAAATTGCTTTGCTTCACGTGAAATTGAACAAGAGATGAAGCTTTGGATCTTCCAAAACATATAAAATTCCAAGAACAACCTTAAGTTCCTGTTTCAGCGACTACCAGCAACCTCTTTTACTAGTTTCTTCTGCACCTGACTCCCCAGAATCTGGACTCAGGTAATGAGAAGGAAACTTCAATTAGATTAAAACTTTAGTTTAACGAGAAATTCTAGCCATTTACAAAACTAGACCCAAGTACCGACGAAAACTACAGACATCAATACATACGATGTCCTACCATCTGTAGCAAGAGCCACGATTCCAAAACGACTGATTTAAATTCTTACGCGAATGTCAAACAAAATATTTTGTGTTTTTTCTGTGTGCTTTTTATCCCAATAATTTAAAAAATGATATGTTATGTTTCTTTAGTTTTTTTCCATATCCCTTAGTAATTTGGAAATTTCAATTAATTCAAATTTCAATTAATTAATTCTCATTCTCCTACCTGATGTCTGTAGTTCAACGGCGCATTTTGGTCCAGATCTTAGCCCTGATCTCCATTATGTATCCAAAAATATCTATTAAGCAACTTTTATTCATACATATATTTACCTGTGTCTCAGTATTCTTACGAATTTTTCTAACTCAGTATTCTTCTAAAAATATGTATGTAGTGAGAATACTGTACTTGATTTTATTATTACAAAAACTGTGCCTTGATTGCTAATAAATGTAAATATGTTATCACAATGTTGAAAGGATTTTATGTTTCGCAATTCTCAAATTCTGAGTTGAATAGAGGTGTATTTTTGCGGATGAATAAATAACACATACATTTTAGAACTTCTTGAAAAAAAAATTCTTATATATAAGTCTTCATTTCACGTAAAATAGAAATGGCAGACTTTTTGTAAATTATTAGTTTCTGCTATATTCCGTTTTTGTTCTTTAAAATGGAATTGCTTTTTATACAATTAAGTTATTTTCTTATTAAATGTTGGTAATTGCTTATAGTCATGAATTTAAATCATTATTGCAATAAATCACAATCACTATTAAAGTGAATCAAAATGTTTCTGAATAAATGATATATAAAATATTATAACAACGCATGTCATTGTTTCATGTAAGATAGATTTTTTACGTACTGCTTAGTTAAATTAACATAGTAATGAAAATGAAATATTTATATTATATTAAATAATTCTAAAAGAAGAACGTACTTCAATATTATCAATGAAAATTAAAATAAATTTTGATCAGTCGTGAATAAGATTCACCAAGAAAAATTAATTAATGTAAAAAATCTAAGTAGAGATAAACTTAGTGATGCTATTTACCTAAATTAGCATGGTAAAGTAATTCAGTATTTATATTAAAAAGTTTTCTTTTTTTTTTCTTTTTAAAAAGACGGAAGTACATCAAAATCACCAAAGATACTCGTAATACATTTTATTCAGTAGTAAATAAATTTGAATGTTTTAATAATTCATTTAAATTAGAAATCAGTAAGTCTACATATTCATTTCTTTCAGTAAAAAAGAAACAAACGCAATTAAAAGATTTAAAAAGTTGATTAGCAAATCTTTTTTATCTCTTTCACTAAAGTGAATAGAAATTAGACATTGGGGGCCACCGCATCAATTACCCGTCATGAATATGCGTAATATAAAATATGTGTAAACTATTTATAAAACGCATCGCAATTCAAAAATAAAATTTAAATGTATACTTAATTACTTTTAATCCGTAGTGATTCTGCTTTATTATTAATTGCGGGTATTAATTGATTATCTCGTTGATCCATTTCAATAAATTATATAAATCGCAAATCAACTCGTAAATTATACAAATTAGCATTTTTTAATTGCGATAAACAAGTTAATTAGTAAAATATTAATTAAAATGCAAGTAAAAAGTCTCATTAAATGTTACTTGATGACATTCATCATCAGTGTCAACGTGAATATGTCACCGTTGCAAAGAGTCGAGAAAAAGTCATTCTTCATTTATAGTTATTTTATCAACATAAAAAAGGGTGCCAAGGTAATCGCGTTATTTGCTTATAATTAATCAATAAAAAGAGAGCAGAGTCGAGTTAATTCTATATACTTTTTATTGTTCTAAGTATTGATAATAAATATTTTTATTTAATATTTTTATGCATGTTGCGGGTCTTCCTTCATCAACAGAAATTATATAACACAATCAATATTTCCAGCCATTATTCTCAGATTAATAATCAAAAACACCACTCCACTGCTTCAACAAAACTTAAAAAACATCTGCCACATGAAAGAAAAAAGTCTCAGAAATCAACAGCGCCCTGTACTGCCTTAACGCTGCATTTCTGCACCCAGATTCCTATACGAAATCTGCATATTTAGGTCTTCTTTACTTCCTTCTCAAATATAACATATAATTCTCAAATATCCTGTATGAAAACTCATTATATTAAGTATTTTTCTCTAAGAAATTATCAATAGCTACATATTACGATCGATCATCTATATGGAAAAATACTACGCATTATTGTTCTTTGTAGTGTTTTACTATATTTCTCAAAATAAATCACACATGGAATAATATATAGATATACATTTTAACTCTATTTTTACGTGTCTAAACATTACGATATTAGCTAGTAATTAATTAACATAATATTATTTTCTTATTGAGTAATTACAGTAAGATATAAGAATGATTTAACTATCGAGATTTTATAATATGGTACATTTAAATATAGGAATCAATATTATGATTCATTCATATTAAATTTAAAAGATTTTTAATGCATAATAAATCAATTAATAATTATATTTAATAATGCTTTTTTTATTAAAAAATAATTTAAATTTTACTTATATTTCTACTAAGAATATATTCCTAAACATATTTCAATAGGTATATAATGCATTTCATTTTTTTATAACCATAATATTCTATTTTTTGGTGCATCGTTTTATGGGTAATTATAGTGTCTGATACTTTTTTTTTTCATTTCTATCCATTTTAAAATGTAATTATGATTTATTTTTAATGATATTCTTTATTTTATTTTAGTCTTATATGGTGTTGGTTGCCCCAAATTCGTATTTTTTTCCTTTTTCATAGCTAATATGAGGATGAAACCACATACTTAATTTGTAGTTTTAAAGTGTTTTTTTGCTTGAAGATTCTACTATGAATCTAGAAAAAATTCTATTACGTTCATTATAATTTATTTTTTCCATTTTCGAATATGTTATTTTTGCATTAAATTTAATGGTTTCCATATTATTTTACAATTAACGGTTATATATATATATATATATATACACTATATTGCCATTGATTATGGGACACTTGCGATTTTAGACATTTCACTAAATATCTAGAAAAATACATGAGGAATAATCTCGAAACTCTTAGTGTATAAATATAATAGTATAAGTCATACATCTCCGTGAAGATTTTTTCCCGAAACTCCAAAGGGGACCGTCAACAAATTAAAAAAGAATGAATATCTTTTGAATAACCCTGTCAAAACTAATGTAGCAAAAGCGCTCAAATTCTAGATTTTGATTGCATGCCTTATTGTAATAAGCCTTGTACATTTTTATGCAAATAGCATGCATACTTGCAGAGTAATTAAAGTTTTTATAAAAATGATCCCAAATTTTTCCAAGTTTTTTCCTTACAATTTTCAGAGTTCTTAATATAAAATATTATTTTTTTCAGAAAATATGACAAACAACATTTCACACAGTACCCTGTAATCAGAATTAAAAAATAATGAAAATTGTATAAAAAATGAGTTGGTTTACTAAATAATTTTTTACTGCGCATGCGTCAACGATATCAAAATTTCATTTGCATATTATGTTAGCTAAACGTATAGAGCAACTTTTGTGAAAGTCACAAAATCATAACTTGAAAATTCTGACAAAAATCGTCAATTGAATAAGTCGAAAATCCGTTATTCTCCAAATGAAGCAAAAACAAGAGGGGTTGTATCCATATATTCATTGATTAGTGTCAATATAGAATACACAATATGGGATGTACTACTGCATTTGGATAAAATCCCTCATTTTTTTGCTTCATTTTGGAAACAACGGATTTTGTCCTTTTTCTATAGACGATTACTTTCAGAATTTTCAAGCTATGATTTTGAGACTTTTACAAAAGTTGCTCTATACATTTAGCTAACATAATATGCAAATGAAATTTTCATATCTTTGACGCATGCGCAGTAAAAAATTATATAGTAAACCTACTCATTTTTCATACAATTTTTATTATTTTTTAATTCTGATTACAGGGTACTGTGTGCAATGTTGTTTGTCATATTTTCTGAAAAAAAAATTATTTTATATTAAGAACTCTGAAAATTATAATGGAAAAACTTGGATAAATTTGGGACCATTTTTATAAAAACCTTAATTACTCTGCGAGTGTGCATGCTATTTGCATAAAAATGAACACAGTGTATTACAATAAGGCATTCAATCATAATCTAGAGTTTGAGCGCTTTTTCTACATTAGTTTTGACAGGGTTATTCAAAAGATATTCATTCTTTTTTAATTTGTTGACGGTCCCCTATGGCGTTTCGGTAAAAAATCTTCACGGAGATGTATGACGTATACTATTATATTTATACACTAAGAGTTTCGAGATGACTCCTCATGTATTTTTCTAGATATTTAGTAAAATATCTAAAATCGCAAGTGTCCCATAATCAATGGCAATATAGTGTATATGTGTACTTATACTAAACAACTCTAACCATTCATTCACATTTGCAGAAAAAAATAAACATTCCCCTACATCTTTCAAAATTACTTTATAAAAAATGTTCATAACAAACTACTATATTTAGACGAGTTGTTGAGAGCTCTCTTGAACTGTACTTACATATTTACTTTTATTTGAATTCTAGAAGAAAGTTTCATAGCACTTCCCAAAATGATTTTCCTTTTTTTACCTTATGGAATATTTTATGGGAGTAAATAAAAAAAGAAATTCATTTTTGGCATGTAAATTAGAATGCAGAAAATAAAGTTGGACATCGAAATTATTAAGAAAGAACAAGAAAAATCTCGTAAATACTTTTTGTTTATACATAAGGTATTAATGATAAATTTAGAACTTTTAGTATACTAAACTTATAATTAATTTTTTTAAGTACACAGTATAGAAACTTGTTGAGATATTAGTTTTTGTCTTTAATAATTTCGATAACTTAAATACTTATCATATTCGATTTCTAATTTGACCATATAAATACATAAGAGGATATCTTTGATAATAACGCAAAAAAAGCAAAAAGAAATCAGCGACTATTTTTTTATTACAAATGATTAATTTTGTGATAAAAGGCATCTTAGAGAAAATAAATAAATTTTGTAATACACATATATATATATTTACCAAAATTTAATTTTTTTCGCCAAGGTTAACATTATTTTATATGAATTTGCTTTTTAACAATATTCAGTATATTATACTAGCTTAGTAAATTGAAAACTTTAAAGTAATGTGTAAATCTCCATATGCAGACGTATAAGATCTTACGCCACCTAATAAAGTTTACTTCTGAGTTGCTTAAATTTAAAATTGGAACTCACTACCGTAAAATGGGGTGAATCGGAACACTTTTCAACTTCAACTTTAAAAAAGGCATGAAACAACTGATTTTTTTTTCTACTAGGAACTTCGGTCTTGTTTTGTTCTTTACTTTTTAAGCAAAAACGAAACATCTTTACTGTTTATATATGTATTATTTACTTTTTTACTGGTGTTACGATTCACCCCGTAGATAGGGGTGAATCGGAAGAAATGTTATAATCTCTATTTATTCCAATTCAAACTTTAATAGGGTTAATAAAAACAGGTAATAATGATAAGGGAGGAATAGGAACACGTATTTACTGTGAAACAAAGCTTTTATCTTATATACAAGTAAATATATGCCTTTTTAAAAATTAGAAAACAACTTTAAAATCAAGAACAATTAAAATTTATTTTAAGAAATTATATTTGAATTGCACAACTAGAATTTAATACAAATTCAGCCCTGTTCTGTGTTATCCTTTACTAGAAGTCATTGGGTAAGTGAATCTATTGAGTAGCCCCAATCGCTGCATGTATTAATACGGTCTACTAGAACGCCCTCAAACCCAGCCCTTAGTACTGCTTGCATCCCTCTCTTTTTTAATTGTTTTTTTTTTATTTTGAGATGTTTGTGTATTGTTGTGGATGTCAGAGAATAATTCTGTGCAGTTTTTCTAACTAATTTGCTATTTTTAAATTTTTTTGTGTCTTCCATGTCTGTTGGATTAGGTGTTGACTTTTTTGTTTAAACAAGTAATTTCTTGGCACCTTTAAACTCTTTAAGTAATTAGAGCAAACAAAACATTGTTACAATACATATATATACATATGTTTTCATATATTATATGAAACTATTACTGCATAGAAAAATAAAGCATGAGAGAAAACGTGTTCCGATTCACCCCGTAAATCTTGTTTGATAAAATGCTATTTAATTTTCTACTGGCTTTGTCACCTAGCAACCAAGGTATACCTAATTATTTCAAAATATAAAATGTTTTCTGTGCAAACGATAATTTGTGATAAATACATTATCTGTTTGATTTCTTCAGCTTTTACCTAAGCTGTGTGAAACAATATTATTTTTGTTTTTGAGTTTGATTAGAATGTTTTTTATGAGAATATGTGTAAAAATGTTACGGTTTTTATTGGAGTTGTTTTTTGTGAAATTATTAATGTTCGAAAGAACCTGAGTTGAGTTTACTCATCAGAATAAACTGTTTAAAATGAGAGATGCGTATTCAATTTTGAGTTGAGTAAAATATTAACAAAATAACCTTTCGAACAATTGAAATCTTCATATGGTCCGTCTTATACGGAGAAAAATCAGCGAGTTGTTATTCTACGTCAATGACTGAAGGATAACTGGTGAATATTTTGTGCTGTTTTGCTATTTCTTCGATGTTAGAGATAATATTATAAAGAGTCAAGAGGGGTAAGTGCACCCATTTAATTTTTATTCGTTAAAAATGAGTATGAAAGAATTAAAAGCAAAAAAGAAAATTTTCAAAACCAATTTAACAAAACTAAAAGAAAAATTATCGAATTCTGAGCTAGAATTAAATGAATTAATTCTCATAAAGGAGAAACGGAATAAATTAGAGCAAAACTTTGCTGAGTTATTTGAGTCTATTTATAAGATAAGTAAAGAAAATGAAATTGAGGATTTTATTAAGGAAAACGACGAAATTAATGAAATTTTAGAAATAATGGAATTTGAACTTACAAAAAAGTTATCAAAAATGAAACTGCAAACTGTTAATTTAGAAAACGCCACAAAGGCTGATAATAACATTAAATTGCCAAAGTTAACTCTTCCTGTATTTACGGGTAATTTGCATGAGTGGCTTTCCTTTAAGGATTGTTTTAAGGCTACTGTACATGAAAATTCAAATTTATCAGGGGCAATGAAATTACAATATTTGAAGTCTTCATTGAGAGGAGATTCCTTTCGTATAATCCAGTCTATTTCAATCGTGGATTCTAATTATGAAGTTGCATGGTCGCTTTTGGAAGAACGGTTTTCAAATTCGAGAGAACAACTTTACGCGCATTTAAAACGTTTTTTAAATATTCCTGTTATTCAGAATGAGTCCTCAGCAGCATTATTAAATCTAATATATATAACAAATGAATGTATTAGGTCGTTAGAGATTTTAGAACAAAAAGTTGAGGGGTTTTCTACTACTATGTCTGCTTATATTTTGGCTCAAAAATTAGATGTAAATACAAAAATGTGGTGGGAAAGACATCTTAAGCGGGATAATTTACCGAGTTTAACAGAATTGCTAGAATTCTTGAGAGACCACGCGCGTACACTAAGTGCGTCCAAACAAGTAAATACAAAGCGAAATTTTCAAAACGAAAGCCAAACAAAGCATAGCTTTTCAAAGGTAACATCCATGGTTGCGAGTTTAAATAAGAAAAATATGCGCGAATGTGTTGTATGTAACCAAGAAAATCACAGTGTTTTTAAATGTCCGAAATTTCAAAAATTTAATATACAGGAAAGAGTAGATTTTGTAAAAAAAAACAATATGTGCTTTAACTGTCTTTCAGAATTCCACTGCGTCAAAAAATGTAACTCAACATTCTCGTGTTCAAAATGCCATAAACGCCACAATACATTTCTTTGTTTTAATAGGCGTGAGAGAAATTCCAATGCGGTGGGAAACACAAAAAATTATAGTGATAAGGAAGTGCCAAATGCATTGACAACGAATGAAAGTAAACCAACATTAAATGCTGACGCCATACCATTTGAGTTAAATAACCAAATTCAAAATTTCACTGGTACTTCAAATGTGAGATCGAATAATGTTAAAACAGTTCTTCTTTCCACTGCTATTGTTTATATGAGAGATAAATTCGGAAATAAAGTTCCGGTGCGTGCTTTATTGGACAATGGTTCAATGAGCAATTTTTTAACATTGCAGTTAGTTGAAAGATTAGGAATTCGAAAAGAAAAAAGTAATATTTCAGTATCGTGTTTAAGTGGATCCTCTGTAGCGGTAAAAAATAAAACTACTGCCTTGATCAGTAATAATTCGGGAGATTATAGTCGGGAGTTAGATTTTCTTATCATACCAAAGATTTCGCAAATTATGCCCTCGAAATATATTAATATTTCAGAGCTAGGAATTTCAGAGTCTATTATTCTTGCTGATCCTGAATTTAATAGACCAGGGAAAATAGATCATTTGCTAGGAGCTGATGTATTTCTAGAATTGATAAAGGTGGGTCGTATGAAGCTACCAAATTCTAAATTAATACTGCAAAATACGGTGTTCGGTTGCATAGTAAGTGGGAGTGTTTACGATTGTAACGATCAGGAACAAATACATTGTGGGTTAATTACTGAAACAGATTTAAATTTCGAAATGAAAAAATTTTGGGAAATTGAAAGAGTAGAAGAAAGTACACCATTGAGAAATACAGAAGAATTAGCATGCGACACCCACTTTATAAACACACATCAGAGAGATATAACGGGCAAATTCATAGTACAAATGCCGTTGAAAAAAGATCCTAGTTCTTTGGGAGAATCAAAGCAATTTGCGGAAAATAGATTAAATTCACTTTGGAATAGGCTAGTCAAAAATCCAAATCTTTTAGAGTTATATTGCGCATTTATGGCAGAGTATAGAGAGTTAGGCCATATGGAGAAAGTAGAGAAAACAGATGAGTCAATACATGCGAATTATCTACCTCATCATGCTGTTTATCGCCCAGATAAAAGTTCTACAAAATTGAGAGTTGTCTTTAATGGTTCACATGCGACTTCATCAGGAGAATTCCTAAATTCCATACAGCTGAATGGAGGTGTCATTCAAGATGATTTTTTTAGCATAATACTTAGATTTCGTACACACCGCTATGCATTTACAGCAGATGTAAAAATGATGTATCGCATGATACTTATCGATAAAAGTCAACGTGATTTACAGCGCATAGTTTGGAAAGATTCTGTAAATGGTGATATGAAATATTACAGACTATGTACAGTCACATATGGCACAACTAGTGCCATATGTGACTGTATGATATTTAGCCATGCGCTGCCTTAAACAGCTTGGTATAGATGGTGAATCTCAATTTCCGTATGCTTCTGGTGCGGTACAATCAGACTTTTATATGGACGATGTCCTGACTGGAGCAGCTGACCTAAAATCGGCTAAGATATTGCAAATTGAGTTTATTCAACTATTAAATACGTTCGGCATAAACTTACATAAATGGTTTAGTAACAATCCAGAATTAATGGAGCCAGCCTTTAAAAATGAGAATTACACTTTTGAAAATATGAGTGAAACTAAGACACTAGGACTTTGCTGGAATGCCAATGATGATACTTTTACTTTTAATGTATCATTCAGTGAGCAAACCAAGGTAACTAAAAGAAGTGTGCTGTCAAATATTGCTCGCATTTTCGACCCCTTGAGTCTACTTGGACCAGTTGTGACGAAAGCAAAAATTTTCCTACAAAGACTGTGGAGACTGCAAATTGATTGGAATGAAAATCTCCCTACAGCTGAGCTTGATGATTGGTTGCAGTTTTTAGAATCATTAAGAGCCATCAATAATATACGTGCTGTTAGATACATTTTTACAAATAATCCAGTGCAAATTAAAATTTGTGGCTTTTCAGATGCTTCGGAGAAAGCCTACGGTGTGGCATTGTATGCTGTGTCTTCAAATTCTTCAGGAGAGGAAATTTCTCAGTTGCTATGCAGTAAAAATCGAGTTGCACCAATCAAAACAATCACTATTCCTCGCTTGGAGCTCTGTGGTGCAGTTTTATTAGCCAAATTGATGAATAAGGTTGCCAAAACCTTAAAAGTTCCTAAAGAATCTGTTTACTATTATTCAGATAGTACTATTGTATTATGTTGGATTTGAAAACAGCCTTGTGACTTAAAAACCTTTGTGTCATCACGTGTGGCTACGATTCAGAATCTTTCTGATATCAGTCATTCGAGACATGTGGCTTCTTGTGATAATCCTGCTGATCTTGTGTCACGAGGTGTAGATCCAGACAAACTTCTCCAGAGTAACTTATAGTGGAAGTGTCCACTATTCCTAACACAACAAACTGAACCTTCTTTAAATACTGTCGAACTTGAGCAAAATGATAAGGATCTATACAGAAGTGAACTTAAAAAGACTTTTTCAGAGACTTCACTTTTAATATCAGACTGTTCATTTTTTATTGACTATTTTTTGCAATTGAGTAATAATTATGCTAATTTAATAAGAATTCTTAGCTATGTTTTCAGGTTCATTCAGAATGTCAAGAAGCCAAAAGAAAGATATTCAGGTAAGCTAACATCTGCTGAATTGAAGAAAGCTGAGCAGTTTATCATAAAATCTGTTCAAGAAAAAGAGTTCAGTTCTGAATTCACATTGTTATCTAAGGGTAAGGAGTTAACGAAAAATAGTAGATTACTTTCATTAAATCCTTTCTTGGATAAAAATAATTTAATCAAAGTTGGAGGTCGTCTCCAAAATATCACGGTAAATTATGCCCAAAAACATCCAATTGTACTGCCCTCTAAACACAAATTAACAGAATTAATTATTGAGTTTTATCACAAAAAATATCTACATATAGGACCACAAAATTTACTTTATTGTGTTCGAAGAGAATTTTGGCCTTTAAAAGGTAGGGCTATTTGCAGCAAAATTGTACATAAATGTATTACATGCTTTAGGGCCAAACCTAAATTGTTAGAGCAAATTATGGGCGAGCTCCCAAAAGAAAGAATAAATGTAGACTTTGTTTTTAATTGCACAGGAACTGATTTCTGTGGTCCATTTTTGATTAGATATAGAGGTCAACGTAAAGGTATTTATCATAAAGTTTATGTTTGTATTTTTATTTGTATGGTAACAAAGGCAGTGCATTTGGAATTAGTCAATGATTTAACATCTGAGGCTTTTATTGCCACATTAAAGAGGTTTTTTGCCAGACGAGGCAAACCTCGAAAATTTTTCAGTGATAATGCAGGCAATTTTGTGAAGACTAATGTAGAGCTTAAAAGGTTGGATGAATCGATAAACAAACCAGACCAGAACCTTACTAATTACTTGATATCTGAAGGTATTGCTTGGGAATTCATTCCCTCTAAAGCTCCAAATTTTGGAGGTTTATGGGAATCGGGAGTCAAGTCCTTCAAGTATCACTTTAAACGTGTTGTGGGCAACTCTAAATTAACTTATGAAGAAATGTTAACTATAATTGTCCAAATTGAAGGTATCTTAAATTCGCGCCCGCTTACTCCCTTGAGTACAGATATTGATGACTTGGAGGTCTTGACCCCGGGACATTTTCTTATTGGTCGCCCACTTAATGCCATTGCTGAATCTGACCTGAGTAATATTGAAGATAATAGACTTAACTTATGGCAAAAGACCACTAAAATGGTTCAGACCATCTGGAAAAAGTGGAAAAATAGTTATTTAAGTACATTGCAGCAAAGGCATAAGTAGATGATATCAAAAAACAACCTCAAAATAGGAGATATGGTTGTAATAAAGGAAGATGATCTTCCAGTGTCTAAATGGTTATTAGGGAGAATTGTAGAGATTTTTTTTGGTAATGATAATAGAGTAAGAGTTGTGAATATAAAAACCCCAAATGGAATATATAAAAGAGCAGTATCCAAAATTAATGTATTACCTCTTGAAAAGTAATTCAGTTTTTATAAGAAAGTGTACATTATTGTAAAATTTCTTTATGTATTATGTATTATGTAAAATTTTTTAAATATTTGCTTAAATTTAACTTAACTGTGACTCATTTATATTGTGTTTAATTGTATTGTTATTTATATTTTTTACAATGGTTGTAATTGCAGTGTTTTAGTTTGAAACCCCCCTCGGAGGTTTCATGACGGGCGGTATGTTTGATAAAATGCTATTTAATTTTCTACTGGCTTTGTCACCTAGCAACCAAGGCATACCTAATTATTTCAAAATGTAAAAGGTTTTCTGTGCAAACGATAATTTATGATAAATACATTATCTGTTTGATTTCTTCAGCTTTTACCTAAGCTGTGTGAAATAATATTCTTTTTGTTTTTGAGTTTGATTAGAATGTTTTTTTATGAGAATATGTGTAAAAATGTTACGGTTTTTATTGGAGTTGTTTTTTGTGAAATTATTAATGTTCGAAAGAACCCGAGTTGAGTTTACTCATCAGAATAAACTGTTTAAAATGAGAGATGCGTATTCAATTTTGAGTTGAGTAAAATATTAACAAAATAAACTTTCGAACAATTGAAATATTCAAATCTTACACTTCTGATGTTACAAGCCATTTTTTATTTTTTCATTATGTAGTTTAAAGATAAGTAGAATTTAATACAGCATAACGTTTACAGGTCTATCACTAATTAAAAATCCCCTCTCTTAGGTTTAGAATACGATAAATACTATAGTTACATACAAAGTTTTGAAGGCGTTGAAAAAATGAGATTTTTAAAGATCCTCTTGAAGTTTTTTATGTACCCCAGTAGTGGTGCAAACATGTCAAAACTAAATTTCCCAACTTTTAATGTTATAAACTTCTTATAAAAAAATTGGCAACTAAAAATATCAACACATATATGTATTTATAATGTTCACCCCGCTGTTCTTATTCACCCCATTTTATGGTATTTATATTCCTGAAATAAAACCCTCTTATTATTTAAATCCCTAAAAATTTTCAGCGTAATGTTACATGCATATCAAAACCCTCTAAATTCTGTATTTAATTGCTAAAATATCATAATTTCTAAATTATCCCATTTTAGAAATTCAATTTATTCAAACTCATTCTTTTATTAAAATGTCAATGTGTCTATCTAATGATGTGTATACATCTAAGTTTTAAGGGGGTTCGGGACACATCTTAAATTAAATTTCATTTATTGTGTTATATTCTGAAATTTTTCGTTATGATTAACAATACAGTAAAACCTCCAAATAACGGACACTTTGGGAGTATGGAATTTGTCCGCTATTTGGAGGTGTCCGCTATTGGAAAAAATCTTGGAGATTCCAAAATAGCTAAGAAATGCTTAAAGTTTCATTAATTGACTTTTATATGTCCTAAAATTCTAATATATGGTTAATCAGAAATTAAAATATTTTTTAAGCAATAAAGTTTAAATAAAATGGTACATATCTTTATACACTGTTTATTACATTCTTACAAAATATATATATTTAAAAAGTTTTTATTTGCATTTAAAGATTACACATTAATTTTTTTTTCAGTGTAAAGTTTTAACTCTGTCAATAGCTCTGATGTTTTTGAATCATCTTAAAGAAAAAAATGTAACTGCTCATTGTATTTTGCCCCTTTTTAAAAACATAAAACTTCAAATTATCCGGAGAGGAGTGGAGAGGCGTTGTGATGCTCCGGGACGTAATGTCCCTCCGGACCATCCCTTGAATTTAATACTGGGGCATCAGAGGAAAGATTTTCCCGGCCCACTCTCTACATTTATCTGAGATCACAAAATTTTGACTGATTATCCTGAGAAATTTAGAGGCTTTTTATTTTTTCCCTTCATTAAAAAACAATTTCTCATACTTTATCACCAAAATTAGTGTCCGCTATTCGGAATGCCCGTTATTTATAAGTTAAACATACAAAAATTTAGATTTTGGGAGTGGGGATCGGAAATCTGTCCGTAAAATAGAGGTGTCCGCTATTCGGGAGTGTCCGTTATGAAGGTTTTACTGTATTTGTAAAGGAAATCTTATCATAAAGCTTTTTTTTAATTTTTAATTAAAATTTATTAATTTTTTTAAAGTAGAGTAATTTAAAAACGTGACCACTCAAATAATATTTGTAGATTTTCTTTTTCATTTAAAAAAACAGAAGTGTATAAACTTTAATCTTGATTCAGCATTTTTTTAAATATAAGTTCATGTAAAAATCAAAAATATTTGAAGTAAAAATTAAAATAATAATAATAAATATACTCTTTTAGAAAAATCATAGTTTCAATAGTATAATTTTTTTTTCAAATTTGCTGAACCAGAATTTAAGTAAAACAAGTAAAAAAAGACATGTTCCAAGTTTGAACCAATTATCTCTACAGTTCATGACTTATAACAATTTAAATAGGAAAAGTGGTGAAAAAAACTCATTATGAAGGAAAATGCATTTTCACAAAAAATCATTTCTATGACAATATTGTATGAAAAAAAATTAAACAGGGAAAAATGAAAAAAAATACATTTCTTGTTCCAACTATAAAATAAATATAATTTAAATATCGTATTAAGCAGAAAATAACCAAAGAAAAATTTAATGCAGTAAATTTTTCTTTAGAAAATTATAAGATTTTGCGTTTTAGATTAATATTAATTTTTTTTTTTATTCCACATCAATAAATTTATTTCTTCCTTCTTGTTAAAATTATTGTTTGCCAATCTAAAAAGCATTTTTAGTCAGCACTCTTCATCCAAAAGGTTATTTTTTATTCACACATTGTGTACCTGATTCGAGGCTATAAACAGTTCTGGAAGGCATTTTTCGAAGAATCGTATTTAAAACACCTTAAGATTATTCCACCGGAACTGTTAATATGTCTCTCTTAAAGTGGTTGTTATTGGAGAAGGGAAGTCAGGTGACTAAATTGTCCTTTGCACTAGAGTAATTTAAGTACATATGCACAGCCAGACAAGAGAGACGAGACGGCAAAAACGAACAGAGTACGATTTATGTTTAGATACCTCGGATTTTCATTCGAATCTTTATTTTGAGATTCCCGGTACTCACTAAGACGACCCATGTTCAACATCAGTAATATTTTTTGAAAGTGTCAAACAATATCAATGGTAACAGAACGATATCCTTCTCTTCAGTAACATATTATAAACAATATATGAATCTCAGACTGCCACATAGAGATAATTAAGTGATCATTTTATTAATGAATCAATTTAATATTAGAATAAAGCTTCGAATTTCTCAATTCGACTGCTTCATTCTGCAGCTCATATGTTTCCTTTTAGATATAAATCAGCGAATAATGCCTATGTGACAATTCCAAAATGTAACTTTGTCATATATATGTGTGTATAAACTTACATATTTTAATGATCTTATTTTTTAGTTGTTTGGTGCATATTTTCTCAAAAGAAATAACATAATATTTCTAAAATGAGTTATAAGTTTCAGTATAATAAATGCTGTTTATTTTTCAGAATTGAAGTTAGTACATAAATTCAAAAAGTGTTTTTAGATTAGCTCTTTAGTTTTATGGTCTTTGAATCATAATGTTTCTATTAATTTTTTAAGTTTTCTAAATAAAGATAATATTTAATAAAAATTTCAATTCAAATATTCAATAAATTTATTACATTTATTGAATGTATGTTTGTAAGTATGTTTACTAAATTGAAATTTCGTAAACAAATTTAATAATATTATATCCAAATTTGAATAAGAAAAGTGTTAGTAATTTATACATTAGAAATTTGTCTTCTTTCTATAATTTACTTGTTTATTTATTTGGTAGCGACGAGTTTTTAATACAACAATAAATATTTTTTTCAATTCATTTGTTCTGCTTTAAACATTTAATCTACTTCAAAATGTACCTGCAATATTCTGTTTAATGCAAGTGAAAATGTCTTCTAAAATATTATTAATGAAATTTCTAGAATAATCTGTTTGAATATGATGAATATTTTTCATGCTGCATGCATCAACTATTTTCGTATGTCATTATTAGCAAATATTCTGCTGTTAGTCATTCCGTACAAAAAAAAAAAAAAAAAAAAAAAAAAAAAAAAAAAATATTGAATCGTTAATGTAAGACAATAGCTCTTAAATATTCAAAAATAAAAAATACGACTTTTATTGCTTTTATAATAAATAAAATGATTTTACAAGACAAGACTGATCTTCTGAAACATAAAAACTCATATAAAGTAGTTGTTCTAAATGGCTGCGAAATACATTTTTGAGACAAATATATTAGACATTTAAAATTTTTCTTAAAACATATGAAAACTTTTTTTAATATAAATATATATATTTATATATATCAGTCATTCATAATTTCTATTTGAATATTTTGTAATATCAAATTATTGTTACAAATGTAACTTAAAATGTTACTGATAATATATTTTAAAATTTAATGTTTAATCCAATTGCAATTTCGTTGCTTTACGAAACAATGAATGTAAATTTCATTTTTCTCATACGAATAGTACTGTTTATCCACTCTCAAAAAAAACTTTTTCATTTCACGGAAAATCTACTAGCAGCGGTACTGCCGGTTAATTTCTTTCAATTGACAGATTTACATTTTTTCTCATTCCAAGAGGTAAAATATCCATCAACTGAAGAAAGGTGTTGGGAAAAGCGAACACGCACTGTTAAAACTAATGGTGACACATTGCACCTTTTACGGGTGAAAGGCTTGTCTCAATGGTGACACCCCTAAAGGAGCCAGAATGACACCTTTAATTAGGGTGAAAATATGGCACCCCTAATCCACAGTGTCCAATAATAAAAAAAATTAAAAGAATTTACAAACCGACTTTTGGCCGTCGAAGGATTTGAACTCACAGCGTCTGATTACAAGCCCAGCATTCTAACAGCTCGGCCATTGAGCTCATCTTCATTCACTCATAGCCATAGATTTTACTTGCCGTCACAGAAAACAGAAAGTCACACGTCACAGCGCATGCCATGGTTCCAGTCACCCGATGATGTGTCACATTGCTGCCAATAGGAAGTGTATGGCACCTTATTTACCTCCAATCACCCAGTAATAGACCTGTTGGCACTGCAACCCCATATCCAAGCCCCTATGGCACCCTAGGGTTCCAAATGACTCTAGGGTCTTTTCACCTCCGGGTCCCAAATGGTAACGGTTTGACACCTACACTTTTAACAGTGGGGTAGACGTTGCATTCGAAAACGTCACCCCAGTGTTAGGAGGCGAACAGGCTAGCATAGCGCTATAAATGCACAGAAACATAATGCTTTGAATGAAATGTGTTCGTTTCAGATGGGTATGGCTTGATCGATTTCTTTAAAAAAGCTTTTAATTTTGAATTAATTTCGGGATAATTTCTTCTTTAATGAGATGGGGTATTTATAGTTTAGTATTAATAGAGGATAAAACTATGAATTCTAAATACATTTATGTAGATTGCTAGAGTTAAAATATGGATGCTGCATTTTTTTAAATTATTAAGTTTTTTCATTATTTTTTTTTAAATAAAACATCTTTTAAATGTGTTCATTTAAAATTTATATTAAATGCGATTATTTATTTACGTACAACTTTGTAAATTTTACTTTATTCAACTTATCCAACTTCAAAAAATAAATTTGCAGTATTTTTGAATAAATGAGAAAAATAATTGATATTTATTTTTAAATTCGAAAACATTATTCTTATTAAACTAAATTAGACATCCTAGTTTAAAGAATTTTTGGTTTTTCATTTAAAAATTAAATTAGAATTCATTATTAATAAATCCAATACGCATATGTATCCTATGAATAAATGGAATCTTTTCCTCTTTTTTAGACATTCAGGAAGAATTCGCGAATCAAACATGTTTTCTGGTAGTGCAAAAATTATTTCTGATAAAATAAGAAAAATTTTGCTTACATTGACGAATTTTTCTTGCAGTGTCAATATTAGATACTCAATATTTAAAAGAGACGTTTGTGTCAGTATTTTCAATTTATCTTGGCCTTTGTATCTATCATAAGAACTATTTAACCGTATGTGTAACCTCGGGTGATTGACATAAGTCATAACATTTGAAAAGTTTGTATTTTTTATTCACTTTGTCGCATTTTCATTTCATTACTCCATGATCGGATTGTTCGTAAACAGTTATATTTTTTAAATATATATTTTGAATGGATAATTTATGTAATGTTGTTTTAGAATGCTGCTTCATAATTACTTTAAAAAAAATCCCTCTCGGCTGGGCCTATAGGCGGAGGTAGATTTCGAAGAGTGCTCATTTCAAAAAAAAAAAAAAAAAAAAAAAATGATTAGAGATAAACCCAGTTTAATAACTTGATTTGGCCGTTTATGAAATTTTTTAATTTCATTTTTCTGCAAAAACTGGTTTTATAAGAATCATCTTAAGAAAAATTCAGCTCAAATTCCCATTTTGACAACATATTTTGAAATAAATTCTGAATTTATTAAAAAATCGACCAAAACAGTACATTATACAGTTTCTAAATAACAAGAAACTGTCAGTTGAATGCATTTGAGGAAAAAAATTCAATTTAAAAATGAGTCATAAAATAACCGATTTGTTGTTTGAATACATCCTTAATTCTTTAATCATGATTGCTTCGGTAAATTTTGTGCGAAATACTCACTTTGACAGCATTTTTAAAAATATATTCTATCTTTATCAAAAAACTTGCCAATGCGTCACAGTATATAGTTCCTAAATAAGAAGATCTGTAAATTGAAGGCGTTTGAGAGCGAAAATGGATTTTAAAACGAGTCATAAAAACGCAATTTGCTATCTGAAAACTTCCTTAAATTTTCAAATCACGAAGACTTCGGGAAATTCTGTTCAAAATACCCTTTTTGGTAGCCTTTTTCGAAATATAATTTGTCTTTATCAAAAACCTATCAATGCATCACATTATATATTTCCTAAATAAGAGGATCTGTAAATTGAACGCATTTGAGAGCAAAAATGGATATTAAAACGAGTCAGAAAAAAACGCAATTTCTTTTTTGAACACATCCTTAAATTTTCAAATCACGAAGACTTCGGGAAATTCTGTTCAAAATACCCTTTTTGGTAGCCTTTTTCGAAATATATTTTGTCTTTATCAAAAAACCTATCAATGCATCACATTATATAGTTCCTAAATAAGAGGATCTGTAAATTGGATGCGTTTGAGAACAAAAATGGATTTAAAAGCGAGTCAGGAAAAAAAAAACGCAATTTCTTATTTGAACTTAAATTTTTATTCCCGATGACTTTGGGAAATTCTGTTCAAAATACCCTTTTTGGTAGCCTTTTTTGAAATATATTCTGTCTTTATCAGAAAATTGACCAGTGCTTCACTTTATACAGTTTCTAAATAAGTGGATCTACCATTTGGATGCGTTTAAAATCAAAAATGAATTTAAAAATGAATCAGAATATAAGCTGTTTGGATTTGAGATTTTTTTTCTACAACTCCTATTTTTGTTTAATTTCTTTTTGCTATACAAATTGGTCCTACAAAAAACTTGTCAATATAAAAGTTGTAGATATTTTTGAGAAGATGTAAAATAAATTTAATAAGATTTGATATTGTAAAAATTGACGAAGTTATGGATTTTTCTCTTCTTTCACCGCCTTTTTTCTTTTCGTTTTAATTTTTTTATGGGTAAAAGTTGATCCTATCAAAAACTTGTAAATACATAAGTTTTAGAAAATTTTAAGAACATTTACAAAAAATTTAGTTGGACTTGATATTTTGAAAATTAACGAAGTTGTGAATTTTTTCTCTCAAAACCCCTGTTTTTTCGCCTCTTGAGCCCACTTCTAAATTTATCAAAAATCTGTCATGCGTAAACTTTTGGACCATTTTTAAGAAGTAATATAAACTGTAAACCGATTCGATATCTAGTTTAATAAAGAAGTTATGGCGCTTTTTCGGTTTTCACAAAAACGCCCCCTATTCTGACCCCCTTGGTCCGATTTTGCCCATTAACGAACTTAGCCGAGATTTTATCCCCTTTGATTTTATGTACCAATTTGGTGGAGATTGGTGAAGAGCCATAGAAGTTATCGTGTCCATAAAAAAGTGAGATATATATATAGAGAGAGATAGATAGATATATAAACTGGTGCGATTGCAATAGGTAGTATTTCATACGAAATCTACCTAAAACACAAAAATAGAGCATTCATAATTGGTCACCCCACAAATAATAACCCCCGCTCGACTAAATGCGTATCTAATATTGGTTTGACAAACGCAAAGTTAAAGGGAATACAAAAATTCATATATCATAATCTTATTATTCACACCATTGAAAAATTGTTTTTAGATTTTAATTGTTTCATAATATGAGACTATTTTGGTTACTTATATCATTTTCAAAAGATGCTTTCTTAATCGTGGTTTACAAAGTTGGAAAGTGCGACGAAGATTTGTGTACTCGTTGATGAAAAAACTACACTGTAAAAAACAGTTTTTGTCGTAAAAATATCAGTAAAATTAGATGTAACAAAAAATTTACATCTAATTTTACTACAATTTTTGCGGCAAAAAACTGTTGACAACATTGCTGCCAGGAGTTTTGCCGTAAAGTTAACGGATTTTCTTTTCTTTTCTTTTCTTTTTTTACAGTGTAGCGCATGATAAAAATATCTCGATAAATGTATTGACTTATAATATCATAATGTTTTCAGATATAATTTTTTGGGGAAATATTTTGTATTTAAGCATATTATGGCACAATCATAAGCTTCTTAATAACTTTACCGCTACACAAGATTACAGGCAGTTTTCACCGCCATGCTGATCCGTTTCCCTAAAGTAATCATGAATCAAACGAAATACATATAATAAGAATTAAAAAAAAATATCTTTAAAAAATCCATAATAATAGAAGTATTCGAATAACCCTTTGTGTCTCAGTGTATCAGTACATAGAACACTAAGTTTAATTTAGCACAATTTTTTTAGCACATTTCTTTTTAGTTTAATTTGCAACAATCACAGTAGAGATCTGGTAAAAATATTTCCCGTTTATACTGTATGGGGAAAATAAACTTTTCTTTTTTTTTCAACTCCTTTTGTGCGTGAAATCCGGTATCATTCAGTCATTTGAACATTTTCGCAATGAAGTTTTTTTGAATTTATCGCTTACATCTAAATCTCCTTCATAGAGGTGCTAAAATGGCATACAAGTGCGTTTCACTGATTAAAACGTCTTATGGAGAAATTTATAAAATCGATATAAAAGATATAAATTTTAAAACGATCCCTGAAACAATCTGTGGGTACATTTTCAGCAAAAAGTTTTGGTAGCTTTTCGAGTATCAACCTCAGTGCAAAGAATAACGAAACCTTGCTCAGTTATAAATGTAAGGAGGAGGAAGCAAGTAAAAAGTTTAATGGTAATGTTTAGATATTGATTGGTAATGATTAATTTGGTAAATTTGTAATGATAAAGGTTAAATTAGAAATAAAAGTTTAAAGTAAAGTGTCGGAACGAGCCAGTATGAAAATAGAATTGGTAATGCAAAAAAAGAGTGAAAACATTTTGATAGTAATTATAATAAGGAGGATTTTCTGCAATATTTCCAAAAATCTGATAATGGAGAAAAAAACACTTTAACAATTATGAATAATGTCCATTTATTTTATAAGATAAAATGTTTCGAGAAAGTACATTTCATGTGTAGACTCAATTTCACTGTAAAAAAAAATCTGTAAAGGTACTAAACATTTTCTAGGAAACTGGGATTCCAAGAACTTTTCATGTAACGATAACAGGAAAAATCCATGTAACCGATTCTAAAACTTGAGTTTTTGTTGTTACCGTTACAGTAAAAGTTCTTGGAATCCCAGTTTCCTAGATAAAGTGTAGTACCTTTACAGATTTTTTTAATCGTGTTATAAATAGACTACTCGAAGCATGTTTTCAAATAAATGTGCATTAATTAAAAGTCAATCTAATAGACGAAAATAGAACTAATCAGAAAGTGTGGAAGGTTTGACAGGATGGAAATAATTAATAATTTGGCTTGTAATTAAAAAATGACTGAAAATAACTGAGCATGATTAGTACCCAAGAAAACCAATCTGCACTGTAAAAAAATGTGTACAGTTACTAAGAATTTTCTAGTAGATTATTATTCCAAGAACTTTTCATGTAACGGTAACAGAAAAACTCATGTAACCTCCTACGGTTACATGAAATTTTGCTATTATCGTTAGATAAAAAGGTCTTGGAATACAAATCGATAAGAAAAAATTTAGTAACCTTACAGTTTTTTTTACAGTGTGACATAGATTCTAACCATCTGGTGCTAACATTTGAAAAAAAAAAGTAAATGTTGCAAATGTATAGTACAATTTTCTTTAAAATTACAATTATCAATATTAATTATTATTCGACAAAAGTGGTTTATCTCGAGAACGCAGCAGATAAATAGAAAATCACTTACATTTTTTTACCTGAAAAGTGAAAAGCATATTTTCAGGTTCTCTGTGCACTTAGTTCATTTTTTTTTCTAGTTTTGTCACTTATACCCCATGGTTCTTGGCCTCGTATTTTCTAAGATTTGTACCATACTATTTATAGGGTTGTGAAATTAAATTTAGGTAACAAAGGCAATTATATATATATTTAAAAAAATAGATTCTGTATAAAAAATAATAGCAAGTACATATTTCTTTTGTATCTATTCTACAATTGCCGTTGAGAGT
Source organism: Maratus speculifer (assembly GCA_964019185.1). Lineage (NCBI taxonomy): Eukaryota > Metazoa > Arthropoda > Arachnida > Araneae > Salticidae > Maratus > Maratus speculifer. The sequence goes on along the minus strand of OZ025289.1, from coordinate 171,562,806 downwards.
AATAGCATTTTCCAAATGTTTGTTTAACATGATAAATTGACTGTTAAGTGTTTATTGCGTTACGCGCCATTAAAGATTCCCACAAAACTATACAACTATTTAAACAGGAAAAACTAGTTAATGAATTCTGTAGGAAATCACAGAACAAATATTACGCTTGATCATTAAATAATATATTTTAATAGAATCGTTTACTTGATCAGGGTCTCACTGGATTTAATCGAAACTGTTTATTTAGAAACACGCAACTTTAATTATAATTACTTTCAATCTAATTTTGAAACATTCATAGTAAAATAATTATCGGTTTCTAAATATCATTTATATAGTTTTATATTTTATTTATTTTTTATCCGATATAATTTTGAAACAGACAAAAAATAAACTCATTTCATTAACATTATGACTTTAAATTGTTTAAATCAAAAAGTCTCAGACGGAATGATTTCAATTTAATAGGTTTTATATAATAATTTTTTATTTAAAATTATTTTATTTTAGATAAAATTAAGTTTTTTTTTATAAAGACATATTTTCAGAGAAAAAAAACATAATCCTTCAATCACATTAAACAATCTTGTATTAGCTGCTTAAATGATCAATATTTTTTTTTAACTTTCAAATAAAGTCTATTTTTTCATATCTTTTACAGAATTTTTAATCTTTTATAACCGGTTTTTCAAAACAGAATTTTTCACCTAATTGAATCTGAAGAAGTGCTCGGATTAAATAGTGCAAAATTTATAATAAATTTTTACGGTGAAAATAATAAATTATGAACATATATCAACTACTTAACTAATCAATATTTTTGATTAAAAAGAACTTATTTTTTCATATCTATTGTAGAATTTTTAATATTTTATCAACGGTTTTACTAAACATATTTTTTTGCCAACCTGAATCAGGAAAAAAAAAATTATCGGATTAAATAATGCAATATTTATAATAAAATTTTATTGGTGAGAATAATAAATCATGATTAGAGTATAGATGCCCGCACGTGATACGGGCAAATCATGATTGGCAAAAATAAGTTGCTGTAAGATGCACGGGCAAAACAGGGTAGCAGTTAAAGTGATCTCTGCAGTCAAAATATATTGTAAAATGTAAAAAAAAGTCCCTGAAAAGTCAGACAATTTAAAATTAACAATTAGGTGAGCATTTCTATTGGATACATTGTTTTTATCGCTTTTCCATGGTCTTATAAATTTATCAATTTAATCTAAATCACACATTATTTTATAATTAAAAAAATAAAAAATAATGATTAAAATAATAAACTCAGTACCATAGTGATTATAGATTCTTCTTTATCGTTACAAGTTCAAAGTTTCTCTACACTTAATATCTTAAAATGCATTATTTAAAAAATATATCTCGACCATTTTGATTTTATATGCTTTTTATAAACTTAACTTTCACAGCATTATTCTACAGTAATATATGCATTGTTATACATATACACTGTAAAAAAAATCTGTAAAGATACTAAATTTTTTCTATAAAAATGAAATTCCTAGAACATATTATGTGTCGGCAAAAACAAAAATTCATTTAATAGATACATGTTTGAACTAAAAAAAAAATCTTTAAGGTCTGTAAGATTTTTTTAGGATACAGAGATGCCTAGAACTTTTTATTTAATTTCTAGTTTTCTGTAGTTTTTCAAAAATTAATTTTGTAAAATTACATTTTTTATAGAATGTATCGACAATGTTTCAGGAAGCAACTAGATTTTCGTAACTTTATATCAGTAAAATTACAATTTGTTTTAACCCTTCCGCGTCCAATTTTTTTTCAATTTTTAGAAAAAAAATATTTTTACGGAAATAACATTAACACTAGTTATTCAAATAGATTAATTAGTGTTTAAGGAATATTTCATTGTCTGAAAAAAAATCTAATATTTTTGTTTTGCGTACTATTCAATTCATATTCACATGACAGTAGTCTAAGAAAGAATTATTGGTGATACTTAGAAATTATTGTATAACAATAAGATTTAACTTATATTACAACTTTCTAATATATCTTGCGTTTTATTAAAGATGATTTTTTTTTTCAGGAAATTAACATTTATTTTGATTTTAAAGAGTGATTAAAATATAAGAATGGCAAAGGTGCTAAATTATACAAGCAACTAAAAAATATAACAATTATTATTAAGTATATAAACATAAATGAAGTCATATTGTAAATGCACAGACATATACCAACATTACTATTTGTAAATAGCAGAAACATAATTTTTAAAATCAAAATACTACTCCATTAAAAGACACGTACTATTAACATTACATCAGATTTGACAAGGTTAAGGTGTAGTGCTATTCCAGGAAATTTTAATGTATTGTATAATAATGTTGTAGTATTGTTTAACAACATTTAAATTTCAGACATAGTCTTGGTATTGTAAAACGCAAAGTAAAAACATTCAACTTAAAAAAAAAAAACGCTGCATATAAGTATAAAAAAATCATTTTAATGAGATTAAAAATTACCCGGATTGCACAACTTATTAATATTTAGTGTATTGTATAATAACCCTTTAAATGCAGCGATAGGCTTAGTATCGTAAAGACCATAGATTTTTTTAATCATAAACAATGTACATTACATATAATTGTGAAAAAAATCATTTTAATGAGATTACAAAATTACTCAAATTGTACAACATATTAAACCCATTAAATTCAATTTTTCAATGATTTGATTTTCGTTCACATTTGGCTCGACGAGCTGTCAAAAATAGACATTACTATACATGTATTATAATTTTTTTAAATAAAATATAACCGAGATTTTACAATTTTTATAGATTACGTTACAGCATTAAAAGAGATTGAAATTAGAAGTTTAGCGACACGTGTTTTAAATTGTCATGTTTTGAAACCGTTGTCCCACATTCATGATACTTCATGTGCTAAAACAGCACATTACAACACCACACCCATTATTTCAAATTGCATCACACCCATTATTGCTGATTAAGGAAAAATATTTACAACTGTAATTTATGAATTTATCTTTAGCTAAATTAACGTGTAAAAAATGGTAGCGTTTACTTAAATGTATGATATTTTTTATTTTTATTTATGTTATAATTAAAGATTATATCTAGTATAATAATCTGACTTATCGCGATTATATCAAATTTTTAATGTTATATAGCGTGTGTTTTTTTGATTAAAAAATTTAAGAATTTTATTTTTTATTTTAGACTTTTAAAATATGTTAAGAATAATGTTGAATTAAGCAATTTTAAAAAGTATTTCTGCAGTTAAATATAAATTGTAGTATTTTGCAAATGGCATAGAATTCGGTGTTCCATTCTACTAAAGAATGCGCTAAAGTGCTCAAACAATTTCGACATTTTCAAGTTCTATAGAAATTTTTATCGCCTTTGGGAAAACCCATTTTTATAGTAGCAATAAAACAACGTTGGAGACATTTCTCCCAGAATTGAAACAGATATTGCATTTTTAAAAATAAATATTATTGAACATTTATAGTTTTTGTACGACTTCTAGACTTTTTAGGCATGCTTTATGAGTATAAATGAAAGAAAAAAGAAACAAAATCTAAGTTACATATTTGTGACTTTCAAATGCGACTTGTGAAATATTTTAATCTAAAAGTAAGCTATTGCAAACATTATTTTTTTCTGTCGCGATTATCATGTACATTTAAAATATTTTAATTATATACATGCACTTATATTGAGCCATGTATTCAAAGTAAGATTTAATTCCATAATAAGCGAAAAATGCGTTTCTTAAAACTAAACTCTGTTAAGTATACCTGTTTTTTTCAGTTGGTTTGTAAGAGTATTTCCCAAAGTTCATTTTTTGCAGATTATTTAAGAAATATATTTCATATGAACATAGTTTATTGTTATTATTATTAAATGTATTTATTTCTTTAAACATTATTTTATTCATATACTCTTTTAACTTCATATAGATTAGGAAAAAAAATGCGTATTTAATTTAATTTAAATGGCGATTCTCTTCTGGACCACTACTTTTTCTACTGTATCCAATGTGAAAATAGATGTTCAAAATTGGGGGAAAAGCCAAATATTTCTGAGTACATTATCAACTAGAGTTAGAAGACCTAACCTTTTGTATAATTAATATAGATATTTGTCGAATAACCAACAGCGACCCCTCCGTAAGGCACAGTAACACCATGGCGATATCACTGTGTCTTTGTGACAGTCGATGTGACGTCATGTGACGTCGATATGACGTCATGATGACTAGAATGTGAAGTCGTTATGGCCGTTTTAGATCTCATTCTGAAGCTTTATCACCATTAAAGAAAAATAAATAAGTAAATGAATAAAATAAAATAAATACATTTAATAACGACGCACCAAACGTAAAATTTTATGTCAATATAAAAATTGTTATATGTGCTATATAAGCTATTGGCTGCCAACAAAAACAAGCGTTGGTAATCCCATTGTGTGTAAGTGAGGCAATAATTAAAATAAAAAAAAATATTGCCCAGTTAAACTGATGGCATTGAGCTCACAGGCTACGCATACTAATTGTACAATACAGCCTTGTATTTTTGTTAATTCCGTTAAAAAATAATAAGAAGACGGGGAAACAGCAATCCCCTTTCTCCTTTTGTATACTCAATCATTGACCCTCCTAAACTATCAAGTACATGCTTTATCATATTAAAAAATCTATATCCAAAATTCAGAGCAAATCGGATAATTCTTAATAAAAACCCATTTAGCATTTATATAATTTAAGAGGAGTTATTCCCCTCTTTTATACTTAACCATTAAACTTCCAAAACTATTCAGAGATTTAAACGAAATCTCACAATTCGGATTGAAAAATCCATTTATACAAGTTAAGGGGAGGGGCATTAGAACCCCCGTTCCCCCTGTTTATACTTATTCAATGAACACCTAATAACAGCCACGGACTCGCCTCATCAGAATGATCCTATATCTGAATTTTGAACGAAAACTGTTAATTCTGCATGAAAATCCCGTTTATATCAATTAAGGGGAGGGGCATGAGCCCCCCGTTCCCCCTGTTTATATTTATTCAATGAACACCTAATAACAGCCACGGTATCGCCTCATCAGAATGATCCTATATGTAAATTTTGAACGAACACTGTTAATTCTGCATGAAAATCCCGTTTATATCAATTAAGAAGGGGGGGATGAGCCCCCGTTCCCCCTGTTTATACTTATTCAATGAACACCTAATAACAGACACGGAATCGCCTCATCAGAATGATCCTATATCTAAATTTTGAAAGAAAATTGTTAATTCTGCATGAAAATCTCGTTTATATCATTTAAGGGGAGGGGCATGAGCCCCCCGTTCCCCCTCTTATACATATTGAATGAACTCCAAAAAGTAATCAGGGAAGCGCCTTATCAAGATATACCTATATACAAAATTTCAAGTGGATCCGATATTTTTATCATGAGTTATCGCGTTAAGCACGAACGAACATACGAACGTACGAGCATACATACAGAACGGACGGGCACATAAGCTCTCAGGCTATGATAGCCTGTGAGCTAAAAACACAAAAACTACTATGATAAATAATTAAAAATACTCTTAATTATTATCGAAACATAGCCTTATAATCAGTGAAGTTTCTGGCACCGATAAAAATGTATATAATAGGATAAAACTTGTTAATTTTAACCAATGACTATAAGTCATTTTTTACGCGCAGTTTGTTTCTCTATATATATTTTTTTGAATTACAAAAATGTAGAAAAACCATGTTCACAGAAGTATATCACCCCATTAAATAATTCTGAACCCCATTAAATAATTCAAAGCTTACTTAAATATTACGAGATATTCTGCTCGTATATTAACATAAAAAAGGATAATAAGGATCTTTCTTCGAAATATTATTTTCTGTTAAAAATCCCATATTTTTAAACAGGTGAAATAAAATATATTTTTTCTGGCAAATACCGATTGTTCTGTGACCCATAGATTGAGTTCCGTTGATTTAAGATATTAAGTTTATGTAAGCATCATTTATCCGATATATACAACTATACGAGAAAAACAGCTCCAGTAGAAAAAAAATATTCAAAAGATCAGGGGAGAAAAATATTGTTACAAGCAAGATATGCGTTTAGAAATCTTTTTCTGCAACATTAAACCGTTTGCAGGGTATTTTGTGATTTTGTAAATCAAGAAAATAAATGTTAAGAACACATGTTCTTTGTCATTGATACAACAATTTTATAAATCTGCGCAAAGCGAATTTTAGTTCATACTTTCAATCGAGTTTCTGTACACTTTTCTAAAATTAAAATCTGGGCAAGAACATGTTTGATAAATTAAATACTTAAAATATTATTTTTACTTTAATTTTTCTTACTATGGTTTATAAATTGATGAAGTGCCGATATATAATTAATCTTCACCGCTATCAACTTTATTCCTAAATATTTCAAATGTTGAGTGATATACTTCCCGCTGTCCAATAGAAATGTGAGCCCGCTGTCCAATAGAAAATCGCCTTATTGATTGAGTAACAGAAACAACTGATTTTGAGTACAAAGCATATATATTATAATTCAGCGGGTAAAAATCTATTGTACACGTGGCTTTTGATAGATTTCCTTTCGAATATATTCGTTAAAAAATCTGCAAACGGTTTCTTTCAATTTATTTGTGACCGATATGTTATATCTATTATAATTTTAATCTGTTTTAAATTTTAAGAATAAAAATAAAGGGGAAAAATAAATTTTATTTATTAGTTAAAAATGAACTGTTGTGTTTTCAATATTTTATTAATTTGTGGCAATTTGTTTTTAGGATATTGTCGTACATTTTTATAACGTATTTATCATGAAATAACAATAATAACAACATCATTATAATAATAATAACAACTTTGAAATAATGCTACACAATTTACTTTTAATATTACCATGGCATGTGAAGAAGACAACCGCAAAGTACTTGCCGAGAAAATTCCTCACTTCCTTCGATTAGATGATTTTTCCCGACCAAAATTATTCCGAGTTAAAATTATTTTAATAACTGTATTATTAAAAATTATATTAATTCTTTTTTTCTAATTATGTGGTTAACAAAAATAAATACATCTTTTAACAGACACATGGGATTCCCTACAGGGAATGTATATGAAGATGAGAGAACTGCCTGTAAAATGATAACGGAGAAACTCAAAAACATTTAACCAAGAACTAGTGTAAATTCACGTACAGATAACCACGTTTTGTTTTTGTTTTCAAAGACATTTTTATTACTATATGCATATTTAATAATATTATTGGCTTTTATCTGATGGTAGGGAAATAATAATAACAAAGTGTGACTGCAGAAAACTTTTTGTCGGATGCAACGCATATTTTATAATGATTCGTAATTGAGTACATCTATATCTCTTCCTTAGAACTGCGTTGATTAATATTTTCAAGAAGTTATACAGATTTAATTACTTCAAATATTTAACTTGATAATTAATAAATACAGTTAGAAATGATGTTCAAAGTTAAGTGATAGCATTTTCAAAACGATACAAAAATTTACTTTTTTAATATCATTGATTTCAGTGACATTTTGTAACAATGCATTTGGGTAAAATTTTGCATTAAACTTTGTCTTTTTAATTAGATTTCAAATAACGGTTTTCCACATAACGACATTTTATTAAAAATGACTTATTTAATGTCATAAACACTTGCATTTCATAGCATCTATATTTTATATTATATTTTATGGACAAACTAGTTCATTTTGCAGCTATATTTTTTTTTCTTAAAAATATTAAGCTTCTAATGAAATCTTTGAAAATATAAATAAAAAATCTTCCTTTTTAAACATTATTATTAAACTACTCTCAATTGAAATTTTGTAAATAGTATCAATTGCGATCCAAGGTTCAATTTTATGTGCATCATAAAAAGTTTTAATAAAAGTTTAATTATTAGAATGATAATTATATTCATTTTTTTTATTTATATTCATATCTAATATCTTCTTCATAGTGAATATTAATCTAATATTTCTTTTATTACTTGATACTCATATTAATACCCATATTACTTAAAACAGAATGAATTTTTATATCTATCAACGTAATTAAAAATGATGCTATTTAATAAGAAATATATGGAAGGGAAATTATTCTTTAATAAAAAGGTATTTTGCTAAAATGAGTACATTAAGTCAAAACATTAATATATTTTATAAGAGATGTTTCACTCGAAATGTTGTAATTGAGTTATTGTAAAGCACTACAGGGTACTAAACCCTTTAGGCAATACCATTATTTTTTATTTTTAGATTTTTCAATTCTTGATTCCAAAATTAATCCTATGCAATATGAAAAATAATAAAAAATGTACATATATATATAAATGCGCGTGTCAATTGAAAATCCTTTTAATTATATTTTTATCGATCGCCATTTTTGATTGACATTATTTTTTTGTACTGTCATGCGATAGCACTAAATTAATAGCGTACAGAATGGTAATGCACTTTAATAATGTGCAGCGAAACTCCAAAAAATAACTAGGAAAAGCCATTTTATTAAAATAATTAAAAGGGTTCGTGAAGGAGTACGATAGAAATGGGCCATTTGTCACACCGAAGCGGTTTTTTTACATGGTGATACTAAGCAGCTGATGAGCGAAGTGACGAAAAACAAACGATAGCTAATTGGCGGGGTAAAGAAATCACTTCAGGAAAGTTTGGCTATAACGCTATAGTAGACAAAACATTTCGTCACCTGAGGATAATAAGGTTCTATCTGTGTTATTGAAAAAATTGACTTACTGATATAGAAATGTTGGCTATGAAGGCATTTCTGGATTAAATCTCATATTATGATTGTTAGGTCATATGTAAAATATATATAACAGCATTTTGATGCAAAATGCCTTCATAGATACAAATATAACATTCCTATATTAATAGGTCATTTTTTCAAAAACACAGATATAGAACATTATTATTCTCAGATGACGATTTGTCACAAGAATTACAAGGCTTTTAGCAGTTCTTAAGCCACCGTATATAAAGGTTTTATGTTTGCTTCATATGAAATTCTTGTGGCTAGGAGTAGTACGGATTAAATAAAAAGCTATCAGGGAAATTCCTAATATTCAAAGATCGTGAGCGCGGGACAATATGAATCATGGGTAATTATGAAATAATCAGTCTTAACAGTTACATGCTAAACTGAGGTACAGCAGTATATTACATGGCAAGAAAACGCATTAATTTTTTTGCAACTACAGTCGAAGATTCATTTTTTGTTTCTTTTTCAATAGAATATATTCAAGTTTCAAACATATATTCTGTTGGACAGGAAAGTTTATAAATGATGGTACACGGAAATATTGATTGCATTTCTGTAACTGATAAAAGTAAAAGTAATAAATTTATTTATTTAATTTTGTAGAAAGGGGTTTAGATTTAGTAATAATATTTTTATACACTCTAATTAAATTAAATTTTATTATGGAAGTTTTATAATTTGATGGGGGTGGGGGACTGAAAATAAGGCGATGTATAGCATAACGCAGTTTTACTGCTAGAGCTTAGCATTTCATACAGAAAATAAAAATATATTTACATAAATGGTACATATTAGCTACAGCCACGTATTACTGTGTTTTATGTATAAATCTGTCAGTAATGATGAAACTTGTTTTGTTTTAATGAAGTCATACGTTGCTATATATCTTATACTATAATGCGAGCAAAAATTGTGTGTGTGTGTGTGTCTGTGTGTGTAAATTTTATCTCAAAAACGGCTCTAACGATTTTCGCAAAAATTTGGATTTTACCATTTTTAGGCACGAGAAGACCATTGGGCTAGGTCACATGTTCGAGAAAATTCGATTATTGGGTCATTTTGGGTCATAATGAGTCAGGATCAAGCTATTTATATCTAGAAAACGGCTGAATCGATTTTAAGGAAATTTTGTATCCAATAGTATTTTGGCACGAGAAAACTATTGGGCTGGGTCACATGTTCGAAAAATTTCGATTAGTGGGTCATTTTTGGGTCATTATGGGTCAAGCCATTTTTATCTAAAAAACGGCTCCAACGATTTTGACCAAATTTTATATTTTATCGTTTTGGATTACAAGAAGACCATTGGGTTAGGTAACATGTTCGAGAAAATTCGGTTAGTGGGTCATTTTTGGGGTCATTGTGGGTCATGCTATTTTTATCTAGAGATTTTCTCACGCAATTTTGATTAAAAATTGGATTATATGATTTTCTGGCACGAGAAAAACATTGGGCTAGGTTACACGTTCAAGAAAAAATTTTAATGGGTCATATTGGGTCATTAAAGGTCTGGGTCAAGCTATTTATACTTAAAGAACGGCAGAATCAATTTCATCGAACTTTTGCCTGTAACAGTTTTTTGACACGAGAAAGCTAATGGGCTAAGTCACACGATCGAGAGATTTCGATTATAAGAGTCATTTGTGGGTCATGATGGGTCATAATGGGTCATGGTCAAGCTATAGCTAAAGAACAGGTGGATCGAATTTAACGAAATTTTGTATACAACATTTTTTTGGCACGAGAAAACTACTGGGCTAGGTGTCAGTTCGAGAAATTTCGATTACTGGGTCATTTTGGGTTATAAAAGGTCTGAGGCAAGCTATTTATATTTAAAGTACGACAGTATCAAATTTAATTAACTTTTGTATGTAACATTTTTTTGTTTCAAGAAAACTAATGGGCTATCTCACATGTTTGAGAGATTTCGATTATAAGAGTCATTTATGGGTCATGATGGGTCATAATGGGTCATGTCAAGCTCTATCTGAAGAACATGTGGATCAATTTTAACGAAATTTTGTATACAACAATATTTTTTTTTTTTTTTTGGCACGAGAAAATTACTGGGCTAGGTCACATGATCGAGAAATTTCGATTAATGGGTAATAAAGAGTCATTAATAACAGCGAAAAGCGACCTGCAATTAAAAATATATCGCTGAACAGAACCGCGAGTTATGCAGGAGGTCTAGCTGTGATCAGCGTGGGCCAAAATTTCTCGCCGAGACCGTCTCGACAATGCTGAAATATCCCTGTGATTTGAAGAGGTTTTCTATTATTTTAAGCTATTTCTTTCTTCTGACTGGAGATTTTTTGAAAATGTTGATCTTCAGTTTCTGATTTTTACGTATTTTTAGATAAAATGAATTTATAAAGTACTAAATATAAACCAGCAATTTATATTTAAAGAACGGCAGGATCGAGTTTAAAGAAATTTTGTGTGTAACACTATTTATACACGAGAAAACTAATGGACTAAGTCACATGTTCGAGAGATTTCGATTATAAGGATCATTTGTGGGTCATGGTGGGTCATGGTCAAGCTATATCTAAAGAACGGATGAATCGATTTTAACGAAACTTTGTATACAGCATATTTTTAGCACGAGAAAATCATTGGGCTAGGTCACATGTTCGAGAAATTTCGATCAGTGGGTCACTTTTGGGTTATTCTAATTTTATCTAGACAATGTCTCGCACAAATTTGACAAAATTTTATATTCTATCGTTTTCGGACGCAAGAAAATCATTGGGTGAGTCATTTTGGGTCATAATGGGTCAAGGTCAAACTATTTATACCTAAAAATTAGCTCAATCGATTTTATCTAAATTTTGTATCTAACTTTTTTGGTACGCAAAAATTTATGAGATAGGTCACATTTTCGAGAGATTTCGATATAAGGGTCATTTGTGGGTCATGGTAATTTTATCTAGAAAATTGTTCTCACCATTTTGAGTATGCTTTCTATCATATCGTTTTCGGGCAAGAGAGAACCATTGAGCTAGGACACATGCTCGTAACAATTCAATTAATTGGTCGTTTTTGGTCTCAATGGGTTCGGGTCATTCTAATTATATATAACAACGACTCAATCAAATTTACCTAAATTTTGCAACGAAACGTCTTTTGTCACGAGAAGACTATTGGGCTGAGTTGCATATTAAACAAAATTATATTAGTGAGTCAAATCGCTTCATTGCTGAATGCTGTCAAGCTAATTTTACTTAAGAAATGGCTTAAACGATTTTGATTCATTTTATACTCTACAGTTTTTGATTACTTGAAGGCCATTGAGCTAAGTCACATGTTTGATCACATTTGATTAGTGGATCATTTGGGTAATAAGGGCCAGGATCACGAGAATATGACAAAAGCCAATAAGTTGGCGATATTTGACAAAATACTGGCGAAATTTGGCCGAAAACTCGACTATTAAGATTACGAATCTAAACCACGTATTTGGCACCAAATGAAAGAATGTGTCCAAATTCCGCTATATCTGGCAAAAATTATTGTCTTTCAGAATGTGAAGAAATTTCTTATACATTCTTAATAGTATTCGAGATGCATAGTTAAACTAATCAGAGTCTAGCTAAAAAAGTGATTTGGATTGATGTCCTTTCGTTGTAAATTTTAAAATAAAGTAAAATTTATGAACATGTGCATACAAACATAGTTTTCTTATTGATTGTTTTTGTAAATAATACTATTATTAATACCACGTGTAACAGTAATAATACAGAGTGTATAATACAGAGAAAATACTATATCGAGTTGAACACAAAGTTAATTTTGACCGAGCTGAGCTCGGTCACCCCTGCTAGAATGTCATGATACGACGATGGCGAACAATCTTCTACTCACTAAAAGTCAACAGTGGAATGGGCTGAGCAGTCGCTCCGGCAATTTGACCAGCAGTGGATGGGTTTATTGGGATATTTTCTCATTAGAAAGTTCAATCAAGCAGTCTTTAAATTAATTTTATTAAAACTCATAAATAAGTGAAGTTCGTTCCCGCCATCACCTTGGCATCACTTCCACTTCGCCAACTTCGTGATTAAGTTACGTCATCCCATCTTACAATTAATCGGAAAAAAATTGTCGGGCGTCCAGGCAGTTGAAAGGAAAGATGCATTCTGAGCTCCTAAAAACCCAAATGAGAAAGCCACATTTTCACGACAAACTAGCTCCTCCTCACTCAGCGTCTATCATTTTAAAAATCCAACCAGGGTTAATCTGATTCTACGTAATAAAAATGATCACCTCTGATTGGCCTCGGACGCGGGGACGTACGGGTAGAAATTACTTCACATCTCGCAAATAGACAAGCCTTTTAACATCTTCGCGCATTAACACAGATCAGGTGATCAATAAAAAATACAATTAAAAATCTCGAGAATATTCTAAAAAGGAAAGATTGCGAAATAATTTCCCGCCTTTTTGAGAAACAAGCAATAGATTATTAATAAGTTAAATAAAAAAAAGAAAAAGGACTTTACCTGTTATAAGATTAATATATTACGAAACTGAGATTAAAAATATGTTCCGCAATTTTAGAATTAAAAACTCAGAGAGAGCAAAATGGCACATTTTTTTTTTTTTATTACAAATTTCCCCTCTTAGAAAGACGGGTGGAAATGTAGGTCTGAGGCCTGCAAGTTCACAGAAAGGGAGATGATGCAGACTTATATCACGAAGTTGTTGATATAAGTATTAATAATTAGATACTAAATAAAAGAAAATTTAAATTACTTATATATATATATTAATACAGAAATCAAATTTAGGAACACTAAGGTGATGCGTGGAATAACTTTAAATTTACATACAATAAAATAGGCATCAATAAAAATACAATATATGATCTTGTTTAAAGTATACATCATAAATTAATTTGAAATTATAAGCAATTACTCATTAGTATATTTTAAACATAAAAATGAAAAACAATAACGCCGAATCCTCCTTGACAAAAATAAATCCAGACAGAATGGAGAGATTTAGTAGATATTTCATGAAATCAAATCCAAAAGTTTGCACAAAATGTTCGTCGAAAAAGTCACATTTGGAATTGAATAGTTCACTACCTCCTTTTAAGGAGGTCTAATTATATCATTATAGACCATCCAATTTTTATCATCTAACATCAGGATATTAATTCAGTTTGTTTTTGTAAGCAAGTCCTAGAACAATTATAATAGTTCCACTTTTGGGACTTTTGTGAAAATATTTTTTATAATCATATTTTTAGATAATAACACATTTTATAATATAGTAATAATAAATTTTAACAATGTAAATAATAAACAATATAATTACGAAACATAATAAGGATAAAAATATCACTAATAATAAATATCATAGTAAGTATAAGTTACTCTCATAATGGGCATAAATAAATCTTTCAATAAGTAATAGTAAATATTTCAAAATACATTCTTTAAATTATAAATTATGTACTTAATCTCGTTTATCTCATCTCAGGTATTTTTGGGATGAAATACGGAGAGACGTGAAATAGGGTAAAGAATATAATCAATTATGAAATCCTTTACTTAATCTTGTAATTCGAGTACAGGATTAAGTAGGAATATGTACAAAAAAAAGTTTAAAATATAATATGACAAAATAAAATAAAATAAAAATAAATAAAAATTTTGTTCATGTTTGAGAATGCACGTGACCTTTAAACTACTAAGATTCTTAAAAAAATATTAATAAATAATAAAATAAAAGACAAGATCTATTCATGTCAAATAAGTACGCAGTAAATATTGTCTCGGTGTGATAAAACATTGCAAGATGCAAAAAGGAAAGTGAAAAAGAGACAAAATTTAATTCTAATTGATATGTACTTGGACTGGAATGCAGAAGCAAAGAATTTAAGAAAGAGAAAAAAATTTAAAATAAAGTGATAAAAATTTTGTTACTTGGCAAACAATTAATTTAATAATTGATAAATTAAATTTAATATTACATATAGGTTCAGTTGAAAATTAAAATAAAAAAAATTTTGACTTAAAATTTACTTGTTATTATATTATTCTAACTAGAGTAATTCAATACAGGATAAGAGATTTTCACTTTGTCCGTTTACGCCGGCATAAACAAACAATTATAAAAATTTCCGGGCAAGTGACACTCTCGCTGCAGCCAAGAGATATATATCATGGCCATTCTTGTAAGAATTGCAGGATATTATCAGAATTAAAAGATGGAAAAAAATTTACTGTTGAAGAGAAAAAAAAATATAAAATGATAATAAACTAGAGATTAACAGTTAATTTACAGTTTTTACTTGAGTTTGTTGTTGTTTGGAGGGTTGTTGTCATGACTTAATTTAAATTTATCAGGGGAATGATAAGGCCTTTATTTAGAGACATGTACTATTTCAGAACTTTTCAACTGGTTTTGCCAATCAATTTCAAAATTTACTTCGGATAATTTGTTAATAATTTTATAAGGGCCACTAAATACTAGTGATAACTTTCTAGTATTAGGGTACTGAAATTCTTCGTGGATAACTAGATCCCAAATTTTAATTTTTGGTTCGATATAATCTTTATCATAATATTTTTTATTTTTTAAATGAAATTCATCAGTTCTTGCTTTAGCAATTTCAAGGGCTTCATGAACAGGGGGATAATAATTTTGTTGTAAGGGGGATTCATATGGTAATTGACCAAAAAGTAAATAAGCAGGTGGAAATTTAGTAATAGAATGGGGTGTATTATTATATTCATTAATTACCTCAGTTAAAAGCTTAGTCCATGGAATTTTAGAGGTAGCGGAGTTTACTTTACATTTTAATCAAGTAACTATTGTCTGATTTACTCTTTCACATTTCCCATTCGTTTGTGGATGATGGGCAGAGGTCAAACTTTGCTTAATATTATGGTTTCGCAGGAATTTTTTGAATCTTCATGAAGTAAAAGCAGTATTCCCGTCACTTAGTATTTTTTGAGGGGACTGTACACTTGAAATTTTTTTAAAACAGAATAATTGTTGAGGGATTTTGATATTGAAGATTTATTTCAGACAATTTGTATAAGTTTCTGTAATGACACTTTTGGAAGGAAATGCCCAAACATATCTTGTTTCATGGTCTATTATAATATGAAGATATTTTTTTTGTAGAATTATAATAATTGCACCCTCCCACAGTATCAACAGACAAACAGTCAAAAGGTTGATCTGTAGTGAGCGTAGCTTATAATAAGCCAAATTTTTTCTATATAGGTTTGATATTTTTCTGGCAAATATCAGAGTATTTAACAAAATTGCTAATGTCTTGTGTCATATCTGGCCAATAATAATTAGGAGAATATAAATTTTGCATTTTTTGAACACCAGGGTGACCAAACTGTTCATGAGCAACGTTAAGTAATTTTTTTCTTAAGGACATGCGAACTACTACTTTACGAAAACCTTTTCTTTTAACTATAATCAGTCCATTGTCATTAATATAATTTGAACCACACACATTTTCTTTTCCTTGTATCTCAATAATCTCTTTAACGTCATAAAAGAAAAGTAAAGGGTTTACAAAAATGAGAAATAGGGTTTCTGGACAGCATGTCGGCTTCGACATTTGTAAATCCCTTTAAGTATTCTATTTTGTAATCGAACATACTTAACTTCAATGACCATCTAAATAATTGACCTCTTAAATGTTTGACATTTTTTAACCAAACAAGAGATGCATGATCAGTATGGATGGTAAATTGAACACCATGAAAGTAATGATAAAATTTGTCTAAAGTATCAATGATGGTAAGACACTCTAATTTGGTAATGAAGTAATTTTTCTCATAACTTCTCAATCCTCTAGAAAAATAAGCAATTGGATGTAAAAAGTTACTATGTAAAAAGTCGGAAAAGAACCGCCACCTCAGAAGTGTCAACAAACATGTGTAGGGGTAATTTTGGATCATAAATCTTTACAAATTGGTTTAGTAATGAGGATATCTTTTAATTTTTAAAAAGAGTTTTGACATTCAGAATTCCATTCCCAAATAGTATCTTTCTTAAGTAATTTATTTAAGGGGTGTCTAATCTCAGCATATTTGTCAATAAATTTATGATACACATTTATAAAACCAAGAAATCTTTGTAATTCTTTAGTATTAGTAGGGGGGGTCTAATCTCAGCATATTTGTCAAAAAATTTATAATACACATTTATAGAACCAAGAAATCTTTGTAATTCTTTAGTATTAGTAGGGGGTTTTAAATTTTTAATAGTTTCTATATTAGTATTAGCTGGAGTTAACGTTCCATTTTGGATTTCATACCCTAGAAAATTGATTTGTTTTTGAGCAAAAGTACATTTAGATAATTTTAATTTAATATTTTCTATTCGGCATAAATCAAAAATTTCTATGAGATGCTGTATATGTTCACTTATTGATTTAGAAAAAATTATTATATCATCAAAATAATAACAAGAAAAGTCTACTTTATATTTTGTAAGAATTCTTCTAATTGTCCTACTGAAAATTGGGGGGGGGGCTACCTTTACACCAAAGGGGAGAACATTCCATTCCCAGAGCCCACAATTAGTAGTAAAGGCTAACTTTTCGGAATCGGCTGAGTGAATAGGTATGTACAGATAGCCTGAGGCTAAATCCAGTGTAGAGAAATATTTGGCACCACTTAATTTGTCTAAAATTTCATCAATTTGTGCAAAGGTTCAGCGTCATTTTTCATAATAGAATTTAATTTTTGGTAATCAACACACATTCGTTTTTTTTTGCCTCCATCTCGCTTATTTACTAACGTAACTGGGGAAGAATATGGGCTATAACTTTCTTTAATTAATCCAGCAGCTAATGAGGATTGAATTTGCTGAGCGATTTCTTTTTCATCAGCAGTAGATGTACGATAAGGCCTCAAAGATATTTGTAGGTCAGATTTAAGAAAAATACGCTGAGTTTCAATATTATATCTCCCTCCATCATATTTTTTTTCGCAAAAATATCTAAATAATTCCTTAAAAGTTCCCTTACATTTTAATTTTGAATAGCATTTAGATCCCCAAATAGATTATAATCATCATTATTAGTTCGCGGCAAGGATTGAGGAGTTATGGTATTTCCATAATCGGGTTGCACATTGATATCATTTTTTATAATATCAAAATTAAGTAATTCTAAATTATCACTGGATATGTTGACATAATGGTTTAACGTAATATTGTCTTGTAGCACCTGGCTTTTTTGCACAATCAATTTTCAATTTAAATTTGGCGCAATCAGGTAAACCTAAAATAGCACAGTTCAAATCTAGCTTACTTACTAAAAAATTCACATACCTCTTTCTATCACCAAATTTAATACCTAATCGACAAGATTTATTAATTGTAAGAGTTCCTTCTGCCTGTCTAATAGTAATAGGGGACACATTATTTAAATAAGCATTTAAATATCGAACAAATTTGAGAGGTAAAATTGAGACAGTTGATCCACTGTCTACAACACAATACACTTTTTTATTGCCCGCATATCCAGGAATAAGTAATTGTCAAATATAATTAGTAGGAGGTGGTTGTATATGAGCAGGAGTTTGAGATTGCAATGAATTTGTGTTAAATATACAACTCCTCTCCCAATGATAATCATTTTCTATACCTCTGTTTCAACATATTCAACAGGGACGACTTGGATAATTATTTTGATAATGGGTCGTAGGCCTTCTAGGAGTGAAAAATCTAGGATTAAAATTTTGGGTTGGGTTGTTTGGAGTGGGTCGAGTCCAATGTTTAGGCTGAGGATTGGGATTATGCATAGGTCTATTTTGTTGAAAATGTCTGTTGTTGTTATTAGGGGTATGGGTTGGAATCGCTGCTAATTGTTTAGCAATGCAAAACCATTCACGAGTATTAGAAGGAGGGTTTACAATTAAGCAATTTTGATACTCAGGCTTAAGTCCATCAGTTAATCCCTGGATAATTAAATTTTCCCCAAGCTGAAGTTGTCTTCCAATCGCAACTTTCTATTTAAAATAAGAATCTAAATTGCTTAGATCATTTAACTTTAAAGAGGTAAACTCAGAAAATTTTGGGACTCTAATCTGGATGACTTTTTCTGTTATAATCTCAACAATTTCATCATAAGTAGCACAATCCAAACAATTATTTATGAAAGTTGTTAGAGCTTCACCTGTTAAATACTTCGAGAGGTTACGTTTTTTCCAGTCATCATACTTTTTTTCTACAGAAAATTCTCTATCAACATGTTTAAACCACGAAAAAATATTCATGCCCGACTTAAAGTCAAAAGGGACAATATCAAGTTTATTTTCTATCATTTTCTATCAATTTTCAGTCATTTTTTTCTTTTACTAATCCTTTACTAATCTTTTACTAATCATGCTAAGATCGGGAAAATTAATACGGGAACACATTTAAATGCTATACTTCGATTACGATAAATGACAATAAAAATAATAAATAAATAAATCAATTCTGTCTTTGAATTTACGTGGAAATAATAAATAATAAATAGATAAGTAATAAATAAATAAGTATCACAATTTTCAATACATAGGAAATACACAACAAATATTTTTCTTTTACGTATTGATAACAAATTTAGCAACAGTGAACTTTTTAAGAACAAAAGAATTCCATCTTTCGTACTAAGAATACCTTTAAATTTAAATAAAATTTTTATGAGCAGAAAATTTCAATTAAGAACAAAATTATTTTTTTTAATATCTGTAATAAGAATAATAAAATCAACAATTTAATAAAGAAATTATTATTAAAATTACGTAAACAATAAACAAACAAGATAAATAATAAATAATAACTTACAATCACCTCGATGAACTGGATCTCATTCCTAGACTTTATTTAAAAACAAAAACAAACAAAAAAAAATAATAACTCGCGAAAGTTGATAAAAAATTTTCAGCACTCTTATCTAGAAAATAAATAAAAGCAAATGGTGTTGAAATTAGATCATGCAGGCGTTTTTTATATTAAGTAATTTGTACAGAATATAGCACGTTTTCGTCGATGTCAAGTATAAAAAAAATAATGGAGGCATATTTCACATTTAAAAAAATTGTAGATGCAGATGCTAGACAGAATCATAACAAAACTTCATAAGACGATCCGTTTCCTAGCTGAAAGGTTTATCATTTATGCACATGAAGATGTTGTTCTCAAATTACCCTTTGGAAAAAAAAGAAAAATTCTAGTAATTAGTTTTTAAACTCGGCGAAAATGGCTCGTGCACAATCAGTGTATTCGGCGAAAATGGCGCGTGCAGTTTTCTTGACGCAGTTGGAACGGGAAGTGTAAGACAAAACACATTTCTTCGATTTGTGTTCGTCTAAAAACAAAAGATTCACAGCAGATGCTTCAGCGATCAATCTCCTAGAACATGGAGAGCACACACCCATCGCTGTGATTAACAGGTTTCTCTGACAGGAATAGTCTGCAGTTGGCAACTTACTAGAATTCAATGTTTCTCCAGAGATGAACGCCGGCTCATTTCAAAGATCCTGTCGGCTAATCATACGTCATGATACGACGATGGCAAACATTCTTCTACTCACTAAAAGTCAACAGAGAAATGAACTGAGCAATCGTTCCTGCAGTTTGACCAGCAGTGGATGGGTTTGTTGGGGTATTTCCCCATAAGAAAGTTCAATCAAACAGTCTTTAAATTAATTTTATTAGAACTCATAAATAAGTTAAGTTCTTTCCCGCCACCACCTTGGCACTCTCATCGAAAAACTTCCACTTCGCCCCGTCGTGATTAAGTTACGTCATCCCATCTTACAATTAATCGGAAAAAAAATTGTCGGGCGTCCAGGCAGTTGAAAGGAAAGATGCATTCTGAGCTGTTAAAAACCCAAATGAGAAAGCCACATTTTCACGACAAACTAGCTCCTCCTCACTCCGCGTCAATCATTTTAAAAATTCAACCAGGATTAATCTGACTCTACGTAATAAAAATGATCACCTCTGATTGGCCTAGGAGGAAAGGCGTACGGGTAGAAATTACTTCACGTCTCGCAAATAGACAAGCCTTTTAACATCTTCGCGCATCAACACAGATCAGGTGATCAATAAAAATTAAAATTAAAAATCTCGAGAATATTCTAAAAAGGAAAAATTACGAAATAATTTCCCGCCTTTTTGAGAAAGAAGCAATAGATTATTAATAAGTTAAATAAAAAAAAAAGAAAAAGGACTTTAGCTATTAAAAGATTAATATATTACGAAACTAAGATTAAAAATATGTTCCACAATTTTAGAATTAAAAACTCAGAGAGAGCTAAATGGCACATTTTTTAATTACACACACACACACACACACACATATATATATATATATATATATATATATATATATATATATATATATGTTTAATTCTATTATAATTTGTAGCGATGAAATTATTACATTTCGGAAATAGGAATTACTTTTTCATTCGATTGTATAAGTCTACATGGAATACGAACTTTTATTATTATTATTATTTTATATAATAATGTAAAATAATCACCATTTAATTTAGTTAAGTTATTCGAATTGTTTATAATTTATAATTTTCAACTGTCTTTTAATAATATCCTAACACTTGTTATATTTTAATCCCATATTTTTAATGAACGCATTTTTAGTTTTCATATTCTAAAAACATTAAAAGCAAAAATCTATTCTTTTTCCGCTACAATTTCAAAATGTCAAAAAAAAAGAAATCTTGGAAGGAAAGTGTTTATATTGTGGATGCAGATGCTCGTTGAGGACAATATGATGCCTTTAACGGGCATTTTTGAACGAAGATATAATTTTTAAAATGTTACTTTTGTAATTTTTTATGCATTCAGACGTAGAAAATTTCACAGATTTAAAAATGTAAATTTCTCACTGTATCTGAATAACAACTTTAGACATTAATTATTATTAGTAATTGAATGATTTAATTATCATTTTAAAATTCAAGCAAGTCAATCTCTAACGATATGTACTTGGACGAAACAATTTTTATACTAGGATGCTTTGTAAAACTGTCATGAAAAAGCACCATTAAGCGATTTTAAAGTTGTGCGTCTAGGACTGTATTTAAACAGAGTTAAGTACACTGAGGTGACAAAAGTCATGGGATTGCAATATGCAAATATATAGATGCCTTCATTATCACTTGCAAATTGTAAAACGGTCAGTGCCTGGGCAAGACTTTCATTTGTGTTCAAATCTTCCGTGCGAGAAGGTTGATTTTGTGATTGTGGTCACACTCTGATAATTACCGGATTTCAAACACGGTATGCTAGTTGGTGCTATAAGCATGGGACATTCCATTTCAGAAATCGTTAAGGAATTCAACATTCCGAGATCCACATTGCAGTTGATCGACCTCCTGCACTTAATGGTCGCGACCAGCGACGTCTTCGTAGACTTGTCAGTGTGAACAAATGAGCAACACTGCGGAAATGTTCGCAGGAATGATTGTAGGGCGTCCGACGTGTGTATCCGTTAAGAAAATTCGACGAAATTTGCCTTTAATGGGGTATAGCAGCAGAAGACCGACTCGTGTGCCATCACTAAAAGCACAACGTCGCCAATAGCGTCGCTCCTGGGATCGTGACCATATCAGTTGAATCGTAGACGACTGAAAAAAAGTTGCTTGGTAAGAGGAGTTACGATTTTAATTAGTAAGAGCTAATGGAAGGGTACGAGCCTGGCGCTTAACCCATAATGCCATAGACTCAAGTTTTCAACAAGGTACCGTACAAGACAAGATGGTGGTGGCTCCATAATTGTGTGGGCTGCGTTTACATGGAATGGGCTGGCTCCCTTGAACTGATCGCTAACTGAAAATGATTACGTTCATGTATTGAGAGTCCACTTGCAACCATTCACGCACTTCATGTACCCAAACGACGTTGGGATTTTCCAGGCTGACAATGCGTTATGTTACCGGGTCATATAGGCTCGCGATTGGTTTGAGAAACATTCTATACAATTCTAGCGGATGATTTGGCCACCGCGATCGCCTGACATGGATCATATCGAACAATTATGGGACATAATCGAGAAATTGTTTCGTGCGCAAAATACTCTCCGGGAATACTTTCGGAATGATGGATGTCTATAGAGGCTGCATGGGTCAATATTTCTCCAGAAGACTTCCAAAGACTCGTGGAGTTCACGACACTCCGTGTTGCCGCACTTCGCCGGGCAAATGGAGGACGACAGGCTATTAGCAGGGTATCCCATCACTTTTGTCACCTCAGTGTAATACATAAGTTTTTATAAAAATCGATCAGCAAGGTTTTGTTTTAAAAAAGATTGATTTTAATAAAGAGAAAAAATACTTTGTTAAATTCTGAATTTATTAGACTAATGAAAATTAACGAACGGGTCCATTTGCAACATTTATATATTTTATAACAAATAATAAAGATTTTTAAAAAGTGCATCAAAATTCAGGGATACAATAATTTTTTTTTTTAAATGGGCGATCAAATA
Organism: Maratus speculifer; assembly: GCA_964019185.1. Classification (NCBI taxonomy): domain Eukaryota; kingdom Metazoa; phylum Arthropoda; class Arachnida; order Araneae; family Salticidae; genus Maratus; species Maratus speculifer. Next base: position 171,539,462 of record OZ025289.1, on the reverse strand, counting down.
TTAAAAACGTACCATTTTAGATGCGGATCACGACATGATGGCACAGTCATGAAATAGATTGTACTTAATTAATATAAAGTTTCAAAAGAGTACTTAGCACTATTTTCGAATAGTAATATCATCAATTATCATATTTTTTTCCGATGTCCGCCACCTCCTGGATTAATATATTTACGAATAGGTGTTTTAACATGGTTTCATTCAGAAACAGTTTTGTAAAGGACAGAGTTCATCACCGGGTGGTAAAATTAGGAACTAAAAATTTCAAGATATTTTTTCTTTTTTTTTTTTTAATAGACATTTGATAAAAGGTGTCGTAGGCATCGTGGATACATATCGAGGTTCATTCAGTACCAGATTAGGTATTTTTTATGAGATTTTGCAGTACATATTTCAGGTTCATTTAACCCCTGACCGCCAAGCATAAAGGCAGATTTGTAATGTTGCTTTCTGTGCAATTTATTTAAAAATGCTAAAAATTGATTTTTTTAAATGATACAAAATATTTTATTGTTTATAGGTGAATAACCTTTGAGAAAATTAATCATAATATAATTTTTCAAAATTGGCTTTTATTTGTGGATTTATATTAATTTAAATATTTCTTATGTCACAGTAATACCTGCAGTACATATATATGTTACAGGCCAAACTCGATTTTAGGCCAAACTAGATTCACCTAGGCCAAACCGGTCTATCCTAACGCCCATCAAATAAACTAGTTTTTCCTAGGCCAAACCGGTTTATCCTAACGCCCATCGGACAAACTAGTTTTTTCTAGACCAAACTAGTTTGGCCTAACTAGTATAGGATAAACTAGTTTAGCATGCTGTTTATTGGTCTGAACTAGTTTATTCTAGGCCGATCTAGTTTATCCTAGGCCAATTCAATTTGGCGTGATTTTATTGAATTCAATGACCACCTCAGCGCCAACGTTCTAGTTTGTCCTAGGCTAATCTAGTTTATCCTAGACCAATGTAATTTTACGTGTTTTTACCTCACAGGAGTCAAAGTCAGAGAAATAATGGGTTCACATGTTCTGTATGTACGCATATACGTACGCATGATGTAGGTACATATGTACGTAACGCGATAACTCTTGATAGAAATAATGTAATTTGGCGTGTTTTTGTCTCATCAGACTACCAAAGCCTGAGAACGAGCCATGTATCCGTGGTTTCTGTATCTATGTATGTATGTAAGTATGCAACGCAATAAATCTTGATAGAAATACCCTATTTGCATCAAGCTTTCAATATAGATTTCTTCTTATGAGGAATTTTTCTAATTAATTTTGGGAAGTCATTGGAGAAGAGTAAGAAGGGGGGGGGGAGAACGAGAGGCTGATTCGCCCATTCCCTTAATTAAATTAAAGAGGTTTCCATGCATTATTAGTATGTAATTTTAGATATAGGAGCATTTTGATGAGGCGCCTCCATGATTAATTATGGGTGTTCATCGTTTAATTATAAAGGGAGGGGGAATAGGGGCAATTCCCCATAATTTATATAAATGTATCTTTGAGAAAATACTATTAAAGCTACGTTTTGAATCGAATTTCCGGTTACGACTTCACGGAAAGGAAAAAATTGAGGCCGTGACAAGAATAGCTTATAGATCGATAGGTAATTAATTTCTCAAAAATTGAAAACGCTGTTCGATTCCAAATTATGTTCAGCTGCGATCTGGCTCGAATATGCAATGATGATGATGATAATAATAATAATAATAATAAATGCAAGTCTGTTCTCAGCATGGCACATGTCTGCAGAAAAAAAAAGCAAACACCATGTATTGACACTGCTCATTTCTGGAGAACAGTTTTTAATCCTAGAAGACTCGAGTTATATAAGTTCGTGTTTTTTCTTTAAATAATAATCGATCCACTTGACATTTTTTCTTTTATTTCACACCACACACACATATAGTCGACCAGACACTAACATATACTATTTACATGAAAAGAGATACATATTTTTTACGGGGAAGTAAAATATTCTTCCTCGCATCGAGAAATCGTAACAACTTCTACCCTTTTAAACAAAAACATTGCGCCACAGGTGGCTTTCAATTGGCGACAGCACGGCGCCTCCGGGTTGATTCACACGTGATTTGCAACAGCTTGCCCCCCCCATGAACCTATGGGGTTCATCATAATACATGTTGCAATACGATACATTAAATCAAATACAAATTTCAAAATATAATAAGAATATACATACTTTAAACACTTTAAGAATTCTGGACATACACTTCAACTAGAATAATAAAAGAAAAGATTAGAATGCAAATTTCACTAAAACAGTCAATTGTCATTGAGTTCCAAATTATAGAGTAATTGCACCGGCCTTCTCAAAACAGATTTTTGAGTTTTTATTTTGCAGGCCCTCACCTTGCCGTCTCTTCCAGGAAAGGTTTCTATAATTTTACCTAAACTCCAGAAATTTCTGGGTGAACTATCATCTTTTATTAAGACAATATCGTTTATTTTAAATTGGGGAATATTAGTTTTGTTTATACTTTGGTGGGCTGATCTCAAATTTAATAAATACTCTTTCTTCCATCGGGACCAAAACAATCTCATCAATTTTTCGCGATAATTATAAGTTTTAAGCAATTCTTTCCTGGAAGAGAGGTTCGAGTCAAGGTGCAGGCGTGCTGGAGGGAGAGAAGTTATTCTTCTCCCTATCAAAAAGTGTGCTGGGCACAATGGTACGGGGTCCTGGCTTTCATCACTCATGTAAGTGATGGGTCTAGAGTTTATAGTGCCTTCTATTTCAGCTACTATGGTGGACAGTTCGTTGTAATTTAACGATGTTTTGCCTATCGTTTTTCGTAGGGCTGTTTTAACACTTCGCACCATTCGCTCATAAAAGCCACCCCACCAGGCGGCTCTTTCTACTATATATTTCCACTTTATTTTATGGGAAGCAAAAAATTCTTTCACCTCTGGATGAGCTACTAAGCTCCAAAGTTTATTAAATTCTAGTTCAGCACGTTTAAATGTACGTGCATTGTCGGAATAAATTACGGAGCATAAACCCCGTCTAGCGATGAACCTTCTAAATGCGAGTAAGAAGGCTTGCGTAGATAAACTGTCTACCAGTTCCAAATGAACATTTCTTGTAACAGCACAGGTAAGAAGTAAAATATATTGTTTATTGTTCTTATCTTTTACGAATAAGGGACCGGCGAAGTCGCATCCTAGAATATTAAACGGTGGAGACTGTTCAATACGATCAGGTGGCAACGGAGCTACTGTCTGGTCTCCTGGATTTGCAGAAAATCGTTTGCAGACAACACATTTTTTGAGTAGATCCTTTATCGTTTTTCTAGCTTTTAGAAGCCAGAACCTTTCTCTGATTTCGACAAGCGTATGTGTCACTGAAGAATGATACACTTTCTCGTGTGCATACCAAATAATTAACTCAGCTAATTTAGTTTTGGGCGGCAGAATAATCGGATACTTTTCATTTTCTAGTAAGATGTTAGATTTTGAAAGTCGCCCTGATACACGTAAGATGCCCTCAGCATCCAGAAAAGGATTTAATTTCATTAGATTAGAATCTCTTGGAAGGGGTTTTGCCTTTTCTAAACATTTAATTTCTACAAAGTATTTTTCATTTTGAATTTGTCGTATCCAATAATTTTCCGCTTCCTGGAGTTCTTCCATAGTTAAAGTGTCTCGATTATCTTGTTTATGCCTAGTCAAATTTATGAAACGCAATACATAGGCTGTTATTCTCAACAATTTATTTAAATTAGAATATCTATTAATATCGATGATTCTTTCACGAGTAATAACAGTGTTCACAACGATTTTATCTCTGGATTCCATTTCAATGTTAGAAAAGGAACTTTTTACGTTATTGTCAAGTTTCGGCCAAAAATTTTCGGATTTACTTAGCCAATCCGGGCCATGCCACCAGTGCTTGTTACTGGCTAATTCTTTGGAAGTGAGTCCTCGAGTGAGCATATCAGCTGGATTATCTTTACTGCTGACATGCCTCCATGCACTGGGATCAGAATTTTCTTGTATTTCTGCCACCCTATTCGCAACAAAGGGCTTCCATTTGGCAGCAGAATTTTTGATCCAATTTAATGTTATTGTGGAGTCCGTCCAGAATACTACCTTTTGAATATTAGTGAAAACTTTTTTTAGATGGTTGGCTATTCTGGCAGCTATTAATGCACCTAGAAGCTCTAATCTCGGCAAAGTGATTCTTTTTAAAGGGGCCACACGAGCTTTAGAAATTACAAAACAAGTTTTAGAAAAGCCATCGGAAGTCTGGTATCTGAAGTAGCCCACTGCCCCGTAAGATTTTAACGAAGCATCAGAAAAAAGATGAAGTTGAACTTTATGATCTAAAATATTATCTGTGTTAAAATAATACCTGGGTATCTGAATCTTTTCTAACAGTTTTATTTCGCTATACCATTTTTCATATTTTTCTTTAAATTCTTTAGGAAGTGTGTCGTCCCATTCTAAACCGCGTTCCCATAACTCCTGAAGAAGTAATTTAATTCTAATTAAGAATGGCGATATGAATCCGATAGGATCGAATATTTTGGCAGCGCTGTGCAAAACATGTTTTTTGGTGTATTCCAAATTATCACCATCTGACATAAATGCCTTAAAATCTATTGACAGGACGTCGTTTATATTATCCCAATTAAGTCCCAGAATTTTTAATTTTGAATGACTTTCGTCTGTTTCTATAACTGGGTTACCATTCTTCCATAATTCCCTTAATTCCAAAGAATTTGTATTAAATTTTCTCAAGTTCATATTCGCATCCTTAAGTATTGAGACAGCAGAAGCTGATAAATTGAAAGCTTCTTGGACTGTCGGAGCCCCATATGCCAAATCGTCCACGTATAAAAAATTATCTAACATATTATAAGCAATGGGATTAATTTCTTTGTACTTTCTAATATGTTTCTTAATTGTCGAAGCCAACACGTACGGGGAGCTCGTGACTCCAAAACAATGTCGGTTAAAATGATATAAAGTCACAGGTTTATCTATGTCACAATCATCAAAGTATAAAAAACACAAATAATTCCTGTCCTCTTTAGACACTTCTATTTGCAAGAATGCTCTAGCAATATCGCCCAAAAAAGCAATTTTATGAGACCTGAAATTTAATATTATGTCAATTAAATTAGGATTTAAATTTTCTCCAGCGAAAAGACAATCATTTAGACTTTTTTCATTATTTCTTTTACTGCTAGCATCATAAACAATTCTTGATTTCGTACTAGAAGAATCTGGTCTAAAAATAATTTGGTGTGGCATTACGTAACCAATAAAGCAATTAGTATCGCACTTTTGAATAATACCTTCACTTAATTGTTCTTTCATAATTTCGTTATATTTCTGAAATAAAGATTTATTACCCCTTAATCTCTGTTTCGCAACTTCGTAATTATTTGATAAACTTTGTTTGTTTATTTTAGAAGACCATAAAAGTGGCGCGATATACCTTTGATTCTCGAAAATTATTTCCCTCTGAAATTGCGTAACCACCTCATATTTTTCGTCGTTTTGAATATCAGTAGGAAAGGATAAAAAATTATCTACATCCCACAATCTTCTTAAATCATTGTCTGTTGATGTACAAATGACCTTAAAACAAGAAGTTCCATTTACATTATTGCTATGCATTCGTCCAATTAAAGTTTTTCCAAATATTGTTGGTTGAATAAATAAATATTTATTGATTTTCTCTACCCCTCCCGTGATTGTCGCAAACATATAATCACATCCCAATAATATTTGTACAGTCTTTTCATTAATAAATCTGTCAGCAAACTCATTTTCATCTAAACGGAATTTATTTATGAGCTGTGAATCAATATGCGATTTTACTTGCGTCGCACTAATTATGTCTGACACGAGCGCCTGAACTGTTATCCTTTTATACGGAGGATGGCGACTAATTATAGTAATATCCACTAAATCATACTCTTGTTCTATGGCGTTACGATTCGCGAAAGTATAAACTAGCAACTTCTCTCTTTTTACTGGTTTTAGTTTTAAAGCAGTTGCTAAATTCTTTGCAATAAATGTGCGCGAAGATGCAGAATCATATAATAACCTTGTACTTAATTTCTTGGAATCACCCATTACCTGTACGCACGCCGTTTGCAAAATTGTCGAATATTTTTCTGGAAAATTTTGAGTTTTAATAACAGATGATACAACCGCTTGATTTTCTTGATTTTGTACAATTTCAGATTTTTTGGTATTCTCAACGGGACTAATTTCAGAGGATTTCTTAGCGGGGCAAAACAAATAATTATGTTGAAAACTCTTGCATAACTCACACGGTTGTATTTTTGCTTTACATAGAGATAATAGGTGGTTCTTATAAAAACATCGGTAACATCTTCCTTCTTTTTTTAACTTATAACGCTTTTGTTCATCTGTCATTTCCTTACATTTTAAACTATTATGATTCGAATTACAGAATACACAAACATTTTTTACGACCGTGTTCAGCGCAACTGAAGTGGGAAAATTACCCTTTGTTCTGGTAGGAGCATTTTTTTCCCATCGAGATTTTTCTGGACTTTTTAAGGAATTTCCTGATATAACAGTTGCCGCTTCCCTTGAATCAATCTCAAATTTTATAAATTTCATTAATTCATTAACATCCCCTGGCTTTTCGTTATCCTTTTTTCTTTGAAATTCAATTACCAAATTATGAGGTAATTGCCTTAAAATGATAGGGATTAGTAAATACCCAAAATTGTCCGTAGCTACTCCTATCGCCTGCAAATTTCTAATACTTATTTCGCATTCATCATACAAATCTCTCAACATTTTCGTATTAGAGCATGACCTGATCGGTTCGATTTCTAATAATTTATTTATAAAACCGCTAATTAAAATTTCCGTTTTACCATATCTTTTTTCTAATAAATCTAACGAGTGATCGTAATTACTTTCTGTTAGGGCTAATCCAGATACCGTTTTATAGGCTTCACCAGACAAAAATGATTTCAAATATATTAATTTTTCTATTTTTGTCAAATTATCATTAACATCAATAGTATTCTTAAAACTATTGATAAATTCAAGAAATGTATTAGGATCGCCTTTAAAATTCGGAATATTTAATTTTGGCAAATTTACAGTAGGCAATCGTGTACTAACATAAGGAACCGTACTAGCGTTTGACAACGAACTAGTGTTTCTCGATTCAACATCATTTTTAAATTTCTTCAAATTTGTTTTTATTTTAAATTTCGTTTCATTAATAGTATCATTATAATCGATACTATTTTGAACTTCCGTTTCTAAATTTGTATTGTCAGTGATCAATTCTTCGATTTTCAAATTAATTTCCTTTAATTCTAATTGTTTTTCCTCTAAATTTATCAAAAATTCCGAAAGCTTATCAATATTATCTTTATTTTCAAAATCAATATCTTCAATAAACGACTCGACCTTTGTTATAAATTTAGTTACGGTCGTTTTCATAACTTTACGCTTAGCCTTTAATTTATCTAGATTCATGCTTAGAAATAAAAATTACAGTACCTTTTTTATGCCGAGATTCGAGCTTCGTTTCGGTGATCTTGAAATCACACTTCTGGATCGGGAATCTATGTTTAATCCATCTTAATGTTCCATTTGCCGGGTTTCGGCCTCAGTATTGACACTGCTCATTTCTGGAGAACAGTTTTTAATCCTAGAAGACTCGAGTTATATAAGTTCGTGTTTTTTCTTTAAATAATAATCGATCCACTTGACATTTTTTCTTTTATTTCACACCACACACACATATAGTCGACCAGACACTAACATATACTATTTACATGAAAAGAGATACATATTTTTTACGGGGAAGTAAAATATTCTTCCTCGCATCGAGAAATCGTAACAACTTCTACCCTTTTAAACAAAAACATTGCGCCACAGGTGGCTTTCAATTGGCGACAGCACGGCGCCTCCGGGTTGATTCACACGTGATTTGCAACACCATGTCCAATACATCGGTGGACATGTTAAATTTCTGTATTCATGTTACAAGCAAAAACTCTTGATACACATTTATACTTATTCTAGTGAAAGATACATTTTTTAGCGGAAAACCCGATTTTGAGCCAAATTAGATTAGCCTAAGCCAAACTATTTAACGTAACGCCAATTGGATAAACTAGTTTTTCCTACACCAAACTTGTTTATCTAAATGTCCATAAGATAAACTAGTTTTTCCTTGGTAAGAGGGTAATCCTTCATTTTGCCCTTCATACTTAACCATTAGACTGCCAAAACGATTCAGGAAATTGCCTTATCAGGAAGAAACTATATCAAAAATTTGAAGTAAATCCGTAAATTCTGAGTCAAAACCATTTATCTAAATTATGGGGGGTTACATACATTACCTTTTCTTTTACACCTAAACAATAAAAATCCACAACTAATCACGGAGACTCCTTGTCAGAATGATCCTATGTCTAAAATTTTAAATGAAAACTGATAATTCTGCATGAAAATTCCATTTCTCTAAATTTACGGAGGGGGATTAGCCTACCGTTTGCCCCGCTTATTCTTATCCAATTAATTTCCAAAACTAATCAGAAAAGTACCTTATCAGAATGAACATACATCCAAAATTCAAAGCAAATCGGATATTTCTATCAAGAGTTATTGCGTCACATACATACGTACAAACATGCGTATATAGATGCGTACATACATACATACAGAACTTTCAAGCCCATCATTTCTCAGGCGTCAACGCCTTAGAGCTAAAAAATTGTAAAATTATGCTGGCCTAGGATAAACTAGATCAGCCTAGGAACAAATCAGAATATTGGCGCCGAAGCGGTCATTGAATTTAATAAAATCACGCCAAATTGAATTGGCCTAGAATAAACTAGATCGGCCTAGGATAAATTAGTTCAGACCAATAAACAGCAGGCTAAACTAGTTTATCCTATAAAAGTTAGGCCAAACTAGTTTGGCCTAGGAAATACTAGTTTGTCCTATGAGCCTTCGGATCGACTAGTTTGGCCTAGAAAAAACTAGTTTGTCCGATGGGCGTTAGGATAAACCGGTTTGGCCTAGGAAAAACTAGTTTATCCGATGGGCATTAGGATAAACCGGTTTGGCCAAGGAAAAACTAGTTTATCCGATGGGCGTTAGGATAGACCGGTTTGGCCTAGGTCAATCTAGTTTGGCCTAAAATTGGGTTTGAACATATTTATATATATATATATATATATATATATACAGTGGCGGTCAAAAGTTTCCGGCCAGTTAGTTTCTTAGATTTATTTACCAAAAAGTTTCAGCAAAGAAGAAGCACAATTGCTTCAAAAGTTAGGAATATGTGAATGACCTCTGGCCATGTGATCATTTTGATTGGATACTGAAGATGCTTCATTCAAAGGGATAAAATTCGAAGTTCGCGTGTGCAAAAGTTTCCGGCCACTTATCATTCTTTAGTGTTTTTTTTTCTATCGGTAAACTGTTTTTTGCTTTTGTTTATGAATGAATCAACGTGTATAGCATAGTCTGAATTCAAAATTGAAAAGTTCAACAATTATTGTTCATAAATGAGTGATAAGTTTGTCGCTAAAAGGTCAATCTTCTCGAGATATTGCGGCAAAGTTATCGATAAGTAAAATCGACCGTAAAAGATATTTAAAAATTATATGAAGATGGCCGTGGCCTTCAGGACTTTCAGAGGTACGGGTGATCCCAGAAAATTACTATTCCTGTGGACAGAATTATCAGGAGATAAACAATTGATAATCCGCATAAAAATCCCACTGCAATATACTTCGATTTACGGAATGAAAATATTGCTGAAATAAGTCCGTGTACCGTATCAACATGCTGACGTGATGCCTAACTTTATGGAAGAGTCGGTGTTAAAAGTTTTTCAGATTTAAAAAAAAATACAAAAGTATCCGACTGGCGTTTTCCAAAAAACACGAAGTCTGGTCAAGTGAAAACTGGAAAAAAGTTCTATTTTTCCATCAATCGAATTCGAAACAGTTTTGGAAGTGATAGCAGACACACCTTCCAATGACCTTACAACTAAATATATGATTCGACCTATGTTATTCCTACAATGAAGCATTGCGGAGGGTATAAGGTTATCTTGCAAGGCTATTTCTGCCTTATTATAGAAAACAATTTGGTCGCAACTATTTTTCTTAACATGATAACAACATAAATAATGTTTGCAAACCTCGATAAGCAATTGTTTTCGCACAAAAAATTTCGTTTTTCAAATGATCAGCGCTCAATAGCGCTGATCATTAGCGCTCATTAGCTCAATAAGCGCTCAATATGAATCCAATAGAAAATCTTTGAAAAGAAGCTGACAAAAGTCTGCGGAACTATAAATATTCCAACTCAGCCAAAATTTTGCCAAAATTGTAAGAAATGTGGAAAAAACGTATCACAGACGATTTTTAACCGTTGATTGTATGAATGTGACATTGCTGCGCCGCAGTACTTATTATTAAAGCTAATAAAATAGTAATACGATAAAATACTAATTGTAATTGTTGTTGATCACTGTAATTTTCTATTACAATACCACTTTTTTACAAACTTGTGAAGGTGGCCGGAAACTTTTGAGAACATGCGTTTTCCTTAATACTTAATTTTTTCAGTTAAATTTATTGATATTTACATGTCTTGTATAAGTAAGTCCCTAACTATTATGTCAATAAAATGTATAAATATCACTTTGAGATTCCTCTTCATATGGGTATATTTACAAATTACAAAATAATTTTTGCTGGCCAGAAACTTTTGACCGCCACTGTATATATATATATATATACATGTATATATATATATATATATATATATACATATATATATATATATATATTCATGGCTCTCTAAATATAACGCAATTAAAAATACTAAATATATTTTTTGACATTAGGAAATGTTCGGCATTTATATTAACAAAATTCAATATAAATACTATGTTGATATCGTTGAAAGTGATTAGGGCAGGCAACATCCTTCCATAATAAACTTTTAGAGCATGAAATACAAAATAAGGGAAGATGGGGATACTTGAGACATTTTTTTAATTTCAATTTTTAAAAAATTTTAATAATTTCTTAGACCAAAATAAAATATTGAAAATGAAAGTTTGATATATTTCTTCAACTGAAAACCACTTTCAATTAATTCTGAACTATTTTTCTATGTCTAATCAATTTTTACTTTTTGTTTTACATCGTGGCTCAAGTATCTCCATGAGGAGGATACTTGAGCCATGGTGAAGGGATGCTGAAGCCAGTACGGAAAAATACCTACAAAAGTAATTTTTTTCGCTTTAATTTTGCACAAACATTTTACAGAATGATAAATTATGATATATAAAGTCCTTCAAAACCAATTGAGTAAACAAAGCTAGTAATACGATCATTTTTTTGTCGTTAGAACTGGTGGTCGAAGGATCATTTCAACTTGATTTATGTCGATGGTAGAAACATCCTCAGTTGTGATCCATTTAAATCTGGAATTCTTCGGGCGAATTTCATATTCAAAATATTAAGCACTTGTCCAACAATTTTTTTACAGTTTTCATTCCGGCGTATTTTATTAGTAACCAATAATCAATAGAAGGTTTTATTTTCATATTATCACCATCATTGACAGAATTTTCCTCTAATGAAATTGTCGAACTCATGCTTTTCATTGAGTAGCTGTCGGAATCGTATCATTCTACTATTTCAAACACTTTTTTGATTTCACAGTAAAAGATTTTGTCTTCACCTTTGGCTTCATGCAGGTAAGTTTGAACTGTGATATTTGTTGCTTTTCTTCTTTTTTGTGCGCCCTTTTTACCAATTCTTCTTCAATTTTCTTTTAAAAAGTTACAGTAACAGAGGATGCAATTTCAATATAAAATATTAATCTTAATACATTGTATTAAAAAATAAATATTTAAATATGTTGGACCTAACTAATTAAAGTATTAGGGATTATAACCTTTAAAACAGTTTTAAAAAGTTATTTTAGTGTAATAAAATTTAACTTGAAAACTATGTTTACATTTATCTAGACAGGCTATTTTGTTAGCCAAAATGAAAAATAAAATGGATATTTTCATTAAAAATTTAAGCATTTTGGTCGTTATTTTTTTTAAGAAAAAAAAGATAAAATGAAAATTTTTTTTCGCTTTCATCCAGAAAAAAAGTCTATTAGTGAATATAAGGATGTAATTTTATTTTTTGTTTGTTTCACCTATGTTTAATTTTCTAATGGAGATGGTAGAGCCATGGCTCAAGTATTCTTACTACCACTATTTTTGTTTATCAGAGTTTTACTTAATAAAGCATACCTCTATTAGAACTATTTTAGATTCAAAATACAATTGAAATTATACTTATTAAATTTATGTCTATAGTTGCAACTTTAAACTAAACTTTAATTACAAAAAAAAAAAAAAAAAAAAAAAAAAACATGCAACTGAATATTTACTTCAGATAGAGAAAAAACGACTATTAATCTCTATACTTTCAAAATGTTTTTATTTCTTTTTTACATTTTCATAACTATAAATATGTTACCATATTGCCAGTTTTAAAAAGAAAAAATTATCAAACTGTAGAGATAAGATAGGTGGCTCAAGTAACCCCACTCTCCCCTACTATTTTAAAAAATATGTAATATTAAATTTCAGAATTGCTAAAATAATTCTGTAAATTGCACGTAGCATGCCTGCCGTTCTCCTTAAAAAAATACATATATTTATACGAAAAAATATACCTTGAACTGAAAAAAGTCTTAAATAAAAGTTGTGTTGCATTAAATTTTTTAGGCAATTGAAACTAGATATTTGCAGTCATTAAATAAATTTCTGATTCGAAATATAAAATTTTAATTAAAAAATAAATATTATTGCAACCAATCAATAAAATATCATTATAAGGATTTTTTTAAACAAAATATTTTTCTTTCTTATAGCAGTCAAAGAAATTTAACCTAAAATTTATTCCAGACACTTCCAATTTTTTCTAGCATGCATGCTATTTTTTTTAAATGGAAAACACTCCTGAAATAAATACTTTGCCTCAAGAGATTGTATTTTTTGCCGCTGACAAAAAGTATGTTGAAGAAAAGGGTATCAGTTTTTGAATAGAAAATATCTGCAAAAATAAAGGATACACATTGTATATTTATATTGAAAACATATGTTGAAAGTCGGAATTGGAATATCTACTGTATTGGAGATTTTTAACAGCTTCAGTTTGATTTTACGTGGTGAATTATTTCAAAATATCATCAGAATTTTTAATGAATTGCATGTATTTTTACACTAAAAATATTTCATCGTGTAACGTATTATTTTTTATTGGTCCTTGCAACTGAAAGTGTGGTCTAGTAGTAATATTTAAGAAAATAGCCTATTGTTTCGATTTTTCTGAAAAACGCTGTATATATTACGATCTCACTGTTAATAATTATATTTGCAATTATAAAAAATCGTTTATTGTTTTTTATCATTTTATTACGAATATTTTCCGAACATTTTTTTTTTGTATAGACTACTACGTATTTTAAAACTGTGTCATAAAAATGTATTTTCACAAAGTAAAACCTTTAGAGCGAAGTTGACATCGCTCTTGAACTGCTCTTATTTGCCTGTTAGAAGAAAATTTCATAGTACTTAGAGGAAAAAAATGATTAATATTTAAGGTTTCCTACTCAAAAAAGCAAACAGGAAAAAAATCCCGCGCTAAGTATAGACTATGAAGCTCTTACCAACACATTCGGAATAATGCAAAAAAAAAACTACATCGTTTAAAATATTACGTCTAATTTCACCATATGGAAATACATAACGCATTTCAAAATCGAATTTCAACTGTTCCTATCTACAATTGGAAAATTATCCGATTTTTTTTAACAGAACTTAATATGAAACAGGGATAATTCCCTTTCTGCATAATTTCCCTCCGCAATTTGCTCGAATAAGGAGAATGGTATGCGAATACTTTTGTGCAGACCTGTATATGGGGTATATAATTTATATATAAAGAATAATATGCAAAAAAGTAATTAAAATTTAAAGCACACACATATTTTTAAAATATACTCTCCAGCAATCATTACGCAAAGACAGTACTGTAACCAATTTCTTTTGTGTATTCCTGTAAATTAATAAAAATACTATTAATATTCGGTTTTAACGTGATCGTAGTGAAAAACAGTAATTTATATCAGTATTAATATATTTGAAATAGCGTATTGTCATTAAAACAATTTCTGAAATTTTTTTTCAACATATACTATAATGTAATTGAATACTGACATAATAATCTGAATAGTAATGTAATCGGACTGACAAACCGAATGTATAAGCACTCGTCAACTTTGATGGAAAGTGTTAAAGACGGAACTAATATAAGAACACTCAGCTGTCAAAATGTCTGTCACAGCCATTTTGTCATCGTTATTTAAAAGTAGTATGTATATTTCCATTACAGCCATTGAGGGGGGGGGGGTAATAAAGAATTTTTACCCACATATTTACAGATTGTTGAACATTTACAATTATATTTAATAAAAATGTATAAGTGTTGCATATGGTACTTGAAAAAAAATAATTTCTTTCTATTTTCTATTCGGTATAGTGTGAACGGTTTTAGAACGCTGAATTCAAAGAAGCTTTTATTTATTTATTTATTTTAAGCATTATATTTCAGAGATATAGTCGAAAATATAATGCAAAACATACCCCTCTACTGAAACAAAAATTATGAAAAATTAGAGGTCGTAGACGTGAATTTATACCTTGCAGGAAAAATGAAGCAAATGTGCTAAATCCCATCGTTGTTGAGAAAAACGCATTTTTCCGTTACACACAACTTTTCATTTATGGACACTCAGCGAAAGTGTTGGGGAGTTCTAATGTGTCTTTTGTAGAAGAAGGATAAAGTAATTATTGATAATGATTTTCGAAAAAAATGTCGTTAATTAGTTGAGATATTAAACTATAAATATACGGGCAGTTTATACATACATAATGAAAGGGGTGGCGCACTTTATGTGCCATCGGTTATTAAAGTGAAGCTAAGAACTTTTCATGATACATTTGTGTAATAGAATGCCATGTAGAAGTATAAAAAATGTATATGTCCATTTGTTAAAAAAAGACTCGTTTTATCACAATTATTCACATAAAAATTGTGTTATTTGCGGCTAGTTTGCATTGAGTGAATCTCCCAATATGCATCCAGTATATTAAAATGTTACTTCTTATTCAAATCTCCATAAAATAATTTAAAGTTACTGGTCTATAAACTTTTTTTATGATACGGATAATGTTTCAAAAAATCATTATGTGTAACTTATTAAGTGTTCAAAAAGCGATGCAGATTTAAGTATGCTTTTGTGAAAAATCATTCACATGATGGAAATGCCTCCACTGAAATACTTGTTTTTAATACAGGGTGATTCTAAATTGCCGTAATTCAGTCTCATATTTTATCTGGGAGAAATATAAATAGATGACTTGAGTTTCGGAATATAGGTCTACTGTATGATTCACGGTAAGTGGCGTTGCTGTCACAGCATCAGGCGCTATTTTTCAAGATGGCGCTCAGCATTTTGAAGCGTGTATGTATTGAGGATTCTTTTGCAAAGAATAGTTATAACAGAAGTGTCTGTTCAGTATGTCAAAAACATTTTGGAACAAGACATTTGCCGAATATATTGACGATATTTCATTTAATTAGAAAACAATCGAATAATCGGGAAGTGCTAGAGGTCCCAGAGCATTCCACAAAAGATGGACTTTGGTATGCAATTTCTGAAACAAGAATAATTGGCCTCACTTTCTCATAGAGCATTAAAAAGTCTAATGTATATATTTATGTTTTTGAAAAATTTGTTTAATAGTTAACGGATAAAGAATAGACGAAGGAAATATTGGTTGATTGACTGAAAACACCCTGTATAATATATTTTTAGTTATAAACGTTTGTAGAAAATTTTACATACACAGATATACGTCATGACCAATTATTAAAGAGAAAACTGATCATGTTTATTTTAAAATCGTATAATGTATTATCCGTAACAATTATGTGTTTCCTTTTCCGTTTCTTTTTTGTAGAAATTTAGATTGACACCCGGCATTCATTTTAAAGCTATACCCAAGAAGACAACATTAATCTTTCGAAACTTTATAGGCCTTCTTCATCTTAAAACATCCATATTTCATAAAACGAAGATTTAATAAATTTGAAATCCTTAGGCATAAATCTTTAATGCATTAGACAGTTTTCTGAAAGAAGAATAAAAAAATTCATGTCTTTAGGTGAGTTATTAGATAGATTTATGTGAGAAAGGTCAATATCTCATTTTACATGACTTTTCTAATATAAACTTTTATATACCTTTTATAGCTGTCTTCAAGTAATTTTGAAAAATTAAAACGTTATGTCCGTTTTTAAAGTTAAATTAATATCCAGATTTTTTTTTTTTTTTTTTTTTTTGGCTTGATGATCTCGAATAAGAAAATTGAGTGAATTAAAAAGCTTATTTATTTAAACTATTTGAAAAAATAAAATTTTAAACAATGAAACGTGATTGTGGATGGTTGATATTTTTTACGGAAAGAAATATTTGAGGAAAATTAAGATATTTGCAGCAGGAAAATGCAACTATTTATATTTTAAAAATATTTATTCAAAAAGAAATTAATATAGATATATATATATATAATACTTTTCGAAAAAATTTAATTGTGAAGACTGAATTTTAATGTTGTAAAACTACTTTCTAATAAACTACTTCGTCCTCTGTATCAAGTTTGAAGCAAATTAAGAAATCATTTGCTTTATTACGAGAAACTTAAGATATTTCATACTTTATTTATAAGATAATATTAATTTCTAAACTAAATCCACAGAGTATCCGTGTATATATGTATATTGTGCTTATTTCAAAAATTCAAGATATAAAATGCATAGATATTTTAACAGTAAAATCCTTATATATAATAGAAGGCTTTCTATAAGTATGTATTAATTATTTTCTGAATTTTTTAGTTATTATCTATATTCTTTGCAAAAATTAGAAATAAAAAAAAAAGAAATATATAATAATCAAATGGATTTAATAGTACCATAAATAATAAAACTCCATTCACAAAAACATGTTTTAAAGAAATGATGCAGCAATTAAGATTTCGAAACTTATTAGATAATATATAGAATAAACGTGTTAAAATAGTAATATATTGCTAGAGACTGGTTGAGAAATATCTTACTTGCTTTTTTATATGGAAGAGCATCGCATATTGTCCATATAAGAGGGTTGAGGCATCAGTGATATTTTTCAAACTGCTCACTTAATGCCATTATTATCAAAGTGACTTGTTTATTCCTTCCCCCACAGCCGCATCTGAAAGTGAAGAAAAATCCAAACGAAAATCCTTCAAATTTTCGCGCAACGAAGTTTTTTTCTTTCTCATTTACAAATAATTATTTCCGATTTCTTTATGAATTTCAGTTCGGTGAATATTAATTTAAAACAGCGTTTATCAAAAGCTTATTTTCTATCTTGATTTCTTTGCAAAACATTAATAGGATAATCTGATATGATGGTCAAAATATAAAATAGCGATTTAGGGCAAATTGACCCATATACGGCGGGACATATTGGACCACCTCTTATAAATTAGGTCAATGTCTCATAAGATTCTGATACAGAAAATAACAAGGAAACATCAGTTTAGTAAAAAAAAAAAAAAAAAAAAAAAAGAGTTCAAATCGTAACTCCAAACAATGTAGTGTATGTGCCGTAGAAAACTACAGATAATACTCTATATGTGATATCCAGTCATCTATATCTGCATGCATGGTTTCAACATCAATTCTTTTGAAACTTTGCGATAAGGTTCACTGTAAGAAAATACCTTAATATACAATAAAGTATTCCTCATTTTTTAACAAATAATTTCCATACACCTAGAAAACATGTTTTATCCGTAAAATTATCTCCGAACGTCTAAAAAAAGGAAAAGGTTGGGTTCATATTTAGCACTCATGCGTATTGGTTTATTACTAATAAATCCTAATTTATTTTACCTTCCCACTGCCGCGACCGGATATATCCGTTCAATAGGCTGAAGGTTTCACTGCAGTTGAAACTTTATTAAAATTAATTTAATACAACAAATATTATATAGTTTTAAGATATTGGGTTATGATTGATACTTTCAAGGCTTATAAGCATATGGGTCATTCCACACCAAATGAGCAAATCAGGTGTGGCTGACATGTCACAGATTTTATTGAAAATCATCATATAATTAGATCACAATCATTTACGAGGAAACGCAAAGTCGTAGAGTTCAGACTAGTTTATTTCAGTATAAAAAATTACTTTAAAGTTGAGACGAAATCGAGGTCTTGTGTACATGCTTGAAATTTCAAGTTTGATTATTTGCCGTAGGAATGGAAAGATTGTAATAAAAAATATTTACACTTAAGAATGAACTATAAGTAACAGATTAGCATAATTTAGTAATTGTATTTTTATTTTATAATTTAAAAATAAATAAATAATAAAAAAAAATCTTGGAAAAAATAAAATATTTCAGTTATATGTTTTAAAATGAAGGACACTTATTCCAAATTCAATTTTTTTTTGCCATTATAGCTAATTGAATATATTTAATATATCTATAATTTAATTCATGCCTTTTTCATTCCTTTATGCGAAAAAAAAATAAATAGTGAAAACTGCTGATTAAAAAGTCAACATTCTTTTTCATTTTTTTTGGAGACGAATAAAAGCTTTTAAAATTTTTAAACTCTTTGATATTACAGATAAAAGTGTATATTTTAAGTATACGGAGTTTTATTCTTGCTTTCAGTTTATTTTTGCCTCAAGAATATTTTAAATTTGTATAGAAGAAAAACTATTTTTTTCTTAAAATAACTGTATTTTAATCTTAAATTCAATTAAGAAACAAAGATGGCAGCACAAGTCTATTTTTAGCAAGAAATTTCCAAAAAAGCGCGTGTTTTCAAAGAAAGATTGTCTTTAGAATGTCTCAAATATTAGTTTTTTGAACCCATTTTTGTTATGTTAGAAATTAAAAAGGCAGTATTGAAACTTTTTTAGTGTGTCATGGACCTATTAATTCTTATGTACGTGTAATATTGTTGATGTAGGAGTTGTCCTTTAATTGTTTTTTGAGGTAACATAAGAGGAATAATTATGATTTTGTCATTTTTTTAAAAGTTTATAAGTTTTTTTGAAGATGAAGGAAATAAATAACAACTTTGAAACTTTGAGAATTCGATCTTCATACATAGTATTACATCTTGCATCAATTTCAGAGGTGTTTTTTAAATCCTTTGATTTTTATAATAAGGTACCCTGGGGTAATAACGCCACGTTAAGGTTCTACCAATTTTCACGGCTCAGTTTTAGATTGTATTTTTCAAACAAATATATGATTTGATACAGCAACTCATTGACTATCTATATAAAAAAAATAATTTAACAGATATGTATTCATAAAATGTAATGGTGTGATTTCTTGACCAATGCTATTTGGCGTTATTACCCACCTATATGGGTAATAACGCCATGCAAACAAAACTATGAAATAAGATGGAATAATTGCATGTAGATTGCCCAATTCTAAAAATACCAACTCTACAAACTTAGAAACTGACAAATTGCATTCTAAGCTATTGAAAATGTTCAATTTTTTGTGAAAGTGTAAGAAAAATAAAGGTGTGGTTTGGGTGGGGGGGGGGGAGGATGGGGCAAAAGAATATCAGACTATGAGCTTATTTTTGCTTAAAAAGGACCGCTTAAATAGAATTATTAGAAACATTGCACAGTTTTAACTGTGTTTATTTGAATCAGTATTTAGGATGTAGCTCAGCCACTGGGGTATTAATGCGTACAACCGGGGTATTAATGCGAAGGATTGGCGTTATTACCCCGTTATAGTTATTGCGCTGTACATTTTAAATTACAAATTATCTCGAAAAGATATCCAAAATCTTCAACAACATTTTGAAAGTCCATGAAATGTAATACAAATTTATGTAATTAACAAAGTATTTCCGGATAAAAAATATAGTCTTCACATCACAAAACGTATCTCGCAAATTTTAGATCAAGCGTTAATTTTAGTTGCTTGTAAAAACAATAAGAACTAAAAATGAAACAAATTAACTTGAAGCAGTTTTTTGCGATTTATATGACTCAAAACCCTTCTGCGCAGAGCACATGGGTGTCATTTACCAGATTATTTCATAATTATGCATAATATTAGCACTTGGCGTTATTACCCCGCGTGGCGTTATTACCCCAGACCACCTTATTTCAAAAAATTTTAAAAATTACAAAATTTCAATATTTACAACCAATTTTTGATTAATTATGATATTACCAAATTATTGTTACTCAATAAATATAAAGATTGATATCCAGAGATTTCAATATCATAAAAAAACTTCATTTTTGTTAAATAGTTTTCGAAATATAGAACTTGAAACTTGCAACTTTCGACGATTATCCGCAAGCCTTTCTATATCACAAGTTTTTTAAATGTCCAAAATTGATAAAATAATTAATTTTTCGTGAAAATATTGTGCACACATACATTTGAATATGAAATGAACACGTATCTCAAATTTTATTAAAATCGGATTCTAGCCACGGCTTTTTTTACATTTTTGCTCATTTGACGTGGAATGACCCATATACGTAACAAAAAATTATACCATGATAGAAAATCCTTCTTTTATTAGCATTTAAAATAAATTACCGAGGAAAAAACATTACAATTTTGTCCTTTTACTCGGCGTTTAGGAAGTTAAATAATGATAAATAGAAAAATCTATATAACCTTTCATGAAAACGTATTTCTTTACAGCCTTCCACTACTGTAGAATTGGTCAGTGCTAGTGTGCTCACCTCGTATCATTGAGATCGCTGATTCGAATCCAACGCCGGCCGCTTATGCTTTTTCTTCAGTTTCATCAATTGACGGATATTTTACCTCCTATGATGAAAAAAAGAACGATTATTCGTAAAATCGTAAAAATATTCCGGCAAAACTGCCAGTAGAATTGCCGTGTATTAAAGAAATATATTTTTGAGAATGATGAACAAAACACATCTTCTAATCCTTTGTATGTTTTATGTATCAAATTAAAATTACATTTAAAATTTCATGTTTTTTTATGAATTAGTAATCTGAAAATGAAACACTGTCACTTGTATAAATGTTTTTAAATATATGAAATCATATTAATCAATCATGTATTAAACAATATTTTGTTACAGTCTAACAATAAAAATATTATATAAAAATATATGATGCTTACATGGTTTTAGCAAAATAAGCTTTCTAACTTATATTAAAGAAAAGGAAAATCACCTTAAAAGTTGAAATAATAGAATTGACTTATCCTTTGCTAGCGAAAAAAAATATAAGTAAAAGAAAAATATTATGTTTTAGCAACCACATGAAATAACTAACAGCAAAAGTTAAACAAACCTGGGGCTAAAAAATATTTATTCTTTACCCCATCTCAATTACGGAACTCATTATTTTTCTCGTTTTTTAATCGTTATTCTTTCTTTAGAAAACGATCTCAACGTTATCTCACAACGTTTCCAATTAGACTCCCTCAGAAAGTTTTATACAAAGTAATAATTTTTTCATTTAATTGCCTTTCTTTTGAAATTGCACTTGTGCCATGCCGTTTGAAGATATTTGAGCATTATTTATTTATTTATTTATTTATTTTACAATGTTCAAAATTAATGTCTTTGTTATTCTACAGTCTTTTTATGCTTTAGTTGCACTTTGTTTTTTTTTTGTTTTTTTTTTTTTTAATCGCGTTTTTTTTAATGGGCGTAGAAAAAGTAATGTATGTGATACTTTTATTAATAGCATTTAAAAAAAAAATTAAATACAATTACGTAAGAATCTAAAATTTTACTAAAAGTGAAAAAAATTACTGTTTAGAGCTATTTTTAAGATGTTTATGTGGCAAAATATTTCTTAGCACAATTTATTTTCAATTTTTGAAAAACAAAATATTTGAAGCATAAGATAATAACATTTAAATTTGGAAAAAAAAACATTAAAAAGTGTTTTTAAGCAAATTGATTTGTTTAAATAAAAAGTAGTAGATCTAAATACAACAAATCACATTGATATTCTTAAGTAAAATTAAGAGGCAGAAAAATAGTAAAAATTTGCGTTTAATGGGCAGTTATGTTTTCCGTAGTGAGATTCGATGAACTTTACGAAAATTTATGAAGCTGTATATGTTTCACTTTTTAATAAGTCGATTCGTTAAGATAGTTTTACAATGCGATAAAACAAAGACAAGAGAATTGTCGACATTACATTAAAAGAAGAAATAGAATGTGTTCTTTTTAATTGGATTATTATACATTTTATATTTTATTTAAATAAGAAGGTAGAAAAAGTCAGTAATATAAAATCTATATAAAAAAGAAATACCTATTTTTTTAATAAAAGATAAGAGTCGGGATTACTACTCAGCCATATTTTTTATAGAAATGTTGAACGGAAATATTATGTGGGTTAGTATTATTTATAATATTAAGAATAATTTAAGAAAAATAATTATAGGTAGTATACACTAATAAAGAAGGAACATCCTGATTAAGTGACCCATCTAAACTGAGCTAAAAAATTAAAGTCAGGATCACAAAATTCAAACAAAAGATTATTCTTATGAAATAGGATTTAATATTCCTTATTTAATAAAAAGTAAGACTTGGGTTTACAACCTAGCCATATACCTTATTAAAAATTAGAACAGTAATATTACAATGATAGCAGAATATTAATGTTTACAACATTATGAATAATTTACGGGAAAATTGTAGGTATGTGTCGTAATATAATAAGGAAGATAAATCCTATCTGATTGACACATCAAAGCTAATCTGAAATCAATAAAGATACAATCGCTCAAGTTGGACAGAAAATTGGATTGTAAATGGTGAGGCAAACATTAAAAAAATGTAAATTTCTCTAAAAGAGCGTTAATTGTTTCAGGGGTGCTGGTTTGTTTATGAAACCACCATGAATTTTAATTCCAAAAGTTGAAAATGATACCATAATTTTGGCAAAGCATTTGAAATTTTTGGTATTATATTTTATATGTATGTATAATAAAGTATTTTTTTCTTATTTCTAAATAAAGTTGTTTCTAAATCCCGGTGACATTCCTTTATTTAAACATTTTAGTAAAGAAAGTGCTTTGCCCTTGAAAGGATGAAAAGTGGTCGAAAGTTTTCGGCCATTTTACCATATTTCAGCAGCGGTTGAAGGTAGGAGCGTGGCATTAAAGTATAACAAATTCTAAATACATAATAAAATATGATTGTCAGAGTTTTTACATATTAACCATTTAAGTGATAAAAAGAGAGTCGAAAGCTAACAACTCTAAAAAAATAATTAAAAAGATATTTTAGTGGTTTTCAGTGGCCTAAATTTATAGGTCATTTTACCTTATCTCGGATATAATTTTATTTATAAGCCTTCAATTCGAAATAAAAATCTATCAAAGAACAATTTAACCTTTTCAGATCTTATGTATCCTATAGAATACACATTTTCATATTTTTTCATGTATATAAATAATGATAAAAATGAGAAATTGGTATAAATGGAGCCAAAGAGTTAGCAGAACTAATAAAAAATAGCAATTTTTCCTTATAACGCTTTTTTTTACTGAGCTACATGCTATATAACAACGATTTGCAGCAGAAACGCATGAAATGTACAAAAATGAAAAAGTAAATAATTTTGATGTTCGTTAAGATATCATTTTTAAAATCCATTAGTAATAAAATATCATTAAATATTTAATCGTATAATTTTTTTCCAGTGATTTACAATACAAAAAATTTAAATAAAACTAAGAATAATTTAGGAAATTGAAGAAAAATGTATTTTTGGGACCCCGTGTATCATCAAATTCCATGAAAAAAAATAAAATTTAATTTATTTCGCAACTCAATCTGTCTTAGTTATTAGTTTGTCAATATACATACATAATTGAAAATTTAAAAAGTTCATAAATAAGTCCTGGGGTCTGAAAAGACTAAGTTATTTTAGTAACATTACAATCATTCCTCCGCCTCCGACGGTGCTGATTGAGATTATCAAATTCTATCTCCATTTACCAACAGCTGATTTAGATATAACTATAACATTCAAGAAAACAAATATACTAAAAAATAATTACACATCCGATTTAGCATCATAAAAAGGCTCCCCATCCATGGAAGATGGATAAAATATTTAGAATATTTCGCGTAATCTATTTCTATCACTATATGCTAAAAGGAATTTCAGTACATTTTCATTTTATCATTAATTTTATCAATAATCATTAATTGCAACGTTGTAGTATTAGAAAAAGAGATAAATAAAGGTATATTATAAGCATTGATCGAGTAAGTTAATATTTTTTTTTATTTGTCAATAAACCATATGAATTATTTATTTTTTAATTTTAATTTTATAATGTGTTTATTTGTTAAATCGATTGTAAAAATACCTCTACTATTTTCCATAAATATTTCCAATATTTTTAAAAAAAACCTCAGTTATGAGGATTCAAGTTGTAATAAATCTATATTTGCAATTACAGAAATTATAATTAATAATTCTAAGGATTGCATTTTTTAAAATACCAATTGAAATAACCAAGGATAAATTTATTTCATTGCTAACATTGTAAAAGATATTCACAATTTAAATCATAAAGCAAATTATTTTTCATCATCTTAAAAAAAATCAGGATTTAAATCAATGTTGGGATCATTATAGAAAGAGATTGTGGAAATAGCAGATTTTCCTGGAGTGCGTCACATATATTCGTAAAATTTTCTATAATTTTCAAAGCAGAAATATAATGAAAGAAAATACACAATTGACTGCAACAATTAATGTTAGATTTATAACATAATTAAAGAAGTATCATTTAATACATCCATTTTTTTCCAGTTGAAATGTAAAAATTCAAAAACATGAGGCTTAATTATGATAAAATTGGGAATATACATAAAACTAATAAACAAATTTGGTAAAAGAGGTTTAAAGCAGTTTTTTTCATCAATTAATTTCGTACAAAAATTAAGAAACATTAATATTAATTGCCCTTTAGTTATATATTTTGTTTCGTTATTTAGAAGAATACTATAATATAATGCTTAGTTTAAAATATAATGGACAATCGATATTGAAGAAAAAAATCTTTCCACCACTGTTATAAACAACATAATTTTATTATTATTATAACAGAAAGATACCGCCAGAATATACCCGGATTTCATGTTAAAATGAGGAAAGATTCTAGGAGATTAAATCTTAGCATTAAAAAAATAGTTAAAGTAATTTATAATTGCTATAAATTATAACTAGGGCATTATATCAAATATATATGTTTTAGATTTCATAAAACAACAACAGGATGTACAAAAATACCTAAAAATACAAATAATTTGATTTAAAACATAATATTACGTTTGTTTTTTCGAGGGGAAAGGGTAATAATATATAATTTTATATTCAAATATATTTTTTGTGAAATTTACAATATTATATTTGTCTTTTAGCTATAATCAGTTTTCCTGAACGGGTTTGTCTTTAATCTTCGATTACTTATTTATATATTTATTTATTTTACGCATTAACGGTTTTGTCGTTCTTTCTTTTTCTCTGTAGGGATTTTTATCTTCCAACTATGTACCGTGAATGTTTAATTAAAACAGATTATCTTTTCTTATGTTACTGCGTGTTGTATTTTTATCTGTTTTTAAATTACTTGAAGATGTAATGCGTT
This sequence comes from Maratus speculifer, assembly GCA_964019185.1. NCBI lineage: Eukaryota > Metazoa > Arthropoda > Arachnida > Araneae > Salticidae > Maratus > Maratus speculifer. The sequence goes on along the minus strand of OZ025289.1, from coordinate 171,513,584 downwards.
AATGCTTATTGCTCACAAAAATATTCTTGTATTTTATACGCTCATGATATTATTAACAGAAAAAAAATATTTTTCCGTTTCTATATTGCTTATTATTGCGTCGGACAATTAATGTCTTTTTACATTTCTTCTTTTTTTTTTCTTTTTTTATTATAAATTTAAATATTGCTTAAATATTTTTAAATTTACTTACCTTTTATGCATTCATAGATATTCAATAATTTTAACATAAATACACAATGACGATAATATGAGAATGAGATTGATTAGCTAAGCATTTTTTAACTTTCTAAATAATTTCTCGGGAAAAGTATTTTATTTGTGAAATCGCTTAATGATTTCATAACATAGTTCATTTTTTGCGACATAAAAAATATTAAAGCACTATATTTTTATACTTTTAACAAATTAGTTGTAAAAGTTAGTTCACTTTTAGTTCAATTTGCGTAATTTAGTGTTCTTCTTTATCATTTCTTTATGTACAATTTAGTATAATTCTTTATCCTGCTTAATACGATCAATTAATATTTAAAAAAGGAAATATAATTAGTAGAATACATAAATTATTAATTGTTTTTTTAGAAAATTTTAAAGAAAAATTAAAACAAACCAGTATATAAAACCTTTAAATATATTTTTGTTATACAATATCAAAACTCCTTATTTAAATTAAAAAAAAAATAAAATGACTTTATATTCAGTTAACTTCAATGAAAGGTAAATATCTTCTTTATTTTCTATAACAGTACCACAATAGACTTCAGAAAAATGTAGAAACTTGTTTTAGTTTAATGCATTGTTAGCTAGGGATCTTGAACATCTGTTCTCTTATCAGATAAAGTGTTTTTCGAGTCGTATTGATTTTTGTATGTAGTTCTTTTATAGTATTGCTTCTTTTTGCATCTACCATAAAGAACTAAAGTTAAAATACTTTCTTTTTAACGACAAGAGTATTATTTATTGTACAAGGAAACTGCAGTGCTATGCAAATGTGACTAAATACTCAGATTTGTATTTGGGTTCCCAATATGTTAAAAATGTAAAAAATACATTTATTCTATAACAATAGATGTTGTAGAATTTCATAATGTATTTTACTATATTTATAGCTACACTCTCAGTTTTGTTTTATTTTAATGAGGACTTCATATTAAATATAATCATTTGGTAGTAAATTTACTGCATTTATATTTTAAATGTAACTTTTATGTGTATCATAATATCAGATTATTTTGATGTAATTTGCAATGTGCACACCTCGAAAATTTCGTGTAAAAATAGGGTATTTCAATTTTAATATTTCTCATAATTATAAAGACTTTATGAAACCTTTTTATAAGTATTACCATCTGTTTTTCTGTCTTGCTCTCTGACAGTGATCATTTTAGTAAATATACTCAATTTGACATTTAATTTTGTAACGGTTGGGTGCTCGTACTGGGTGTTAAATGCAGACGTAAGTCAGTACATAAGATAAAAACCAGTTTATTAAAAATGATTATGGCTCAAGGGGAGTGGAGCAAGTTTGTAATTTTCACAACTGAGAATACTACTAAAAGATTAAACTCATACTCACAGCTCTGGAACTAGCTCAATCTGGGCACCTCAGATTATTTCTCAGCTATCTTTCGGCTAAGCTGCTAGATAAAATCTTATTAGACAGCCCGTGGCTGTATATATTTCTTTATTAACTTTGAGATAATCAACGTAATTACTATTAAATTTCTTACCACCGGCCAACTTCTCGAGTCGAATTCCCAAACTCCTTATCAACTCACTGGAGGCTCCCTAACACTTGATATCGCTTGCTCTGGATCAGTCAACGCAGCTGGACACACTCTGCTAGACACCAGCGGGCAATCGCCGCTAGAGACACTCCTTATCTGACTAATATCGCTAGACACGCTCTGCTGGCTAACGTCGCCAGAGACACTCTCCTAGCTGGCTAATGCAGCCAGAGACACTCTACACGCACTCAAACTCCAAGCTTTTATATGCTGCAAACTGAGATACTTCAAATTTACATATTACTACTAACCGCGACCTAACTGTAGAATCCGAAAGAGACACACACGCTCTAGAAAATTAAAGTAAAAGAGAGGATAGATGTCGCTTTCACGCTTACACATGTTAAATTATTGACGTCACGATCTCAGAAATACTAGAGTGCCTTTATTACAAAGGTCACTCCCTCACAATTTTAAATGTCATTGATGTTTCCTATAGGATATTCAATATGAAAGAATGAACCTTGTGGAATCAGTTATTTGTTTATATACATACTAAAAATAAAATTCTCATTACTTACTTCTGTTACCATAGTTAAAAGTTACTGAAAAACTAATATACAGGGTGTTTCTAAATTCATTGTACAAACTTTGAGGGGTGATAGTACACATCAAGACAAACAATTTTAAATGGGAAACTAAGGATCCCAAACGTCTTCCGAAGGAGAAAGGCGCCATTAAAGTTTATGATCCAAAAATTCAAATGATTATAAAACAAAGAAAAATTGGTCGATTAAATTGCGGTTTTCACTAAAATTTTTCTTTATGTCAATATTATCATGAAAATAAATTATAAAGATAAATTTCAAAAAATGCCGATAGAGAGCGCTTTAGACTTTGGAGTAATGAACAACTATTTTTTACCGTTATTTTTTGCATCTCATTAGATTTTTTTAGAAGGTTAGACATAACCTTAAATTTTGAGCTCAAAATCTAAATCGTTGGGAGTGGTTAAGCAGCGCAAACTGAACTGTGGGGGGAGGTTCAAATTCCAAATGATTATAAAAAACGGAAAAATTGGTCAATTGATTTGCGATTTTTACTAAAATTATTCTTTAAGTCAGTATTATCTTGAAAATAAATTATAAAGATAAAATTTAAAAAATGCCGATAGAGGGCGATTTAGACTTTGGAGTAACGTAAAACTATTTTTTACCGTTATTTTTGCATCTCATAAAATTTTTTTAAGAGCTTAGACATAAACTTAAATTTTGACATGAAAATCTGAATCGTTGGGAGTGGTTAAGTGGCGCAAACTAAACTGTGTTCAATGGGGGTGGGGAGGTTCAAATTTCAAATGATTATAAAAAACGGAAAAATTGGTCGATTCGTTTGCCGTTTTCGCTAAAACTATTCTTTATGTCAATATTTCCTTGTAAATAAATTTTAAGGATTAATTTAAAAAAATACCGTTAGAGGGCGGCTTAAACTTTAGAGTAACCAATAACTATTTTTCACCGTTATTTTTTGTATCTAATTAAATGCTTGTCAATGTTCAAATTTAAATTTCAGCTCAAAATCTGCATCGTTGTGAGTAATTATGTAGCGGAAAATTGAAATGTGTTCGAAGGGTGGGGAGGGTAACATTTCAACTCTTGAACACATTTCAATTTGCGCTTCTTAACCCCTCCCATAGATTTAGAATTTGAGCTCAAAATTTAAATCGAAGCATTTGCAAGCATTAACTTAGATAATAAAAAATATAACGGTTAAAGATAGTTGTTGGTTACTCTAAATTTTAAGGCGCCCTCTAACGGTATTTTTTGAAAATAATCTTTAAAATTTATTTTCAAGGAAATATTGACATAAAGAATAGTTTTTATCTAAAAAGGCAAACGAATCGACCAATTTTTCCGTTCTTTATAGTCATTTGAAATTTGAACCTCCCCACCTCCATCGAACACAGTTAAGTTTGCGCTACTTAACCACTTCCAACGATTCAGATTTTCATCTCAAAATTTAAGTTTATGTCTAAGCTTCTAAAAAAATTTTATGAGATACAAAAAATAACGGTAAAAAATAGTTGTACGTTACTCCAAAGTCTAAAGCGCCCTCTATCGTCATTTTTTGAATTTTATCTTAATAATTTATTTTCACGATAATACTGACATAAAGAATAATTGTAGTGAAAATCGCAAATCAATCGACCAATTTTTCCGTTTTTTATAATCATTTGAAATTTGAACCTTCCCCACAATTCAGTTTGCTCTACTTAACCACTCCCAATGATTTAGATTTTGAGCTCAAAATTTAAGTTTATGTCTAAGCTTCTAAATAAAATTAAGGAGATGCAAAAAATAACAGTAAAAAATAGTTGTTCATTACTCCAAAGTCTAAAGCGCCCTCTATCGGCATTTTTTGAAATTTATCTTTATAATATATTTTCAAGACAACAATAACATAAAGAATAGTTTTAGTGAAAACCGCAAACGAATCGACCAATTTTTTTGTTTTTCATTAGCATTTGAATTTTTGGACCCTAAACTTTAATGACGCCTATCTCCTTCGGAAGATGTTTGGGACCATTAGTTTCCTATTTATTATTGTTTGTCTTGACGTGTACTATCACCCCTTAAAGTTTGTATCATAAATTTAGAAACACCCTGTATATCAATTAGAAGACAAAAAGAAAATGTTTTCCAAAAAATATAGATTAAGGGAACATATAATAAAATATAATTTCAGTAGTTTTTTAGCAGCCAGTTTCAGAGGTTATAGTAACCCCAAATAATTAGATAAGGAGGCATAGTTTAATCAATTTTAATCTATCGAATAATATCAGTACTTATAAATATTCTGTTCGTTTTTTAATGTGTCTAATAACCTATAACTTGTGGGTGATATTTTTTCTCAGTTTTTTAGTAATGTTTTAATAACGTAAAATGACAAATCGCGTTTCTAATAATATTATATGGCATTTATTATGAAACAAAATATTCTGAATTGTACAAGAAAGTTTAATTTAATTCGCTGGATTATACCGCATTCAGATTTTAACAAAATTCATTTAAACCGCAGAAGGATTTAAAAATCAATTTCTAATTAAAAAACAATAAAAAAGCTTGTCTGTTAGACATGACATGACTTTTATCAGGAAGTAAATACATAATTAAAGATGAAATTCTATTTGTTATTAGACTACTTTATTTCCTATTCGGCTGCTATTTCTAGTTTGTTTAGAATAGATTTGAACCTCTTTTACCAAACCATTTATTATTAGAACTTGCACCTAAAACTAATAGAATTGAACTTAGTAAAGCTTTTGTTGCTGTGATATGTATGTTTATGTTTTAGTTTTGTAAAATATTTGGCAATATAAATGGACCTTTATTTGTTTAGTGGTAGAAATAAATTCACATATATTCATTAACTCTTCCTAAAATATTTAATATATTGTTGTTTACTAAATAACATTATTTTATTTTATTTATTTCGAAGAAAAACCAACTACTCATAACACAACCATAGATACTCATGGCACATAGCACGCTGTCTAGTATAATGGGTACATCTATTAAATTTTATGTAAAAGAAATGAAAAGACAAGTTGACAAAAAAATTGGGATCTGTTTAATAAAAATAACATTTTTATTATTTTTTGTATATTCTTTAACTATCGCTGACAGTAATATCATTTTCTAAGCGTTCACTTAACATGATGGTAAATTGACTGTTAAGTGCTTATTGCTTTACAAGTCATTAACGATTCCCACAAAACTAATTAATTATTTGAACAAGAGGTACTATTTAAAGAATTCTGTCACTCACACATAGGGAAAGCACACAGCTTAATGGTAAAATAATATATTTCAATAGAATCATTTGCTCTATAAGGATATCGTGGGTCTTAATCAACGATGTTTGTTTAGAAACATGCAATATTAATTACATTAATTTAGAAATTAATGCATGTAATTACCGTATGGATTTCATAATATCGACGTCTTAAATGCTATTTAGACTTTTATATATCTTATTCAATCCAATCTAATATTACTTTGATATAAATAAAATAAAAAAAACACTTATATTTATGAAATATACCTGATTAGCCTTTTATAAATTTAAGTTTCACAGTTTAATGTTTTAATAAAAAATTTAGTTTTGTAGAGTTAGCAGTATTTCATGCAATTTTAATACATTCCATAATCATGCATTTAACTTTAATATTAGCATTTGTATCAAAACACACATTATAAGAACATACAACTAAAATCATAAAACTGTAATGAACATCATTTTAATTATAGTATAAACTACGAAATCTGTAATATGCTATTATTATACTATAAATATTTATGCCTTATAACACTAACATCATAACACTTTTTTGGGAAAAAATACAAAATTTTACACCTTTTATATAATAAATTAAAGTATTAGCTCTTTAAACATGGAGAGTTTTAGTAGAAATGAAAATTTTTGTTCTTTAACCCTAATGAATAAGATCATGTTTGATTGAAAAAAAAATATTATTAACCCTCCAAGCGTCTTGCAAATGAGTAAATTTGTAATGTTGTTTTCTCTGCATTTTGTCTCAATAGCTAATAAAATATGATTCTTTCAATATTACATAAAAAATCTTATTTAAGAATATAAATGTAATATTTGAGAGTCTTAATCATTCTTTAATACTTTGAAAATTCATTAAATTTATAGAATTATAATATCTTAAACATTGCTTATATTGCAGTGAAACCTGGAGCTTAGTGTACGGAATATTACGGGACAAACGCTTAGAGGGTTAAAAAGTTCGATTTCATATTATGTCAATTGAGAATCAATCAGTTGTGTGTTTCAGGTTTCGTAGAAACACACAAAAAAATGAAATTGTTTTTTTAGGTGCGTTCGTAATTTTATAATACGTAGCACCTATAGTGATCGTTCAGTCCGTCCGTCTGTCCGTCCGTCTGTCCGTCCGTCCGTCTGTCCGTCCGTCCGTCTGTCCGCATATAACAACGCAAAAACTACCCAACCGAATCGTTTGAAATTTAAAATACATAATTATTACATAATTTTGTCGAGTCATTTCAAATTTTATGAGAATCGGATGGATAGATCAATTAAAGGGACGATCAAAAGTATTCCATTACATTACGGTCAATGGGGAAAAAAGTTTCAAATGCATTTTAATCGTTTGAAATTTAAAATACGCAATTATTACATAATTCTGTCGTGTTATTTCAAATTTTTTGATAATCGCGTGCATAGATCAATTACAGGGACAATCAAAAGTATTCAATTACATTATGGTCAATGGGGAAAAAGTTTCAAATATATTCTATACGTTTGAAATTTAAAACACATAATTATTACATAATTTTTTCGAGTTATTTCAAATTTTATGAAAATCGGATGCATAGATCAATTACAGGGAAAATCAAAAGTATTCCATTACATTACGGTCAATGGGAAAAAATGTTTCAAATGCATTTTAATCGTGTTACACTCATGCGAACTTAATAAAATTTATATGCAACTATAAAGTACATATTATACTATACATCTTACATAATTTGTGGTGCAAAGAACATTTGTTATTGATTTACAAGGCCACACAAAAGTATTCCATTACATAATGGTATAGGGAGAACATTGTTTGATGAGCGTTTTAATTGTAATTCACTATTTACAATGTTATGAGATTGATATATGAAAGTGATATTTTTAAAACTTCGTTATCGTTCGAACGCACCTAATTTGCTACGCTTCACGTGCAATTTCCAACTTGTTCTTTTTTCTTAGAATAACCTACACCTTTATGTAGCTCATGTCATAACAGTTCGGATAAAATTGATAGTAGATGTTGACCTAATTTTACTTAAAATCATATTCTTTACATTTTATGTTTAAATCAAATGTTTCACATTCATTACAGTTTTTTTGCTAACACAGAACAAGTAAAGCGATTTATTTGAAAAACTAAAACTAATTAACAAAATAATTCCGCTAATATTTCAAGAATTTTCGTCACACTAAATTTACTGGTAAAGTTCTATGTAGAAGCATTTTTGTAAATAAGTTTTTATGTCAGTTAATATTCTGTCTGTGCCAACTATAATAACATTTTAATATGATACAAGATGTGTTTTTTTAAATAAATTAAATTGCTGAATTTATTATTTTAGTCATAAAATATAAAATATGTATTGTAATAAATTATAAAATTTTCAAAAATGATTCTGCAGTTAAATATAAATTGTAGTGCTCTGCAAATGACATAGAATTGGATATTCCATTACTCTAAAGAAATAGATAAAGTGGTCTAACATTTTGAAATTCTATAGAAATTTTTATTGCCTTTGGGTTAAACCCGTTTTTATAGAAGCAATAAAACAACGTTCAAGACATTTCTCAGAGAATTGAAGCATATATTACGTTTTTTTTTAAATATTATTGACGATTTATAGTTTTTATGCGACTTCTTGACATTTTAGGTATGCTTTATGTCTATAACTTAAAGATAAAAGAAACGCTAAGTTACATATTTTTACACATATTACTAGTAAAATATTTTAGTTTAAAACTAGGTTACTGAATTAATAATTAAAAGGTATATATATTCATTCTTATATACATTTGGAACATTTATTCGATGAAAAAGAAAAATAAACATATCAATATTTTGAGAAGAACGTTTTTTTAAATACGAAATATTAAAAATTATAACTATTTCTAGAAAATGATAAACAGATTAGAGTGACGTAATGTAAATGCACCTATTGCATCGGTAATGCGTTTTTAATTTTTGAACTTTACATATAAGCCCCAAATATGTTTTTCAAACCCAAGACTAGAAAACCAAGAAACTTGACTAAGAAACTAGACGAAATATTCAGAGTTGTACAAGAAAGTTTAATTCCATTCACTGGATTATGTAGCATTCAGATTTTAACAAAATTCATTTGAACAAAAGACAGATTTAAATATCTATTTCTAATTAAAAAACAATAAAAATTTTTCTCTGTTAGATATGACATGAATTTTGTCAAAAAGTAATGTATAATTAAGGATGAAAATTCCATTTGTTATTATACCACTTTTTTATATTCTGCTGCTGTTTCTAGTTTGTTTAGTATAGATGTTGAACCCCTTTTACAGAAACCTTTATCAGGGCTTGCATCTAAAACTAATAGAATTAAACTTTATAAGGCTTTTAATGTTATGAATTTATGTATGTTTATGTTTTAGTTTTGTAAAATATTTGACAACATAAATGCATTTTTTTGCTTAGTTGTAGAAATAAATTCACAGCTATTCATTAATTTTTCCTAAAACTATTTACTATATTATTATTTAATAAATAACATCATTTTGTTTCATTTAATTCGAACAAAAACTACCTACTCATAACCATAACCATAGATACTCATGGTCTATATCACGCTGTCTATAGGAATGGGAACATTTAGTAAATTTTATGTAAAAGAAATGAAAAGATAAATTGATTTAAAAATAAATAAATCGGGATCTGTTTAATAAAAATAACATTATTATTATTTTTTATGTATTCTTCAACTATTGCTGACAGTAACAGCATTTTCTAAGCATTCAATTAACATGGTAAATTGACTGTTAAGTGTTTATTACTTTACAAACCATTAAAGATTCCCACTAAAATAGTTAAGCATTTAAACAAGAAGTAGAATGTAAAGAATTCTGCAGCAAAGCAAATAACGAATATTACAGTTAATGACAAAATAATATATTTCAATAGAATTGTTTGCTCTATAAAGCTCTCTTGTGTTTTAATCGACGATGCTTGTTTAAAACATGCAATTTTATTTTTACTAATATTCAAATTAATGATTAAACAGAAAAATAGATGTAATTAACACTTAAATTTCATAATACCGATTTCTTACTTGCTATTTAGGTTTTAATATATTTTATTCAATCCAATCTAATATTACTTTGATATAAATAACAGAAAAAATATTTCTATTTAAGAAATATACTTGTTCCATATTGATTAGCCTTGTGTAAATTTAACTTTTACAGTTTAATGTTTTAGTAAAGTATTTATTTCTATACAGTTAGCGGTATTTCATGCAATTGTAATATATTGCATAATTATATATTTAACTTTAAAATTAGCATTTGTATGGAAACACACATTGTAAAAACAGACAACAAAAATCCTAAAATTATAATGAATATCATTTTATCTAGTTGGATGTGCCAATCCCAAAACATTCTTCTATCTCATACGTACATTTTAATATTTAAAAAAATATTTACTCATTTTAATGCTTTAATAATTTTAATTCAATACCATACCAAATTTGATTTTTATCTTAAATTTCTGCTTCAGTCAATTAATCGGAGTAAAAACGAATTCCGTCTCTGCACGTGCCGATGGACAAAACGATGTTAAGCAGATTTTTTTTTTCAAATTTAGGGATGACCTACTTGACTTACCAAAAAATATTCATATACAAAAATTTAGTTCAGTTCTAGAACTAACTTCATACACTTATAGGTGGTGCAATATTGGAAATGGTATAAAATTCGCTATTGCAGACCCGGATTTTTTTTCAAATTCAGGGAGGATCCACTAGCCATAGCCATAGACTTACACAAATAAATTTGGTTCAATTGGATGCATAACTTCATTTACTTTTGGTCGGTACAATATTGAAAATAACACAAACATCACGATTGCAGCACCCGCTTCCAGCGGATTTTTTTTTTTTTTTTTTTTTTTTTTTTGCAAATTCAGGGAGGACCAATTAGCCATAGTCATACACTTACACAAAAAATTTGGTTTAATTCGATGCATAACTTCAGATACTTTTGGTCGGTATAATATTAAAAATGGCACAAAAATCGCGATTGCATCGCCCCCTTCTGGCGGAATATTTCAAAACTGAAATAGGACCTGCTTGCCACAGTCAAAAACATTCACAAAAAATTTGGTTCAACTCTATGCATAACTTCATACACTTTTTGATGGTAGAATGGCGACATACACACAGACAGACAGACACACAGAATCACGGACAGACAGACATTTTGTAAAAACATGTTTTTTGGAATCTCTGATCCCTAAAACGTCTAAATCCGTCGAAAACCCAAAGTCGAAAAAAATTTCCATTACAATACTTTCTTCCATTGAAGATAGAAGAAAGTAAAAATGGTATAAACTATATGTGTACAATATATTAAATCTGGTGTGTTCGCTAGTTTTATTATGTGTGTTTGATGCATAATTTACTTAACGTAACTGGCAAAACTATAAATATGTATGTCTTTTACCACTAATATCATAATATTTTTTTCGGGAAAGAATACGAAAATTACACCTTTTACATAGTACATTAATATATTAGCTGTTTAAACATGAAGAGTTTTGGTTGGGATGAAAAGTTTTCTTCTTTAACCTTAATTAATAAGATCATGTTAGATTGAAAAAAATATTTAAAAAATTCGATTTCATATTATGTCATTCAAGAATCCAACAGATGTATGTTGCAAGTTCCGTATGTTGCAGGTTAAAACAAAGAAAAAGATTAAATTGTTTTTCTTTTTCCTTAGAATAACCTACACCTTTATGCGTCTCATGTCATAACAGGTTGGATAATATTGATAGTAGATGTTGTTCTAATTTCACTTAAAACCATATTCTTTACATTTTTACGTTTTAAATCCAATGCTTCACATTCATTATAGTTTTTGTGCTAACACAGAGTAGATAAAGCGCTTTACTTGAAAAACTCAAACTAATTAACAAAATAATTCCGATTATGTGTCAAGGATTTTCGTCACACTAAATTTACTGTTAATGTTATATGTAGAAGCATTTTTGTAAACAAGTTTTTATGCTTGTTAATATTCTGTCTGATGCCAACTATAATAAAATTTTAATGTCATACAAGATGTATTTGTTTAAAATAAATTAAATTGCTGAATTTATTATTTTATTCTTAAAATATAAAACGTATATTGTAATAAATTGTAAAATTTTCAAGAATAATTCTGCTGTTAAATATAAATAGTAGTGCTCTGAAAAGGACATAGAATTCGATATTCCATTATTCTAAAGAAAGCGATAAAGTGGTCTAATATTTTGACATTTTCAAATTTTATAGAAATTTTTATTGCCTTTGGGGCAAACCCGTTTTTATAGTAGTAATAAAACAACGTTCAAGACATTTCTCAGAGAATGGAAACAGATATTACGTTTTTAAAAATAAATATTATTGACGATTTATAGATTCTATGCGACTTCTTGACATTTTAGGTATGCTTTTTGTGCATGAATGAAAGATTAAAGAAATGCGATCTAACTTACATATTTTTACAAATATGACTAGTAAAATATTTTAGTTTAAAACTAGATTACTGAAATAGTAATAAAAATATACTTATATACAGGGTGTCCAGCAAATTACACCCTGATTTCAAAATTAAATTTCTCCAAAACGAAGATCGATAGTAATATGCGGTAAACGGTTTTTTCATTAGGTAAGCTGTAAAAATCTTATACAAAATTTTCGAACGGTGAATACTTTGAAAATATTGTGTTCTGATTGCAAAGAATGCTTTGATTTGACATTTTTCTTGCTTTAGATTGCTGCCAGAGAATGTGTTTTGCGGCTTAAAGTGCCATATTTCATAGTTGTTTGAAATTAAATTTTTGAAATTTCGAAATTCTAAAAATTTACCTCGAAAAATCTTTAAAATATTGCACTGTAAGCTGAAAAATTATTTCTCTGCAGGCAATCTAAAACAAGACAAATGTCAAATCAAAGCATTCTATGCAATCAGAACGCAATTTTTTCAAAATATTCACTGTTTGAAATTTCTGCATAAGATTTTTACAGCTTACCTAATGAAAAAAAAAAACGTTTACCGCTTATTACTATCGATCTTTGTTTTTGAGAAATTTAGTTTTGAAATCATTCTGTGATTTGCTGGACACCCTGTACATTCTTATATACTTTTCAAATATGTATTCAATGTTAAAGAAAAAGAATCATATTAATTTATTGAGAAGAATTATTTGTAAAATACGAATATTAAAAATTATAAGTATTTCTAGAAATCGATAAACAATTTAGAGTAAAGTAATGTAAATGCAACTATTGCCTCAGTAATGCGCCGTTAAATTAAAAAGAAATAAATACAAGCCCTAAATGTGTTTTTCAAACCCTGAAATTATTAGGTATAACTATTTTTTCGGTTGGTAGTTAAGGGGATTAAGTTGAGTATCTTTAAAAACGCATTTTTGTAATTTTTTACGGATTATTTAAAAGTTGTTTTGTTTGAAACATAGTTTTTTGTTAATAAAATGTATTTTTATTAAGCATAATTTTAATCAAATATCCTTTTAATTCTTAATGATTTAAAAATATAAAACTAAATGTGTATTTACTTAAATATATGTGACGATATTCTACTTAATGAATATTTTATCAAATTGAATATGGAGGTCCAAAACTAGTTAAATAATGTGTTTTTGTAAACATTTTTTAGTAGCTTTAGTGGACATAAGCATTTTTATAATAAATTTAAGTATCTGTCTCAGAAAACAATAATTAGCCAGTGCTTAGTATTAGCGCATATGTGACCCACTGTTAAAATAGCGAAATTGTGTATTTACTAATCTATTAGTAATGTATAGCTAATAGAATAGGCTAACATCTGAAATATTTTACATTATAAATTTTGTTTATTTTTTAAACTTTTAAAGAGTTTTAAATGTGATAAATATGCGGAATTAGCAGATATACACAGATTTGCCAAGGATCATGACAATATCCTTAAATGAACCTTAAATTTGTATCACTTTGTATCTTTAAAACGATTTTGTTGTACCCAACCACAGTGTGAATATAAGAAAGGCAGTTGATAGTTGTTAAGATTTATTGTTTTTTTTTGTGAATATTTGGAAAATTGTATTGAGTAGTTCAAAATACACGTAAAATAATAAAATTCAAATACACGTAAGTATCATTTACTGAGATATAAAACTATACGATCGAAACAAGTTCAGAAAGAAAACATTTTATGACATTTTTTGAGAAAAATATAGCTGCATCGAATATATGCTTTTAAAAATGCTACATTAAACAGCTTGTAAGGCATTTTTAGATTTTGTAAATCAAAAAAATATATGCTAAGAACATACGTTTTTTGTCATTTGTACTACAATTGCGTAAATCATAACAAAATTGATTTTTTTTTCTTGATATGTGTTTCACGACATTTTTCGAAATTGAGACGTAAATAAAAACGTATTATTCAAAATAAATATATAGAATGCTACATTTATGTGTATTTTTGCAACTATATTTTGTGTAATTTCAACGCATGGCAAAATCCTTATTTTATATTGCTATCATCTTTATTTCAAATTTTTTTTATCTATATTAAACTATCTATTTTAGTATAAATTTTCAAATAATATTTCATATAAATTGCTGTCGAGATAATAATTGTACGATTGTGCACAAAATTTAAGGACGAATCCCAAAATGCCAATTTTCAAGGGATTTTCAAGTGAAAGTTTTCACGCGAATATCCAAAAGAAGTAATATAATTCGAATAATTACTATCCCTGCATAACAGCTAATCCATATAACATCTCATCCAGGTCACACATGATCACAAGAGTCACAGTTACTACAGCGAAACAAAAAATAGGAAATTCTATTCGTCTCTTTATGAGTCTCAAATGACTACTAAATGTGACTCCACTGACAGGTCATTGTGGATGCTGCTTTGCGGCGAGTTACCAGATGACTTTATAATGTCGTTTCATTGAGACTCTCGTGTGACCTCTTATCTGGAGACTCAATTTCAAAGTCTTTGTAAACATTGCATTATGATAAATTACCAAATATTGTGCCATTAATGCCACATGATGACGTTTCATCCCTTTTCACAGTGGTTCACAGTAGGGTCTTTGTCACCATTTGACAAAGTCTTGTCACAGAAAGTTACCATGTGTTTTTAATGGAACATTATTCGGTAATTTATCATAATGCAACGTTACAATGACTTTGAAATTGAGTCTCCAGATGAAAAGTCACACGAGAGTCTCAATGAAACGACATTTTAAAGTCATCTGGTAACTCGCCACAAAGCAGGTTGGTTGGTTGATTTTTGTCGTCCGATTATCTACGCTAATGGGATATAGGACCAGGGGGAGTGCCCTCCGTGGGGGTCTTTCTAAGGGACCCTAACCCGTATTTACGCAAGGTTCGAAGAAAACCACGGAAAACTCCGAACGGTTAGGCCGACAGCCGCGATTGGGTTCGAACCCAGCACCTGCCGTCTACCAGTTGAGAGGTCCGAACCTCTCGGCCACTGGTGGGGCCGCCACAAAGCAGCAGGCACAATGACCTGTCAGTGTAGTCACGTATAGTAGTCATTTGAGACTCATAAAGAGACGTATGAAATTTCCTATTTTTTATTTCACCGTAGTGTCTGTGACACTTGTGACTATGTGTGACCTGAATGAGATATATGGATTATATGGATCAGCTGTTATGCAGGGATAGTAATTATTCGAAGTATATTACTTCCTTTTGGATATTCGCGTGAAAATTATCGCTTGAAAATCCCTTGAAAATTGGCATTTTGGGACTCGTCCTTAAATTTTGCACACCAGTGTATGTATCCAATTTTATATATCTTCCTGTGAATATACAGATGAGAATAATAATTTATATCAATGCACATATTGCACACTTGAATAATTATTTTTAACCTATAACTAAAAAAAACATAAATCTCATTTTTTAATCGAATCATGATTAGCTGCAGATTAAAAAATTCTAGTATGTTTACGGATTATCAATAAATTGTTTTTATATTATGCATACTATAATTTTCTCCTTAAATCATATAACCGATAAAAAAACTACACACCAGTGCAGTTCCTTTTGCCACTGTAAAACAAAAATTGAACATATGGCATTGCATCGCCGCGATGAATAAATTGTTTAACCTATTGTTTTTTTTTTGTTTTTTTTTGTTTTTTTTTTTTTTTTTTTTTTTTTGCTATGTATTCTTTTTAAAGTTACCAAATAATCCAAACATGACGTTGAGATAAAATTTTGCCGCATTTTATAAATTTTATAAATGTAAACGTCATCAGTTTACTTTTACGCAAATTGAAACACATACACATATACATATAGATATAATTCCAAATTAAATGACTATTTTACGTCTTATCAAAATTCCTGTTTAAAATGAAGTTTATTTAGCAGACTGGGTTTAACTGGTAGAATCTTTGTGATTTTGCCGTATGAAAACAATATTTTATTTTTAACACAGCAGCGTCACAATTTTGATTGAACAAGTCAGGATGCTCCCGTAATAATACGTTAAAAAAACCGAAATTTGGCAAATTTTTAATATGCCAAATGGCACTTTTCAAATGGCAAATTTTTACTAGTTTTATATTGTAGTATAAAAGAAAATTACTGTTAAACTTCTTAAACTAAGCCAAATTAAGATCAAAGAAATTATTGTAACTTTATTAAAGTTAGAAAAATTTAAATTTAAAGCTCTTCCCATAAATATATAAGAAATACTTTTTGTTTTCTTCTTCTATTTTTTATATTATTTATTCTAAAGTATGAAATTCGCATGAAATATTATTGAAAGTCCATAAATTACGTTATTATTACTACTTTATTCTACTATATATTATCATTACATTTTTTTTTCAGATCAAATAATTAATAATTTAGAAATTTTATACAAGTTACCAAATTTATGTATTATTATATTATTTTACCTAATTAAATTTCATTTCATAAATACATAAATGTAAATATATACTGAAATAAATTAAAATGCATAAATAATAAGGATAGTATAAAAACGATAACAAAAAGGAAATCCCCATTCCTGCATTTTTGAGGAACTGTACAACCCTACGTTATTACAAGGGAATGTTCGAATGTTCATTGAATCGTCATCGAAAAACATAATTTAAATTACACTATTACAACAACTCTTAGAATGATATTATTGACCTTTATGCAATGGTAAAAAATGAAACATATCACATTTAAATTATTTTATCTGAATGCGGCGTTATAGACCTAACTAATGGATGCGAAGCACTGCTACTCTACGCCTAACTGTTTATATCCATTTTTCTTCATTAGTCCCTCATCAATTGATATTTTCAAGAGATTTTAGAGACTTTTCTATAAAAAACTCATTGAATTATTTTTTTCTTATTTTTATTCTGCTTAAAATAACATCTAAATCATACTTCTACGTTAACTCGAACAGGAAATATTATTGTTATTATTATTAATAAATTATTTATTTTCAAAATCTAGCTTTCAAGCAATAGTTGTGATAGAAATCACTTCCTGTAAAAATTCGTCTTTCTTCATGATGAGCTTTTTCCCTATTTAACATATTTAAATTGTTATAACGCAACAACCATTAAAATAAACTTTTTCTAACATGGAACGTGTCTTTTTCAATTGTTTTATTTCAATTTTGATTCAGAAAATTAAATATATATATATTAAAATTTTGAAGAATTGTTTTTTTTTTAAGTTATATCATTTTTAATGATTTTATTTTATATAATTTTAATTTTTACTATTTGTTCAAATTAACATTTTTCAAATGCTAAAGTAAAATAAAAGCATATGAATTTATGCTCATTTAAATTACAAAAAATCTACAAAAAAGTATTTCGTGCTGAAACAATTTTTAACCACCCTACATTTTAATAAATTTTAAATTAAAAAAACATAAAAAGATTAATCATATTATTTTGTTTAAAAATATTATGGTTAACCATCACATAATCATTCAAAGTTTTAACTCAACAATATAAAATTGTTTTAAAATATGACGCGGACCCTCTTAATTAAAATACAGAAATTGATGCTTATTTATTAATGAAGAACTGGTGATACATTTAGAAAGATGTAATTTTGCAAAACCATAAAATAATTCTTCGTTTGAATGTCACTGATTTCAACAATTTTTTATAACGGTAAGTTTCCATAAAAAAACAAAACTGTCATTTTTAAACATACATCCCTATAATTAATTTCCTTCTCAATAGTTTATTTTTTCAATAAAAAGTATGTTTTTCTTAAAATTTAATAATAAAATAGAAAAAAAATGTGCATTTTACTTAAAATTACTAATCAGAAATTGCAAAAGAGGTTCTAATCACATATATATTTAAAAAAGCAGATTTTAAATACAGGAATGAATATAAACCACATTTTGTTATAAATGGTTTATTTAATATTACACAAGTAATTTAAATAAGACAGAAACACCAGTATATATTTTATTCTTTATCTTAATTTTGTGTTCAAATTAATAAAAATAAATGGAGATATATTATTCATTTCTAGAAATATAAAGTACATAATGAAGCCCATAAAAAACAGAAAATAAAATCTTCTCTTTAAAAAATCATTATTGAACCACCGATAATTGTATTTTTGCGTATCGCTGAAAATTGAAATATGAGATTGAATTATTTGCACATCTAAAATATTTTAATGAAAGTTCAATTATTAAAATGATGATTCCATTGGGTAGTTATTTTTTCATTATTGATGAAATGATAATATTCATTCGTAATAAAGATGAATTAGATATATCTTATAAAATCTGTTATTCATGCAATTTGCTTCGAACAAAAATATATTTTTTTTCATTTTACAACATAATTAAAAAAGGAAACCATTTAATAAGAAATATTCTTCAGTAAAAAAAATACGAATTTGAAAAATTTATTTCTTAAAGGAGAAACTTATAAAAAAAAATTCTTAAATTAAAATGTTTCAGTTAACATTATTTTAAAACACAATTATATATTATTGTAAAGTCTTTAAGCATTTATTTTAATTCAGAATGATTTGCTTTTAGACTTATAAATATAATCATTAATAAATTTATCGTTGGGAGATAATTACAAAAATGATGTCATGTAATTTGCAGAAATTAGAATCAAATTAGATGTAAATTAGAAATTATTTCAGCTTTTTATATAGATCACCTTTTTTGGTAGTAGAATTTTGTTTAGCATTGATTAAAAATATAAACTTATTTAATCACAAACGATATGTATTGCATGAGGCAAAGCATTATTGTGTTTTATGTTTAGTTATGTTATTGTTAATGAAAGTATTATATGTTTAACAAATAATGTGTGTACGTCGCTAAATTTTTGTAACTTTTGTGTGTGTGTGTTTTTCATTTTTGAAGAAAATCCATGCATTAAACATATATGAATTAACTTTACGCTATATTACATAATTTTGCACTTATTAGATACCATATTTAAATATTAAATTATCATCAGACTACATTGTATTTTACTATTAAATTTATATCCGGTAATACACATAAGTGAGATTTCCATGCCTGGACATGTTAGAAGAATTATTTATACTAATAATTTTTTAAACAATCTGAAAAAATAAAAATACAAGAGAATTTTTTTTTTAAATAATGATGAAATAAATATAATTCTCAATAGGAAACTTGAAGAAAATTTTAAATTCATTTGTAAGAACTATTTAACAGTTCATTATAACCGGTGGCGCTAATAAGCCACATTTACCCATTAAGTCCATTAATCGTGTGTTTATCTTCATCAGGGTTATATGAGCACTGAAATGTAACCTGCTCTGATTTATTTGCTTCAAAAAAATTTTTAATGATCAGAGTCAGATATGTTTACAAGAGTTTTCTCATGTCGTGTAAGATTTTCATTGTATTTTGAGGGAAGTTCTTTGAAAGATTAATTCGTATTCGGTCATCAATTCTTCTTTTAAGTAAACTATTTCTTCTTTTGATATCTAGTTCAAAAGCTTGTACGGAGAATGTTGTAAACATACTGAGAATTATTGATACTGAGTGGAAATGAAGGAACAAAGAGATGGCCTGAGAACGAAATAATGTTTTTCATTATAACAGAAGAGGAATTTCTAAAGTATTAATTTAATTTATTAACATGTGAAGGGGAAGGGAATAAGCATAGAAGTACCACTTTAATGTAATCTTATATTAAATAACGGGATTTATTTAACGGGGGTAATCCCAAGTAAAAATTACAAAGTATCAATTTAATTGTTCGTTTTTTGAAAAGGAAGGCAGAGCAAGATAATTTGTGAACGGAAACCCGTCACAGTGCTCAATGAAATTTAACTTGTCATTTCCTCAACGACACGGAAATATATTTAAAATCCTTAGTAATTTAAAATATATTATTTTAAGACGTTATATTTGCAAGAAAGACAACATTATAATTATGTCGCTTCCCAAAAAGAATGTTCCACCCCGACTATTTTTAAAAATTCCATTAAAGATAGATACTAATATGTCCATTAATATCTAAACCCTATAAATGCGTTCATAAAAGCACTTTCAAGAAACTTGCATCTTCCTCTTGACCGAACTACTACTCACAAAAGTATCCATGAGAGCAAAAAGTATCCCATGAAAAGAAATACATGTAAACGCACCAGTTGAGGATTCTCGAAATTATTATTTTTTGCCTAATTTAAACGAGCCGTAGAAATATATACATGAAAACGAATAAACGAATATACATGTACATGAAAAGTGAAAACTCTATGGAAAGATGATTGAGGAGATATTGACATCAAAAAACTACTGTATTAGGTTATAATAAATCAAAAGATATGGATATCCAACACGGTCTGAAGATTGCGTGAAATCTAAATTTTTTGTGAATGAAGTATGGAATTTACTGAAAGGAACTATTATATTAATTCAAAGTGCAATTTCGAGAGCGTTGCTCATACTGATGTGTTAAAATCTTGATTACGCCTGCAAAACATTGAAGAGTCCACATCTTTCATTACAACAATATATAGTCAAATGCAGACCGTACAGCTCAATAATCGATAGCTAAACACTTTTATGAACTTGTCATCCTCAATTTGCTGTCCCTATCATCCCTCATATTAACCCGATGGTCGAAAAATTATATTATGAGGTTCAGAGTAATATACTCCAATAGTCATCCATGCAAAATACTGCGATTCTCCGGGCAGACATTTTGTACGAAATAAAAATAGATATCGCCTGATTATTGCCTTTAGTCAATTGCAAATGCTGTATCTTTCGTATATGTTCTTTAATGAAATCAGAAATTATTTTGTTCTCAATTATCCGTCGTATCACTATATATAAATATTTATGTGCTGCGTGAGTGTGTGCGTACATGTGATTTTATAAAAGAGAAGCTTGAACAAACACCATTTTGAATTGCCTTTTCTCGATGTTATAAACAAGTAACACAAATAAAAATACTGTGGAAAAAAATTCAAGAGTTTTAATTTTTTTCATAAAGTTTTTCAGAGATAAATGCTCTAAATTTTTATAAATATGAAATTGAAACACTCTACATATCGGGCCGAATGATAATCGAACAGCGAATTTTCTGCAACACTTCTACATCTAGTCGTAACGCTATGCCGCATTTCAAAAGTCGGATGTATCTGATAAACTGTCTGTATTTTTAACAATCTCTAAAGCAAAATCTCACTCATACAAAAAAGGGGGGAATTAATTTATAAATGTGGAAATTTACGGGGCGTTTTTCTTTTTCTGCAACATTCCAGAATGTAAACCAAGGTGCATTACGTATAAATAAAAAAAATGCGCTCAGATCTAGATTGCTATAAAAAGTAGACTTATATTGTCAGACGATAAATTTAACGGGGATGGATAGTAAATTTATTGATATTGGCCGGTAGGCGGCAATGCAGACATTCACCTCATGAAGTTCACGGCTGAAATTTCAGAATTTGAAACAACTCGATTAGCATATTAAAACGCAATCGGTCTTCCAAGTTATACCTTATTTGCAAACAACCAAAAGGATATCTTGTATGTTTATCATTGTATTTCTCTGCACCGAAAGTTCTAAAAACAGGGATTCTTGGGAGATGGAAAACGCAATGGTAAACTTACTGTTAACCGCTACATTCCGACTTTGAGGTTTATCCTCCAATATATGACTTCACAGACCGATGTCTGTTTAATATGGGAATCGAGTTTCAGCTAATTGTAGAATTTCAGTTGTCAACTCGGAGAGATGATTATCTGTGTTTTCACCCCCCCCCCCCCCGTTGTAATATTAATTAATCTTTTTAAATACTGGTTTATAACATTTGTAATTTTGATATTTAATAAAATATTGATTTTAAATAAATAGATTTTTTAGAACGAAATATTTTTTGAAATATGACAGTTTTTTTAACAATACATTAAAGGATTTTTAAAAATGGGTTGATAAACACCGAAAAACAAAGTTAATTTTGTTAGCCATAAAACTAATAAAAAGATTATTGAAAAAATATAATTAGTTATTGCCATTTTTTAGATTTAAGCAAATTAGAATGAATATTTTTAGGTGGACTAAGATTTTATATCTTTCATACACAGATTGAAAGAGTAGTTTAAAAAATAGGGTTTTAATTCAATAATGAAAAAATGACATACATAATGTTATCAAAAAATTATTATAAAATAATGTTAACCTTGGAGAATTTTTTTTTTAATATACATATTCAAATAGTTGCACTGGAAAAAAACAATATTTACATTTGTAAATATTTAAGAAAAAAACGCCATTTTCTTTTACACTTTTCAATAGAAACACAATTTTTTATTTTATTTTAGCTGATTAGATGATACAACTTTCTCTAATAATAATAATAAAAAAAAAAATATAGGTAATTTTTTAAAAAAGAGTGAACTTAACAAGTGTAAAGATAACATTTCAAAATAATAGATAAATAAAATATCAATGCAAATGATTTCCAAGATGATACTTTCTTTTCTAAGAGTACTGAGAAAAATTTAACCTAAAATTTATTCCAGCCACTTCAAGTTTTTCGAGTATGCAGACTTTCTTTTTTTAATGGAAAGCACTCTTGAAATAAATACTTTGCCTCAAGAGATTGGATCTTTTGCAGTTGACAAAAAGTATATTTGAGAAAAAGATATCAGTTTTTGAATCGAAAACATCCACAGCCGTTAAGGTGCACATTTTTTATATTTATTGAAAACGTTTGCTGAAAGTATGAATTTGAATATAAACTATATCGAAGATTTATTCAATATCCTGAATTCAATTCCATATCATAAATTATTTGAAAACCATATCAGAGTTTTTTTTATAATTACATGTAATTCTATGCTTAAATAAATAAGTATATATAGATAGATAGATAAATATATATTCAAAGATATTTGAATATAAATACTTTTCATAAATCTCCGTTTTAATGATTTTTATTACTTTCCAGTAATGTTGAAGCATTTGCGAACTGGGTTTGTCTGTCGCTCTGTCTGTACTGTAGCTCACTTAAGTACCGTTAGATTGCATGTAATTCATATCCAATATCAAATCAATGAGGTGTGTATCATTCAGGGAACATTTACAAGATTACTTAAAATTATTTCGTTATATTATAGTTTATGTGGCAAAATACTTTATGGGGAATTTTGATAGTGTTACACAATCGTAATGATAATGAAATTTAAGTACGTTATTGAGGTGCACGATGGATAGAAGATGGTTATTATAGAATATGTTATACTTACAGTTTAAAGAGCGCGTTTAGAGAACTAGAAAAAATTTTCGTTATATTAAAGCATATGAAGAAAATTACTTTGTGGCGAAAAAAAAAAGTTCGCAACGTTAATAATTTATTTAATTGGATGCTTCTTTATTTTGTGGCATTTCTCTTATTTAACACTTTCTTATAAAGTTGTTTCTACTTTCGGTTTGTGTGTCTGTATGTCCGCCTGTTTATGGTCTAACTCTAGTAAATATACTCGGATTGTCCTGAAATTTGTTGCTGTATGACGCAACAAATAGATACAATAAACTATGCTTATGATAGTATAATCCCTATTTCATATATTTTTGCTGCGGGTTTTCTTTTATTATTTACAGGGACTATCAAACGTATTCCGTTATATTAGAGCCAATAGGAAAAAATCGTTATGAATAAATTTGAAAGACGTTACACCCTATCAAATATAATAAAATTGATATACATATGCGAAGTGGATTAAAATGCGCATTCTGTAAAACATCCGTTTCAAATAATTTTTATTATTTATTTATAGAACCGTACAATGGAGCTCGGTACATAATGGCATAAGTGGGATTTGTTTGCAGTGTATTTAAACTCAGTTAAACTACAAACTAAACTATGACAATTTCATTAACATATATAATGAAATTAATATGCATTGCTAAGGCCTACTATAAATTATTTTAGGTGAAATATGAAGTGCATAACATTCAATGGGATATACAATAGATTTTTTATAGGATATTCTAGCAGAAATACTGTATATTAGCAATGATGTCATGGAATGCTTTTTAATTAGGCTATATGCTTTTAAGAAGGGGGATTGTACTTTGTGCTTAAGCACAAATAAATAAATAAAAAACGTTAAAGAGCACAAATATTATAAAGTAAAAGATGTTAAAAGCATACACCTGTTTCGGGACTTTTAAAGTCCCATCATCAGTGCTAAAAATGTGTAAAATGTAAAAGATAAGTCACATTGTTAAATAAAAATAGAACCGTGCATCACAGCTCGCCTCTATGGTGAACTGGCCATGAAACGTCGCAAAGCAGCAGTAAAAGTAAACTGACACTCGTACTCAGAAGGAGACCAATCAGACGTCTCTTCCCACTGGAAGAGTGCAAATCAAGGAGAATAGGAGGGGGAGGGGGGAGGGGGAGTGATATTACAGGAATGGAAACCAGATTTCAGAAAATCTTGGAGTACTGGACATGTCATTAACCAAATTACTAGAGTTTTTCCATATATGAAAAGCTTTTCAAAAGTCTAAATCATAAATTGATGAACAATATTGTATTAGAGAGGCTTCGGAAAATTTAAAATTGTGACTATTGGACCAGCAATGTTTGGCGATAGCGGAACGTTTTGTTTCACAATTTTTAACGTAAGCTCTGTGTTCTCCCAAACGCTTTTTCAAGGAACGCTTGCGAATGCGATAAAAAGTACATTGGTCAGACGAAGCGTGCTTTGAAAAAGCGTTTGGGAGAACACAGTACTTATGTTAAAAATTGTGAAATAAAACGTTCCGCTATCGGATATATAATATTTGACTTCCATTTTACTCTCCATGTCCATTATTTTCACCATTCTTTTTCAAATATATAACGGCTTAATTAATCTAAAATGAATTTAAATGTTACGTTTAAATATACATATAAATACACACATCTTCCAATCTCCATATTTGAAAATCCGTATGGGAATTAACACAAATATTAAATATCAATTGTTTTCGTGAAGGAGCCTTTTAAATAAACTTTATGCTTTTAAAAAATTCGACACATATCTTTTACAAATTTAACTTATGCTACTTAATATTGTGAAAAAATGCGTAACTAAACAAAAAAATAATTTTTGTGAAAAAATAATGTTTATTTATTAAAATGTAAATCTTTTAAATTACATATTTATAAAAATACTATATTGGCCTAAAAAGAAGGAAAAATGAAGAAAGAATGTTAATAAAAATTATGTCTCTTGTTTTTTTAGGATATTCGGAAAGAACACACGTTTCCATAAGTAAAGAATTTATTTTAAAGAGTTAAAATCCCTGAAGATGTTTTATTTATCGTCGTTGAAAGCAAGTATATTTCAGAACATGTTTCCTTATTTAAAAACATGTCTAGACATAAAAGGCATTTATAAACAGTTTACTTTTAAAAACATCATCAGCCAGAAAAATCAACATAGATATGCTTTACGTATGTAAATCTTGATCCACAAAGCTAATAACGATTAACTTTTTAAAAATTATTATACAGAGTTGTGGGTATTCTATGATAGCATTTGTTAAAGAATATTTTTATTATTTTTTTATTTATCATTCAGATAATATTGGATAAATACATTTTTTTCCGGTGACACCGTTTACTTAAAATTCGCTCCTTTAAAAAAAATAATAATAAAAAATGCTGAAGTATCGGTATCCACTTTAAGCATTTTTAATGCAAATTCTTAACGATTCTTTATTTTTTTATAATTCTGTTTATATATATAAAATTACAGAATTTGATCATTCGCTGGGATAGACATAGTGCACATGTGATACTTTTAATTGGCTTTGCAACTGCATAAAATTTCAGTATCATTATTTATTAACAACAACATAACATTCTAATACAATAAACATCAGCATAATATACATTAGTGATAACATGTATTCATTTGCAAAAATTTTTATGACAGTTATAAATTCAAACTAACAATGTGTGTTATTATGTGTGTATTATATATATACATTCTTTACTTGGTCACAATCAAATATTTAGAGTCTTCAGTAACGAACCTGGATCAAATTTTACATAATACTATAAAATCTAAATTTCAGATTGTTTTCCTTCTTATTATTTGAGTTTCTTCACCGACCTTCACCAACCGCATAACTTATATTTTTATCTCTAATTGTAACATTCAGCAATAGATGATAAAACAGAGATTTAGGGAAACAAAACGTATTTCAGTGCATAAGGATACCGGGTGTCCCAAAAATTACTGATGGATTTTAAAATTCTATAACTTGCAAACGGTGACAGAAATTTAAAAATTTTTGCAGGAGGGTTATGTATAATGTCAGGAGTTTTTTACCATAATTTTTTTATTTTAGTTTGCATCTTAAATAATAGGTGGCGCTGACGGCGATTGAAAGCCAGGTCGACGCTTCACTCAGCACTGATCACTTGGCCTTCAATCGCCGTCAGCGCCACCTATTGTTTGAGATGCGAACTAACAAAAATTACTGTAAAAAAATTCCTGATATTATACAGAACTTTCCTGCAAAATTTTTTAAATAGCTGTCACCGTTTGCAAGTTATTGAATTTTAAAATCCATCAGTCATTTTCAGACCATCAGACTCATCAGTCATTTCAATCCATCAGACACCCGGTATATACATATATATAATTATCAAGGATATACATCATTATAATCAAATATTTATTAGGCTGTTGACTTTTTTAAAATCAAGATGTTATATTAATGTATAATGTAAAATTTTTAAAACAAATGTAGAATTTTCCTTCAGATGCATTCCGTTGGTTGCAAAAAATATTAATTTACAAACATAATTTTAATTTAAGTAATAATCGTATTTAAAATATTATCTTTCAGCTTTATTAATGTGCTACTTTCTTTTTTTTAAGATTTTCCAAACTTAAGTAAACACGTATAAATTAGGCAGTTTGTAGATATTTTTTTATGATAACAACAAGTTAACTTTTATAAACTTAAAAAATGTACAGAATTTTACGCATAAATTTGCGTTACGTTTAATTTATACATTAAATTTTATCCATAAAAAAGACATTCACATATTTAATTCTGTTATCTATAATTGATATGATGTTAATTTAAAAATGATCATTGATACTGAGAATGATACTTCTTGATTACATAAAATGCAATTTAGATTCTTTTCTGCTTATATGAAACTTTTATATAAAAATTTTGAAGTACTATACATTTGAAGTTGAATTGCTGCAAAGCCATTAAAGTTTAACAAGAGAAGATTTATTGCTCACGTCACGTATTTCCGGATATTACATGAAATGTTGTTTTTTTAAAGTACTTTAAAGCTATCATTGAAAACATCATTTATAATTTACCAAACCTATTTAAAATTCTTATAAAGAAGTTAATCACAATAGTGTACATACGGTTTGTATTTATTGTATTTTTTATATGTTTGGAAAACCTTAAGGATAAAAATATTTATTTTGCTTAACAATTAAATGAGGTTGCTATATGTTATAAGTTTGAAAGCAATAAATTAACTAAGCAAATATATATAAAATAATAATTAAATATAGTCTTAGAAAGTTCTATATGTTCTTTCTATAGAAATTTGTATCCATAATGATTCATAGATAGATAACTCTATACCGTAATAATTTGTCGTTAAATTAAAGCAATTGCAATACATTATATTATAATATAAGAAAAATATGTTTAAAAATTTTTAGCTTTTTTGCATATGGCTATTTCCATGCAAAATGTCGTGTGTCACATACTATGATTTTTTTGCTACCAGAATTTTAGAACGGAAAAATGTGGCATTATTTTTTCGGAGATACATCATAAAATGAATAAGGTAAAGCAAACTTTTCGACAATAACGGTGGGCAACAACCATAGCGGTTTTCAGCAGTGTGACCGACACAGCAAGTTTGCATGGAAATAGACATATCAGATATTGAATTATACTATAGTTAAGTCGAACTTAGTGAAACAATATGCTATGTATTAATTTATGTCATTGTTATATGAGATGTAGATTAAATTAGTTAGAATAATTTTAGTAGAAACTTGATATAAAATTATATCTCATATTCGTGCCACTACATGGATTCATGTATGCCATTTTTTCTATATCTCCGTATCATTTTTAACATTTTACATCTAATATGCTATAAGTTTATTATTACTGTAATAAATATAAATAAAAATTAGCATATTATACGTATAATCTTTTCAGTCCTGAAGCAAATGTTTTGTGGCACTACAAATACCAGTTAAAATTATTATAAAACATCCCCAAAGATGCATCAGTATGTGTATCGATGCTTCTATCATGCACACATGTATCTAAAAAGACCAGATAAAATTTAGCAATTTTTGAAACATTTAAATGAATTTAAAGGGTGTTTTTTAGTTTCCCCTCCAGGCGATATCAGGGCTGAAGGCGATAATTATACGAGATATTAACAAACATATGAAATTTTTTTATTCAATTATTTATGTTATTCAATTTAACATTAGAAACAGTATATTTTGAATATTATAATTCAAAAACGCATCAAAAAGTCTGCTAAAAATTTTCGCCTTTTTCAGGAGATATCATCCTCTTTGTAGATACCCTAATTTGGCGATACTGGCAAAAAAAGGCATCACCGTAAAAAAATACATTGCACTTTCGATCTCGAATTATTTTAATTTATTTTTTAACTGATGCCTGATGAAAGGCAAAATAATGTAAAAAAAAATATCAAACGTTGAAATTTAGTAACTGTGTCAATTTGTTCTTCTAGAAATGCAGCCTTTTTAGTTATTATGTGTGAACATTTACTAAGTATAACTGTAAAATCTGGAGGACATTCTAAAGAGTTAGATTTCATATGTATTATAAAATTCATTTTTATTAATTTATATATTGTCGCAACATGAATATTTATCTCATTTTAAATATTTTTGTAACTGGAACTATATGTCTACAATGAACTGTTGAGAAATTAAAGGTCGGAGATAGATAACATATTGTACACTGTATATATAAGTAGTTGACATATTTTATTATAATTTTTAACATTCTAAATTGTCTCTTCTCATTGGAACCTTTAGGAATGAAATATTAAGAACTCAATATCGTATGCATATGTTGTCTTCACATACGTTACACATTCATAATTTGACAGTTCTATGTCTCAGGAAGAATAAAGAAAATGAGTTCCACGATTTGATGCTACATACAAACAAACAATTAAAACTGCAATTTTTAGGATATATTAAACGGAGATTATATCATATATAGCTCGATAGATCGATAGATGGGTTATATTAGAAAAATGGTTATTACTGAAAATTTCAGTTAGGTAAAATAGCCATAAATTTGCACATATCTATATTCTGATACAATTTTGAATTTTTTTCGGTATGACTTGATTATTCTAAAATTTTAAATAAACTTTTATAAAAAATAATCTGTTTTAATTTTTGTGTAGTAGGCGACTTTTCCTTTAAATGTGTAATTTACAGAGATATAGAAATAAAATTAAGAAATGTACACTTAATCTCAATAATGTAGGGTTAGGTGCGGTAATTTGCACAAGGTGTGATTCGGATCTCGTCCGTATTGGATAAAACATGGTACGGTAATTTTTTTCATGCTTGATATTGACCTCATATTGTATTTCTCCTTTTCGATTTTCCTTGTCGTCACTTGTTTAAATAATTTTTGATATCGAAAAGTTTTGAAACAAAGTATACCAAAATCTCTTATAAAGAATTTGTCAGTTTTGAGTACTAATGGTCACAATTATGCAAACAAATGCGTATAGCGAAGTATAAAAAGAAAATAGAGTGATCATAATTTCCTCACGAGTAGGTGTACATAATTACCCTCGGTACTACTAGGTTATCCCGTCGATCAAAAAATTATCGCCAAACTATAAGATTAAATGCAAATAATGGATGATCGTGAATGTCACATTCACGAATTTTTATTAATATTCTACTAATTATTTTTTTCGTTATTTAAAATAAAAATTATATCAATGTGTATAATTTGGCTATCAGTTTGGCGATTTGTATAATTTGGCGAAATTGGTCGACGGGATAACGGAGTAGTACCTTACCCTCAAACTTTTGTGATTCTGAGATTTTGACAGGGGAATTATAATTACCCTATTAACTTAAAAAAAAAGAGTTATGAGAATATAAACTTTAAAGAGTTGTTGGATCAAATTTACTGCCTATGTACTAAATACACCACTTTCAAAATAGAAAAAAAGTAAAAAACAAGTTGAATGTAGATACTGCCATTGCATAATTCAGTTTCGCCTCCGATTAGAAAAAAAATCGATAGAGGTTTTTTAGAAGGGCGACCCCGTTTAGAATGCAATCAACTAACTTCATTTTTCTTGTGTTTATCAATATAATAGCAAACAGAAAGGCGTGAAATACCCAGTTGATTAGCAATTTCTCCCTGAGACTTTGGAATTGCGGAATAATAAAGAGATACAGTTTGAGGTGCTACTTCTTCATTGACTAGATTCATCAAAAACGGATTTTTTCTTTAGTTTAAAGGCTTTTTTATAGACTCTGGGAAAAAGGAAATGCATTTTAACAATAAAACGAGTGGAATCCCGTCGAATTCGACGAATGAAATGTTTAAAAGACCCGATCGATTTGGCTTTAAAAAAAAGCAAATGTAATTACATTGTTGAATCAATATATAATAAATATATTTCCAAACTTAATGTCAAGTTTTCCAGTTACAATTTGGCATGCAAATATTTAAACATCTTCAGTTAAAATTGTAATCTGAGTGCCTGCGAAATCCAGAAATTTTATTTTATATGCACTACAGAAAAATAGATTTATTTAAAAAACTAATTTCATTTTTACTATGACATTATTTTCACTAACTGAAGTCATCTGAAAGTAAAATCTCAATCTCAGTGTCCATAATGAAAAGAAATATTGAAATGTAATATCGTTATGAGTAAAAATGCGATGTTTTAAATAGTGACGTCATTTTCTCTTCAAATGTTTTTTAAAAGTTACTGTTATTAGTAATATGAAAAAGGCGTCGGTAATAATATTGTAAATTCATTTTATCTGGTTGCTGAATGCCATCATTTTCCTCATTTAGAATATTTCTTACTTTGCTTTAGACATTAATTTTTATCATAAATTATTTTCTGTTATTTTATTTACATTATTAATATTATTTCTCAGTAAATATATATTTTACCTAGTGCATAATTATATGCAATCATTTTATTGTGGTTAAATTTTACGAAAACAATTAACTCTTTTCTTTTAAATGCGAGGGCATGTTCACTGATGAAATAAAGTTTGTGACTTGTGGAAAGTAATAATGGAAAATAAATTTTTATTATCGAGAGAAAAGTTGCCACCATTTTGAAGAAATATCGTAAAAAATCATTTAAAACTAAAACTAAAATATAAAAATGGAAATAAATTAAAAAATAGCTAAAATGGGCACAACTACAAATAAATAGCTTTCATTTAAAAAAATAATTATCAAAATCGGTTCAGTAGAAAATTCAGGGCTGATGACCCGATATTTTTAGCTTGTCTGAAAGAAATAGCATCGGAGGCTAATATAACAATGTTGAATATGTAAAAAGTGGTTATAATTACCCTTCCTGACTATACATGTAGAAGATTATACATATGATAGCTAATAGAGAAATGATTTATACCCAATTGAATAATTCGGTGTGTATGTTAATATATTTCAGCAAAACGTTTCACTGTTTTATTTATTCCCATATTTTTTAGTCTAAGCGATGAAAAACAAACAAACAAATGTGTTATTAATTAATAAATTACAACGACCATTTTGTTGCTTGTCAAGTTCAACCACAGCTTTACATCACACATTTTATCTCTATAAAAGCGCGATCATACACACTGTCTAAGTGATACTTTAAACTCATCATGCAGCATTAGCTGCAACAATTTCTCGGAAAGCGGCGTGTGATTGAGATTTAGTACGTGAAACATTTCGTGCAACTCTTTCCATTCCAAGAAGAAAAAGTTGCGCTTAGCTCTGTGCTGAACGCAATCTGACCAATAGCGTAGAAGCAGATTGTCTACGTCACTGCTCAAAATGGTAGTTGAAATTAAGATGGCGACTGTTAGTGTATATGCACGCTCGTTTGTATTGAAAAGAAATAAAACATTTAAGAAATTAGACGCAAAAAATGGCTCTTTATAAGCGATGAAGAGTTCAAATTAAGAAATATTTTAATTGGATTTATGATGTCACATACCCGCACACACACAAAAAAGGATCGTTCGGATATTACAAATAGCAAACGCCGTTCATTTTAGTCGAGAGTAAGGTACAAATGTTCTAAGTAGTAAGTAAACATTCATAAAATTTAAAAGTTTTTTTTATTATTAATCTTACATTTTGTTTAACAATGTGATTAATTGCAGTGTTAATGAGTTTTGAATATATATTTTACTGTTTGTGGAAATTTGATAGTGTTTTGTTTATATTTGTCGCCAAATTTGCCAATGTTAGTAAACAAAGTATTTTTTTTCATCTTGAATGTAATATTACACAAAAATATTAGATGAATGTTATTTCTTGTTATATAAATCTTACAATACATCCGATTACAATATTTTTACTGTTCCCAATTTTTAAGATCATTGCACATTTATACTTTTTACCTTTTATGCACATATCCTGTTAAATTATATTAGTTTACTAGTCGTATTTTAAACAAACGAATTAGTAACTGGAAAACATTTATCAGTTGTACTGCTTAAATCTCTTTCTAAAAGTGTTTTGGAATTTTATTAGACGAATTATTAATGTAAACATTGACTTAATTTCTTTATTATTCGGTACTTTTCTTATGGATTATTGTATAATATTAATATTAAATATTGTAAATATTAAAAAATAAATATTGTAAATAATATAACATTTACATATTGTATTAAAAATTAAATAGTGTAAATAATATAATAGTTAAATACTGTATTAAAAATTAAATAGTGAAAGCTCTTTAATCATTTAAGCAGCAGTTATATTTTCCAATCAGTTTTATTCATGCAGTATATCCAAAATTTCTGAGAATTAATTCAACTATTCTAAATTATTTATCAAAGATACTTTTTTTCTGTACGAGGCAGACGTGAAATATATAATGCTCTTTATTGCACTTTCATGCTATATATTTTTAAAATCATTTTTCTTAGAAAAAAAAAAGGCGTTTGCAAAATATGACTATTATATATTATTTTTTAAAATAATTTTTTGAATTACAATTATTTGAAAAAGAATTTATTTCTGATGGGTACAAGATTAATCATATAATTTTCATCCAATTCAGAGGTCTTTAAATAATGTGTTTTAGTAAAATGAAGAAGTCTTGGGATATCCCTTATCTTTCCTTTTTTTCTGTTTAAAGTCTTTTTTCAGAATAAGTGGAAATATGACTGGAGTATTTCTGCCTAGTTGTACAGTAATATTTTATAAGAATAATGATTATGTTTTCCAAATTTCTGCCAATGGTTAGATACAAATAACAAATTTGCTATTTTTAACATATTTTCAGAGATATGAAAATTGACAAAACACTATCAAAGCTCATAAAAAAGGTAAAAATTATCAAAAATCACTTGACATTGCAATTAAAATTATTGTTAAATAAAAATGTAAGGTTAATTATTTTAAAACTTTTTAATTTTATAAAAAAATTAGTTACACAATTGATATTAAACATAAAACGTATATGAATCAAGTTTACTTTTGATTCTTGAAATAATATTTTTCTTCATACAAATGCAAACTTTTACAGATCAAAAAAATTTTTGAACTGAAGATTGGGGTATCATAGCTTCCTCTTGTGTGTAATTGATGAAATATTTAGAATGATGCATAAAAAGAAAAACCTCCTGCTCCATTCCCCTCCATTGTCCCACTTAACCCCACTCTCCCCTGTATATCCTCTATATATTTAAACATATATATATTAACAATGTATATAAATATAAGAAGTATAAATATATATAAACAAGCATATTAACTGCAGTAAAATCTATCCAGTATTTATTACATTTAAAGTAAAATACTCAAAAATTATCTATTGACATAAAATCAGCATATACATTAGCATTTTTTAAAAACTAATTGAAGCACTCATTTTATCTTTAAATACGCAAGTTTTAATCCTTTTTTGCCCTGTTTTATTCTTTTTATTCTTTTTTTTCTTTTACTATCTTTTGAATTTTAAATAAAAAATAGAATGCCCAACTATATAAGGGGGGGGGGGGGTGTATCGTGCTAAAAACTGGATGAGAAGTTACGGTGAAGGTTACTAAATATATTTTAAGAGGTTACTTATCACGCGAAAAATCTCACTTTTTAATTCTAATCCTATGGAAAAAAAATATTAAGATATATCGGTTGCATTTCAATATTTTTAATGATTTTTTATTTTAATAAATAGCTGAGATTTGTACAAAGGCAGGTTTTTCTTTCTTTTCTTTCTTTTTTATTTTATTACTTTTTTTTATTGTTTTTAAGGACATTTTTACTTTTGAAACCGGTTCCGAAAATAACAATGCGCCTATTAAAAGTATCCGGAAAAAAAGGCCTATGTACAGATTGATTTAAGCTATCCAATGCAAAAAAAAAAAAAAAAAAAAAAAAAAAAAAAAACATTTAAAAATACATAACTACAAAAGAGATATCTTCATATTTTTTTCCATGGAATCAGCGCTAGCGAATGGGACTTTTCTCTTGATTAAACTAGATTCTAATTGACGAAGTATAAATAAAACAATATATCTGTTTTTAATTCTTGCAAAGTGTGGTAACACCACAGGTTTTCTTTTAGTTAAAAAAAAAAAAAAAAAAAAAAAAAAAAAAAAAAAAAATATATTGCTGCTATTAAGGAAACTCAACTTTTTATAAATATAGTAAACTTAATATACTTATATACTTATTCATAACTAAATATACTTATTCATAAATATCGTAAATCTTCAGAAATATACCTGTTTATTGTACAGTATGTCATACTTTGCATACTATCACATTACTTTTCCTCATGTAATTCGTTTTTACTATACCTTTTTAAAAGTTCAAAGATTAAAATAGATATGAAACGTATCAAAAAATTAACTAAAATGGTATCAGATTAGATAGCAGACAACGAGAGCTCGCGGAATGCGCCAACTGAAAATCGGTCGACTCGACTATTTTTTGTGGTAAATCCGCTTCCCAAGTTAGGAGAAACTTTCTACGCATCATCCAGCAACCCTTCGTGGCTGGCCCCACCTCTTTTGCATCAGAAAATGTTGCGAGTTGTGTTTAAAGTTGAGTTTAAACACTGAATGTGATCGTGCCTTAAGAATCCATTACTGGACAACTACTACGAATAGCATAAATTTGAACAATACGCCAGAAGATCCATATATTTTCTTTAGATTTTTAAAAACATAAAATTCTATTTAGAATTTTGCTGTAGTATAATTTTGAGTTCGAATAAAATTGTGTTACTTGCACCGAACACTAGTTTTAATTCATTATAAAATTTTAAATTCAGAATTTTCTGGTAATAGACTAAATCCATTTTGAAATTCATATGCAGATATTTTGAAAAAAAAAACATTGTGCAAAAAACAGTCTATTTACTTTATATCTTCTGTCTTATTGAAAACAAATGCAAAACGAAAAGCAAATACTTCAGAATATCATGATATTTAAAAAATGAAAAAAAATATCGATAGTAATACAAAAAAAAGACGAAATAGAATGCATTCTATTTTTATCCTTCTTCCATTTTATACTGAACCTGTAACTGACTTTTATTTGAAAACAGAATAACGGCAAAAGTTTCACTATAATTACAGTGTTTTGCTTTGTTATCGAAAAGAACAAAGGGTTTTAACTACAGTTTTGAAAGCTTTTTTTTTTCTAACAAACAAACAAACAAAAAATCTTCTTAATTTAAGCTTCCAAGAGCCTCTTTTTATAAAAGGCGGAAAAAAGAAATAAATGACTACAAATATTTTTGCATTTTTTGAGCTATTATTTTCAACTTTTATATAAATGAAAATTTGGAAAAATTTTTCTTTAGATTTTTATATGTGGAAGGAAAATAACAGTTTCAAAGAAATATTTTTTTTTCACTCACGTCTGTAATCTGCAAATTATAAGGGGATTATGTTACGTAAATCGTGAATAAAAATATGTATTAAATTAAATGTAGAAGAAAGATAAATCATATTTCTTTGTAAATATTTAAAACAAGAATTTTGTGAAGCATAATTTCAAATTTAAATAAACAATATAAAAAGAACTGAAAAAACATGGATAGAATATTGTTTCTTTTTTTAATTAAATGAAAAATGTAGTCTGTACAAGTAAATTTAATTCAAGGAATATGATTCGCTTTTACAGGACTGGAATTCTAAAAAAATACATAATATTTGAGATTTCATAGATAAAAATAAAAAAAGAAATATTTAAGTACATTTGTAACTGGAAAATAATCAATGATGAAATTATGATACACATTCTAAACAAAAATTGGTATACTTTTTTTTATTGTTTATAGATAGTTTATATAGCATGGTAAATATAAAAGTAATGAATAAGAAAAAATAAATATGTATTGGACAACTGCATTTAAATTATACTTTAAAACTTTGCATTTAAATAAAATAAACTTGCTGAATGAAACATATAAAATAAAAGTGATATTATAATTAAAAAAAATGTCATTTGAAATCACTTCCGCAAATTAATGAGTTTGCGCTTAAGGTGGGATATGTGCGAGCAAATAATGTTATAACTATCCACCATGCATTGCGTTGCTAAATGATATTATCGTTCCTTTGAAGGACGCAGCAATTTAAATAGGCCGGGAATAGTACGTCAAGCGTAGCAAATGGTGTGCATTCGACCTATAATGAAATAATAAAAAAATCAGATCTTGGTGTAATAGTATACAGTACTTAGGATACTGCTTTTAGTTATACGCGAAGTAACTCGTAATAAATCTCAACAACGTATATCAGTTTCGTAAAATATGAAATAGTTTAACATAATTAAAATGCGCTCCAAACAATATACCCATGTACAGATTGCATATTTTAGTATATATTTCATACATGCATATCAATTTTATTATGCCCAAAGAGTGTCACATCATTAAAGTTTACTTAAAACTACTTTCTCTCATTGATCGTAATGTAACGAAATGCATATAATTGTCTCTGTAATTAAACTAAGCATCCGATTTACAAAACATTTGGAATCACGCGACAAAAATTTGCAACAGATATGCATTTTAAATTTCAAAGATTCTATTAGATAGTTTTTGCTCTGTTTTAGACGGAAAGATAGACGGCCAGACAGACAGACGGACAGATAGATGGACAGACAGAAGAACGGACGGACGGGTTGTCTGAACTAAAACTATAGGTATTACTCGTTTACATAATTACGAACGCACCTAGAAATGGTTGGAATGATTGCGAACCTGTCTAAACAAGACTAACGTGCAGTAATTTTTACCGGCAAAAGGATGCAATTTTGTTGAAATTCATCTGGGAAATGGTTTCTATACATGGAGAAATTTGCTTATTAAAAACAAGTGTTACAATCTGGTCATAAATGTCCTGCTGCGGCCGTATAAAAACACAACATCCACGTCAGGGGCACCGAGTTACCGATACAATGATTGACATTGTTTGGCCGTTAAACAATCTTCCAAAGGGACAAAAATTTACCTCCGATGCGACGGTACAGGTTTCAATGCACGATTGGACCAAACAAAAACGAAAATTTATTTTTTCGCCGAAGGAATTCGACGCTTTTCCAAACAATGGAATTGGTGTCTTAACGCAATATTTGACCTTTCTAAACGAAATGTGTACGCTGTAAGTTTAAATATATACTACTTTTTCGTTTTCATTCAGTTTTGTGTTTCTTTTATTCATGTTCCGCTTACTGTTACTGTCGAATGGGTGTTATTTTAACACGCCTAATATATTCTACATCATACTAGAATGATTAAAGTATCTTAAGTAAAACGAAAATATTAAACTATAATGAACCAAAATGTATCCTAAAAATAAATATAAAATGTATGTTTTGGCTTATCTATTCATTTCCATTTAATTTTTATCTAAATTATAAATAGCTTGGTACATATCATAAGCGGCATTTGATGGTTTAATATATAATTAAAGTAATGTAATTAAACGCAACAAACTGACACATCATGTGGTAGTGCTATGATAATATGTAATTTTATCTCAAAAATAAACAGAAATGCATGCAAGGAAGTTTGCTAAGCTTGGCAGGTAATTCATTAAACATGTTTTTATGACAAGAATAATTACTTTCACTGCGATTATAAAACGGTTTATTCCGAAAGTGCATTAAACGGACAAATATTTACTTTCACATGTGTTTTAAAATCTGGAATAGAATATTAATTGTAATGCATTTTGTTTTTAATTTTCTTGACAAGATACTTGGTGTACACATGTTTTATGTAGTAAACGAAAAATATTATGTGAACAGTTGCATTTCTTCCGTCTGAAAACTGTTGAATGTTTATTAATAAATATATTTACAGCGTTTTTTATTTAAAAAGTAAAAACGGAACCAGTATAAGATCTCAACCAGTATAAGATCAAACTCTTGTGTATGACTGTCTGTCTGTCACAACCTTTTTACTCGTAAACTATGAACCATAAAAAGTTCAAACTGAGGTAACAAAAACTATTTACCAACCATTTATCAATAATTAAATATTTAGAAATATATTTTGGAGGGAGCTAGGAGAGCTTATTAAATTGCTTGAAGAAAATAAATATATTCATTGTATAATGACTGTTTGACACCCCGGGGTAAGTTTGACACCTTTGTAGGTAGAAGCGTTTATTAATGTTTTTAAATATTTATTGCTATTTTTCATTCAAGTAATTAATCCTGGTTTTCTTACAGGTCTTGGGCAGTAAGAGAAAAATGAGAACCTATGAAAAATCGCCAAGGGTACAATAATTAAATAGCCAAGTACATTATCGGAATTACACTGAAAAGAATCTGGCAAACGCTGTGACAGCTGTCTATACTAGAATAATTAAAAATATATTTACCGCAACATTTCAAATACCACATGGTACTCTTGTCAAAAAGTGCCTTGGAAGATACATTAAATCTGTTGTTCGTCTTACAAACCTTATTTATGAAGAACAACAGTTTATTTAAAAGACCTTTAGAGTTGTGGCTAACAATGGTTTTTCCTTTAACAAGAGTCAAAAAACAGAGTTTTTAAGAATTTCCCTTAAATATTGTCAGGATGAAAATTAAAAATGCCTTAATTGTAAAAATCTTATAATCCCTATATTGACTTAGAACACTTCAGGTAATGATATGATAAATGCTATTACCCACAAAAAATAAAATAGAAAGTCATACTTTTCCAAATAAATCGTAAAATTTAATCAAATTTAATAACTGATGCAAAAGTACACCTCTTATATAATATAGGATACCTAAGTGATATAAGAGGTGCACTTTTGTATTTTAAATCGGTATCTGAATAAACTTTGCCATAAATAGTCTATTGGCAGCATAGAGTTAGATGAAATAATTACCGCAAACCCGGGGTAATATTGACACCACATTTTAATTTTTTCCCTTGCAGTACTTATCGTACACATTTGAATCCACTTTGATATTGAAGAGATTCATCAGGTCGACAATCTTGTAT
This sequence comes from Maratus speculifer, assembly GCA_964019185.1. Taxonomy (NCBI): domain Eukaryota; kingdom Metazoa; phylum Arthropoda; class Arachnida; order Araneae; family Salticidae; genus Maratus; species Maratus speculifer. The sequence continues at coordinate 171,473,707 of OZ025289.1, read as the reverse complement.
ATGGCAATCTTCTAGTAGCCCTTGATCACAGTTCTGCAGGCAAGTGATACCTCAATGTCTAAGTGATACCTAAGTGATATAAGAGGTGCACTTTTGTATTTTAAATCGGTATCTGAATAAACTTTGCCATAAATAGTCTATTGGCAGCATAGAGTTAGATGAAATAATTACCGCAAACCCGGGGTAACATTGACACCACATTTTAATTTTTTTCCCTTGCAGTACTTATCGCACACATTTGAATCCACTTTGATATTGAAAGGATTCATCAGATCGATAATCTTGTATATGGCAATTTTCTAGTAGCTCTTGATAACAGTTCTGCAGGCAAGTGATTCCTCAATGTCATACTAATGAAATAGCTATCTTAGATTATTTATTACATAATCACAGCGACACCATCAGTAATACTCTCTAGCATGAATTTTTATGCTTTTCGCACATGACGCAATCGCACTGCATCATAATTAATTTGAACATTATAATTTTATTTTAACTGTTTTAGTTAACAACATATGCAAATTTCATATAAATAGGTTTCTTTTTTAATGAATTATCACATTGTTGGGATTTTTTCTTAATTTTTGTAAGCGTGTGCACATTTAGACTGTTTATCCGTCACTGTGTATAAGCATTTTCTTTTATTTATCATTACGCATGAGATTTGTGATTCAATAATTTTAATAATTAATTTGTATGGGTGGTTTTTAGTATTGCTTTTAATGATACTTTTAAAGCTGTAATGAAATATTTTACAAATAAATTACTATAAATTTTAAGTAAATACTTTATACACATTTGCAGTTTATTAAAACTATAATTATAGAGCCTAGAGCAAGTATGACCTGTCAGAAAGAAAGATATCAATCGTATTATTTTAATCAACAAATTATCCGAAATAAAACGAAATTTCCCATTTCATTAGAAGCTGTCTTTTTTTATTTATGTTTAGAAATATGTTTATCAGCTTGTTTTCATACTTAAACTGTTTTAAAACCGGAGGCATTGAAAATAAAAATCTTATCAGGATATCACATTTTAATTTAGGTATATATTTTATTTTAAATTAAGAAATGGTGACTCTGCGTGGCAAAATATTTTAAGAATTGTAAAGGTTTAAAATTTAAATGTTCTAATTTGAAATTCATTTCTAATCATTCCAAAAGAAACTGTAATACGTCAAATTTCATAAACATAACTCTCAAAGTAATTCAGCTGAGCTGAGTTTTTACTTCTTCATAATTGATGCTGATAAAAGCAGAAATTCATTTAATTATTCATATGTTAAAATTTATGCAGTTAAACCTCGTTAACATGAACACGCTTAACATGAATTATTTTAACATGAATTGTTTTCACTGTACCTTTTAAAAACAAATACAAAGATTGAATACTGATAACATGAATTGCTGTTAACATGAACAAAATTTTGATTCCCCTTGAGGTTCATGTTAAAGAGTTTAGACTGTACTTCTTTTGAACATATATTTCTAAAATACATAATTTTTAAAACACAATTTTGAAAACAAATATAAAATTTAAATTACAATTATTTTCAGATAAATACATTTCTATCTGTTTGAAATTTCATAACTACAGCTCGTTTCGCCGTGTAGTTTTCAGCTACGTTTCAAATTCTTTCACCTTTATTTCATCTGTTTTGTTAAGTTACACATAAACACAAAATTAAGTGTTCCAAGTTTTAATAATAATAGTTATTAAACTATTTGAATGACTCGTTATTTGCAATCGCAGAGTAAAATTTGACAAAAATTCCAAATTTAATGTCAATATGAAAAAAAAATAGTATTTGATTAACTTTTGGTATAATTGTGACTCCCTAAATTTTTCTGTTAAATGTAAATTGAAAACATAGCAAAAATATACATCAGAGGCTGCTTCAATATTTTACTGTGGCAATTTGGCTATCAAAATACATGTATATATATATATATATATTTGTGGTACATTTTAATTATTGTTGAATATTATGTATATATATATATATATATATATATATATATATATATATATATATATATATATATATATATATATATATATATATATATTGGCCGAGTAGAATGTTATTTTTATTAAAATATTTTAAGTTAAATTTTAAACGAAATTGCCACAATTATTTTACTTTGATTTAAAAAAAAAATCCCAATTTAAAGATATTTCGCATAACCGTGCGAATAATAGTATGCAAATTATTTTTACTGGGTGCTTATTTTGTTTTTAATAATTTTTTTGCATCTCTTCAAAATTAATGCTAACTACGTACATATGCGTTCGATATATAGTCGACAGGAAATATTCAAACGTGTCTTTAATAATAATTAAATGATCTAAGCAGTAAGTGCAGTTTAGAAGACTTCGCCAGAATTCTTGAAAAAACTGAATCATGTTCTTAAATATCTATACTAGGTTATTTTAATGTAAGAGAATTGATATATGCGCAGGACGAAGCGAAATTCGCTGCATGCGTGGGAAAAATATGTGCATATGCTGAAATTCTAAATTGCAAAAAAATATAAAGCTAATAATTCACCGAATTATTTAGATAATTAATTTAAACATACATATTGGAGTTGAAACTTGAAAAATATTGAGAAAATAAACTCTAGTGGCTTTTGTGACGACAAATTAACCTTCTTTAAGGAATAAGCAGTAAGTTTTAGCTATTTTATTTTTGACATTACCACCGTATAGTAAAATTATGATCACGCCAATGTGAATTTATTTTGCATTACGTTTGGAGAAAAAATACAGATTGCATATAAAATGGAATATGTGATTTCTTCTCATAATATATTCAAATGTAGCAATTTAGTGATTTGATTGAAAAGGATCTGTATTAAGAACTCGAATTACTAAGAGTTTCTCACAAAATTGCAATTCGTTTGGAAGTTTTTAAAAGGAGAACGCTGATTTTTTTTTTTTTTTTTTTTTTTTTTTTTTTTTTTTTGAGTAAATAGTTTTTTATAGGTTTTACTCTAGTCTCAAAATATAAGGCGAATTAATTTTTTGGGGAAACTTTTTCTATTTTTCAAATGTTTCAAGAAAGCGATTTTATGGAAATATTGTCTATATTCACGGATTTCACACTCTATTACGTCCGTCAAACTTCCTCTTCTTCTTCTCTCTCTCTTTTTTTTTTTTTTTTTTTTTTTTTTTTTTATGAATGAAGATTAAAGATTAAAGTTTGGACATTAGCAATTTTAGACACTTTGTTGAATATTCAAAACTATAGTTGTCGGATTCTTTTGTAATTTCAAAAATAAAAAAATAGTTTGCTTTTGTATTTATCAACTTTGATTTGATGTAAAGGGGTGATAATTAGGGGTCCTACCAAATATCTAAGAAAACTAAGAATATTTGGGATCACCCTGTAAATTAAAATGCACTAAATGTTCTGTTGCTGTAACATACAAATTCGTGGACACTGTACAATATATATCCGGTTTTTTCGCAAGAATAACTCGCATATTTATGAATATATAGCGATTATGCGTTAATAAAAATGAAATCTCGTATGTTTTTAGCTTATACCATGCAGTGTTTTCAACTAAGTTTAACACCAGTATCGGAAAAACTAGAAAAGCTTAGTTGATGACATATTGTAATTAAAATATAACTATACTAAATGTTTTCGGAAATATGATAGGTTGTATGAAATAATTTTTAACTGCCAATGCAACTGTCTTTCTACAGATAGCGACATGTAGCGATTTTTATAAAAAGCTCAAATAATACTTACATGTTTTTGTCTGAGCGAAGCGAAGTCTTTATACTCAGAGATACGTAACGATATTAAAAGTCAAAAAAATTCTTTCGTCAAGCAAATCTCAAAAAGTACTTGTCGGATTTTGATTCTGTTTGTACCAATAGGTACCTGTGAAGGTAATCTGGTGAATGCACTACATACGAAAAATTAGTTCCAAATAGTTTAAAAGTTATATTAGAAAAACTGATAAAAAAGCACAATTTATTTGCATACGTCACAGAAATTTGGTGCGCGTGATTTTCACCAGCTGGATATTTTCGTAGATAACCGAATCAGTACATGGAGTAAATAGTAATCATTAACGCACTCAAAAATATTGAATGCAATAAAACATTTTAAAATTTAATCATGCAGGAAAATAAAACTGTTATTTTTTTATATTAAAAAAATGTCATAAAAACTTTGATTTTGAGATTTTGTGATAATCTCTTAATAGCATTTTTTGATCGCTAAAAGAATGTTTTATATATTTCGCGTGTGAATATTAGAAACAATTACGTTTTTAAATAAAAAGTTTCTTTTATGACATCATTTTCCCTTTATATTTATTTTTATTGCATGTTTTCTTTTAACTTATATTTTGTTTGTGTGTGGAAGTCAATTCTGGTCACTAATTTTTCGGCACGGATACCACAAGCGCATCAGATTTGGCGCAATTTTTTTCAAAGCCCATTTGGCGAAAACACCGTTTTCAAATAACGCTTACATACACATTTTTAAATAATTTTCTATTTTCAAAAAGAACTTACAGTAAATAAAATAATAATAATAATAAATAACTATAAAAAAAGAAATATTTTATGTAATTAAAAAAAGGAAATGAAAGTAAATAAACATTTTATGAGTAAATAAACAAATAATAAATAAATAAAGCCGGGTTACCATCTGAGGTAAAATAATGCCATTTTGACGCCAATTATGTACCCTGGTGCATATGTGACATTTTTCCCCATTTTTCATCCATTTCCTATTGGCATACAACTTTGAAATTTGGAATATGTATGCATGCCTGGGAGCAATACTGGAATTAGACATTAAATTTTTTTTAATTCGATCCAAAAAGGGGCAACGGGGGCTATTTTTTAAAGATTTATACTGCATAAAGGAGCCACTTGCCTATTTTTATATACAAGAAGAAGTAAGTGGTATGTAAAAACAATTATAGTATACATAAATAAAATACTTGAGATAATATACTAGATATATAAGCACCGGGTTTGGCGAGATATTTTATGCCAATTAGGCGAAAACATCGTTTTGATTACCAGATACATATAGCATGCTATAATAACGCGTTATTTATTTATTTCAAAATGAAAAAAAAGGAATAAACGAAACATTTTCTTTTATTAAAAAAAAGAAATAACAATCAATAAATGATAATATTTTTAGAACAAACAATTTATTATAACATTTATATGATAATCAGCATAATAGGCAACTGAACGCCATTTTGGCACCAATTAGGTACCTCGGTGTGTATAGGGCATATATATGCCATATTTATTTGTAAAACTGAGCATGAACGTTTACCAAGTGTGTTTTCATAGTCGCTTATATCTTTTCGCAACATAGCGCATCTTCCGAAGCCAAAACTGCACAAAAGAAAAAAAATCAATATTTGCAGTTTTTTTTTTTTATGTAATGCACATTTTGTAATCGGTAGGCTCGATAATCAGACCTCGTTTTTTTGCTTTCAAAGATGATATTTCATACGACGTCTTTTTTGGATTCGTCGTTTTTCCATATTTGATAGTATGCGTCTACTCGTTTCGTAAATTTTTTTGTAACTTTCTTCTTTATTAACAGCGAGACATTTGGATTTCCTATTTAAATAAAAATTCTTCTCAATACAAAGAATTTTGTTAAAATGAATAAATAAATGAAATGCGGACATCTATTGCTCAAAGCACAAAATTTTTCCTATTGAGTTGATAAAAATCAGTAAAAACATAATTTTTATGATAATAAAAAGGTGACTTATGTAATAACAGAGTCATATATTATGTACATTATGGATTAAGTATGAATATTTCTCCACCATTTATAAATAATAATAATAAAAAAATAAAATGCGGACAGACCAAAGTCTATATTTGACTGAAAACAACAACCATTTTCTAAATGCTTTAAAAAGATGACCAATCAAAAGTGATATTTCAAAAGTATTATGAAATTAGTTAAAAACCATTTATTTTAAACTAAATGAATAAAAGATTTATATTCTTAATGAAATAAATGGGGTTTGAAAAATTATTGGAAATTTATCACCATAGATATATCAATATTACAATCAGTACTTTGTATGCAAAATGGAACAATTAGCAATACTTTTTGAACCCGAAAAATGGCCGTTGCTTTTTTTAAGGTTAAAAAGGAGGTTTCGAAATATTCCTATACAGAGATGCCAAGCCCCCGCTTATTGCACAGCAGAATTTTCTTATAGGAAAAGTTAATTTTTAAATCCGCAGAATGTTCCTATTTAATAAAAAATTTTCTGTATTAAAATACCGGTATCCAAAATGCCGGAGACTTGGCAGCTCTGCCTATAACATTTTAATTAATCCCGGTACTTTTTTTAATCGGATTCAAATTTAGTGAAGACAACGTTTTTTGGCCAAAAGCAGCTTTTTTCCACATGTGTAACTACGATACAATTCCTTGATGCTGAAATAAAATGTTTTGACTTATGCTATTATTGCTTCCTCTTATTTATTTATTTGAATTTTAAATAAGATGACTCAAAATCATGTTTTTTAAATGTACGGAAAAAATGCATTTCGAGAGAGGGCGAAAAGAACAATATTTGGCGATTTATTACCTGCGTTTGGCTAAGTTTCTTACTACCTTGTATTTAATACTCTTCACAATACTTCGCTATTATATGGACTTAGGCGCTTTTATAAAAAGTTTGACGTAATTCGGGCTTAAGAAAGTGAGTTTTTTACTGAATAATACAAATAAATGAAAAATGAATACTAAGAAATACTAATAAAAGAAAAATGAAGCGTTATATTGATCTATGTATATTTAAAAATGCATCTGCTAGCACTATTTAGATAATTTATGTGTATATAATAGGTGATAAATAGCTTTTGATTCTGTATTTCTATTCTTTAAATCATTAACGTTTGTGTGTTTTTCGTTATCATTGGGAGTACCTAGCCGATTAAAAAAATAATGTGGGCAAAAAATGTTGGTAACTATCTTTGCTGCAAAATATACTATATTTTGCGTAGGAACAATAATCACCATCAATGCACGAGCAAAAAAAGTTCTAAAAATGAGAATTCTTTGATGTCAATATGACTAAAAATTTTAAATCTTTTTTTTTTTTTTTTTTTTGGTGGCAACTTTTAGGATATAATATTCTTGTTATGAACGATTTCTGAAACATTCGACAATTTAATTTCACAAATTAAACATTTTTTTTCTAGAAAAAGTTTTAAACCCAATTTATTGAGAATATTGCAATTTCTAGGATACTGTTGGGGTCAGAAACTATAACTTTGGCATCACAGAAACTTATAAGATGTAAGTGTTCGTTTAGGACAAATTTTTAAAAAAGGATTCCTTAACTCTTATCGACAACCTCATTGCATCCGTGGAAAACAGATATTCAACATTATAAACTATTCGGACGGATTTCACACCGTATAAAATACACTCCATTCTCTTCAAACATAATAGTTTATGTTATTTATAGTTTCTCAAACCGGTGCGAAGCTTCTGTTTATGCTCATGACATCATTTCAAAGAGTTATATTTCCAATATAGGAAAGTTTGGTGTTTTATTTTCTGTATTACTTTTAACATTTTGCATATTTCCAATTTTATATCCATGCATGGTTTGCTTTTCTTTTATAAAAATAGTATATGTAACTTTATATATAAGATTTTGTAATTCTATCATTCAATATGCTTATTTTCATCATATTTTATCACAATTAAAGGTAACATCTCATTTTCTTTACTTATCGCAAGTTATTAAATGTTTATTCTCAGCAATATCGCTCAGACTAATCCCTCTGAGGGAACTCCTAGTTAGGTTATATCATACAGTTTTCAACCAACTTTATGGATTCAAACATACTAGAAAAGTGTAGTATAAACAATATAGTACAATAAGAATTTAAAATGATAAATATTTATGAAATATGGGCAAATGTACAAAATAAGTTTTATCTGCGCATGCGTTTAGGATAACAAACTTTTTTTTTTACATTATGTAGCAAACTAACAGCAAGGCCAATGCTATACTGTTTAAACTAACTGGTAGATTAAACGTTAAAGCATTGTCCTTGTAAACCAAGTATGTGAGTTCGATTCCCTGCCTGGGCAATTTTTCTCTAAGTTAGAAATTCGTAATTCGTACGATAACTTTACCAATCAGTTTGATTGTATTAAAAATGTAATTTATCTACATGTCCATCGTTCAATGCAGTTTCTTTACCTGCGGCCTATTCTGTTAAGCTGACTAAATATCAGACCAGATTTTAAGACTTACAAGGCTATCTGAGCAGAAAATGCTCACCGGGCTCATGGCCAGTTTTTTTAAATGGTAAAGCATTCGCCTTCTAAGTCAAGTATCTTGGTTCAATTCCCGGCAAGGTCATTTTTTCTCAGAAATATTTAATTCGTATGAATTATCACTATTATTTATGAAAATTTTGCTGTTGAAAGCAGGTCTAGAATATTTTGAGAAATATTACTTATACAGTCCCGACTTTTTCTACTGCTAAACTTTTGTTGCTAGAAATTAAAAATTATTAAAAACTCAATAATAAAGGATGTAATGAATAATTTTTATTCATAGTAAAATTAAATTCTATTAGAACATAAAAAATGAATATTATTTGACAAACATAAACTGTATCACAAAATTAATTAAACATTACTTTATTATATTATAATTCACATACTCTATACTCGATGTCCAGTGTACAAAATATATACTTATGTGGAGTCACATTTATCACATTTCACACATTTTAAAATTTTACTCATAACTATAGACAAATATTTCTGAAACATATGAAAATACATTAGAGTATCTTTATAGTGCATTCCTTTATACTCGATGTCCAGTGTACAATATATATACTTATGTGGAGTCACATTTATCACATTTCACACATTTTCAAATTTTACTCATAACTATAGACAAATATTTCTGAAACATATGAAAATACATTAGAGTATCTTTATAGTGCATTCTTTTTCCATATATTAAATTTTTGTACTATACGGATCATTCCACACATATAATATAAAATATATTACATATGTAAATTATTAATTATAAATTATAAAATATACTTTTTAAAAATAGTCCAATACACCTGGATCCAAATCATTCAGTATTTTGCTCATTTTCAAAAACATTTATTGTTATAGTATTTTGTTTTTGCCATTAAAAAGTTCTAAAATTAAGCATTTAAAATTGAACTAATGTATTAAAACTAATTTTCCAGACAGCAGCAGTTTTTTACAACCTTGAAATTCAGGTGCTTCTTCATGGCAAAATTCTGAAGAGTTCTTCGTTATATAGGGAATTGTGTTATATGGAATTGCGTTATAAAAATCTTCTATGTATATGCAAACTGTATCAACTGCTATTTGCTATTTTCATACGAAAAACATGATTTTATTTTATTTTCGAAGAAACACTCCCTAGGTAATCACTGGAAGTAGGCTCTTGAGGATTTTATTTGGCCTAGAAAATAATGCATGTATTCTGGAAACACCATACTTCCATTCATTCACTTCTAAAAAGATATAAATATTTTTTTCTTTTATTTCTATAATTCAGGTAATATTACAATTGTGTATTTCGTCTATTTACATTGTAAAATAATAAGAAAGGAAATGAATTATAAATTTTCTGTATACTATGTTTTTTATCAACTACTTATTTGAGACATGTCAAATCCACACGATTTCCTAACATGTGAATGTAGTGTTTAGAAGATATACTTTTTTATTTAAGAAAACTTTTTTTTTGTTTGAAACAAAAGAAATATTTTCATTTTGTGATTTAAAAACAGACACTGATTCTTTTTAAAAATAAACGAAGTTTTTGCATTCAGTTTTAGACATATTTATTTACATATTTTTGTGACAGTTTCAATTTTAAATTTATTACTTTATTTAAATGATAATATTGTATTTTCTGTAATAGTTTTGTTAAATTATTTAAATGCGAATTTTCATAAATATTTACTATAACTAAAAATTCTATATGACTTACATTAAAGAATATAAATTTTTTTAATCTGCTTCCTCAATTTATAAAGAAATTACATAGACATACATAATACAGAGAATATCGATATCAGGTATTAAATAATCATATCAAAATGTAATTCTGTCTTGAAATAGATTGTAAAAATGAACTTGCATTTTTAATAACTGTATTTTATAATTTAAAATATGCACATTTTCACGGATATATAATTTATTAGAAAAAAAAAGTCAATATACTTGATTCCATTAAATGTCTATTGACAAAAGTGTCTAAAAATGGCCTTGGATATTAGTAGCCATACGTTACTCAAATAAATAAACGCTTTATTTTCTAAAAACGAAAGTCTTATTTTTGTGATGTGAAAAGCTGCATATATCAAACGTTGAAAGATAACGCTGGAATCTGTTGTAAATTGAGAAGTTGCGCCAGCTGGTAACGGGGTGATAATGCAAATACACGGGATTTTGGTATGACGTCATATATGCGCAGATAACTATAATGTGCGCATCTCTTTCGCATATTTTCTAAAATTTTGCTCAATAATGAAATATTAATCTTGTCTACCACATTTGAGAAATATTGTTTTCCTAAAAAACATTAAAAAATAGTCACAATACCCGTAAAGCATGATGACGTCACTGCAACGTCGTTGTGAAGTCGCATTGCGACTTTGTGACCATCGATTATCGATGTGACGTCACGTGACGTCGATGTGAAGTCACTGTGACTAAAATGTGAAGACGTTATGGCCGTTTTAGAGCTTTTTTGTGACGTTTCACAAAGTGGTCACACTGTGACAAATTGGTGAAAAATGTGTCATTTGTGACTAATTTGATATTAACATTGTGACGAAACTGTGACAAAAGCGACGATATTTAAATTGCCATGTTTTTAAAGTAAATAACATGTTTTGAAGGATATTTATAAATTTCTAAAGATTTTTAATAAAGTCACATCTCAGTCACAATGTGACGTCACCGAGTGGTGGCATTTTGGTCACAAATGTGATGTGACCAAAGTGACTCACAGTGACGTCATTGTGACCATGCATGCTATTAGGGTATCATTTAAATTTCGGAAGAAAAAACACTAATGCTCGAGAATGTATTTCCTTTTGCACTGAAATTAAAAGGACATTGCGACTTTTTTTATTTATACATATTTTTATTAAAAAGAAAAAAAAGCTGTCAGAAAAATGTTATGTTACAAAAAATCTACTAAAAAAGATTCACCTTTTTTGAGAGAAAAGCTTGAAATGCATGATTGAATTTTGCATGACAAACTTTGTGTCCTCAAAGGGAATACAATCGTGTATATCATTTTGTATAAGTTAGCTCATCAGGAATTTAGTAAAATATGAGAGTACGTAAAAATTCTTTATTTACATACTAACTGCTTACTAATTTTTATGAGTAATCTTTCATTACATTAAAACCATAATTACATTCGAGCATATTTAAATAAGCGACATTATTGCAAAATCAAATATTTCATCTTACTTTTTTTTAGTTAACATATAATCGCACTACACTTATTTTCCTTGTACTTATTTACAATGTTTCAAACCTAAACTTTATTCTACGCAACTATTTAAAGTAACATTTCATAGAAACAAAATAATTTCGTTGCCATTCACACAAACAAAATTGCAATCTACTTAATAATCTTCTTTCTAGGATCAACAAATTGATATTAATATTTAATAAGCTGGAAATCGCACGTCAAGCACAGCAAATTAAGTGCGTTCGTACAATAGGGAAGTTTTAAAAATATTTAGATCATGCTATAATAGTATAAAGTACTTCCGATACAGTAGAATATCCAAAATCCTTTTGTGTATTCATGAAAATACTATATGCTTTTTGTTATATAGAAGGTATCATGTTGTAAACCTCTGTAATGAATATCAATTTAATAAAATGTGAATTAGTTTAGTATTATTAAAACGCGCCCCAAATAATGTTCCCCCTATATCATTATGTAATGGAATATTTTATAAGACCTGTAAAATTTATAACATTTTTTTTTTGCACTGCAGATTGTGCAGAATCTATATTTTATTATGTACTTTATAGAAGCATATCAATTTTATTGTGTCCGGAAGAACGTAACACCATTAAGATGAACTTGTAACTTTTTTTTTTCCATTGGCTTTAATTTAACAAAATGTTTTTGATTGTCCCTGTACCTAAACTATGCACCAGAATTTCATAAAAGTTGAAATGACTCGACACTATTATGTAAAAATTATGCAATTTAAATTTCAAATGATTTGGTTATGATATTTTTTCTCTGTTATATGCGGATAGACGGACGGGATTACTGAACGAAGACTATAGGTGCTACGCAATTAATACACAATGTAAAATATCCATTCTATGCAATCTATATAATTTTTATAAAATATTTATTCCATACAATGTGTTGGACAAAGAATATTTTTTGTTAATGCACAGCGCTACACAACACTGTTCTATTCCATAATGGTATAGGGAAAATCAATGTTTGCAGTTCATTTTAATGTATTAAAATATTTCTCATTTTATGAATTTGATATCCATTGGTTTACTACAATTTTGTTCCTTTATAATAGAAAGCACTTAGTATTCATAGAGGCACACAAAAACTGTATTGTATCCGAAATGCTCAATATTTTTAAAGCTTAGTTAAAGTACGAACGCACCTCTTTTGCTACGTCTAATATGCAATTTCTGACCTGTTTTTAAACTATTTAATTTTAAAATTTTAATCAAAAAATGTCATCTCATATTTATAGTGGATAATATAATTTCAGATTTTACTAGGTAGTGATTATAAATCTCCTCTAAATAAAATGCTTTAACTATGTTTATAAAACCATAAAGGTACATTAAGTTGATTCCATGAATATAAAAATTGCTTTACAATAATAATAATAATATTTTTGATTATATTATTTTCAAAGTAAAATATTGACATTTAGCAAAATGGGATGTCAGAAAAAAATAAAATAAAATAAAATAAAATAAAAATAAAAGTATGTAAATGTTTTATGTTAAACTTTATAATAATACAAAACAAATATATAAAAACATTATATAAAAACATAAATATATATATTATATAAAACATCACCTATTATATAAGATTATAATTAAATTCCATACAGCTTTTCATATTGTTTGTATTATTACATGTTTTTTAATGTTGAGATTAAAAAATTTTAGTGTATCATCTGATTATCTAAAATCGAGAAAATATTATTTTTTAATTTATAACAAAAGTCGCAATTGAATGACATTTTGACGGATTTTTTTTGTCAGATACTGTTTCTCATTTTGTAATATTATAGTTCTCTTCATGACAACTAGATACATTCATAGAGGCTTATTTCGTTTATGATTGTCAAAAAAAAAAAAAAAAAAAAAAAAAAAAAAAAAAAAAAAAAAAAAAAACAAGCATAGTAACAATATAAGTAATGGAAATCTAAAATTTGAGGTTATTCGTTACTGCATTTAATCTGCACAGAATGTCATTTACTATGATTAGTCAGCATATTTTATTTTAAATATTTTTCATGACCAATAAATCATGCAATTAATTTTTTAAACTACACATATCTGAGGGCAGTAATACTTTATTTTTTTGTAAAATACCGATTAAGACATTCACCCAGTATATCAAGCCTTTAAAATAAATAAATATCACATAGGAAATGGTTATACAGTAGCATGTATTATTTGTATGAAATATGTATTGTGAAACAATTAATGTTTATCTCATTTAGTTGCCATATGAATATGATATACAGGAAGTTAATTAAGATGCTTAATCTAGCGTAAAACTTCAACTATGATATCACATTCGTACAAATACTTTTATTTAAAAAGTTGAAAAGATTTTTAATAAAATCTAATGTCCCATACAGCACACTTGCCTCACCAGGATGTCCTGCGGAGGATTCACATCCCAGGACCGTCATCTCTCAGGCATCCCTGAGGATGTTGAAAATTGTCACCAGGAGGTCCTCAGGAAAATGTCCGCTTTACAGCATCCTGGCGCGCTTCCCGTGACCTCCCGGAACTCCCCGGGAGGTTCTGGGGAAGATTTGAGGAAGTGATATAGGAGGACTTTGGGAAACTTCAAGGTCACTAATATGTTAAAAAAAAAATTAAGTTAAAGCTATGATTTAATTTAAATATTTTTAGAAGAAAACTCGAATGTTTTTTTTTCTATTTATCAGACAGATTTACATATACAGAGATAATTCAGTAACAAATTTCTTACCTTCATTTTTCCTCCTGGATTTGAACCCGAGTACCTTGGTATTCTGGACGCGCGGTCTGACCGTTATGCTGTAGGGTCAAAGAGGAGTCAAGGTTTCTAAGGTATACATGCATTTTTTCTCCGCTTTTGAAACTTAAAACTAGGAAATGTCCTCATTTTTGTGCCTTTTGCATACATTCGACATAAATTTAAATTAATAACTCTAAATAAATTATAAATAATTATTTGTTATAACATAAATGTCTTCGAATTTAATTTTTTTAAATGAAATTGTATTTTTAAATGATAAAAATAGCTTTTAATACTTAAAATCCATTAAAATCGTTCTGTAGTTAGAAAATTGATTATGAACTATATATTTTGACACACAATGAATGATGCGAAACATTTCTGATGATATCCCCTATAAAACTTTATTTTAGTTAGTAAAAATATTATTTCCAGGGATTAAAATAACAAGAGATTAAAACACATAGTTTCTTTAAAATTATGATTTTTTTATTGATTGACAAATAGAGACTAAGGTGATTCCTTTCAAAAATAAAATTTTTTGCTCTTTCTCTCTCTTACTTTTTTTACAGAAATTTTAATCGATTTTTTTTCTTTTTTCTCTTGGTGCTCTTATTAAATGAATTTATGAATATATATATATATATATATATATATATATATGTAAATTTGCTCAGTCTTTTCTTTCCTAATTTTTACTCTTTGAAATATTTGATTGTTGCAGTTTCATTGTGAACCCTACCAGCGGCCAAGAGATTGTGCTGTCGAAGCTGGTAGATGGAAGGTGCTGAGTTTGTACACAATAGCACCCGTTGGCCTAATCGTTCGGAGTTTTCCACGGTTTTCTTCGAGTCTTAAACTTCCATGCGTAAATACGGGTTAGGTTGCTTTAGAAAGACCCTCCGCAGGGCAACCCTCTTCCCTTGATGTGTCCCTTTCTTTTTTTTTCTTTTTTTTAATATTTGACGAATAAAGTAAATCCTTTCAAAAATGAAACTTTTTGCTCTCTCCCGCTTTTACTTTTTTTACAGAAATTTTTATAGTTTTCTTTTTCTTTTTACGCTTGGTAAAAGTTGCTCTTATTATATTAATTTATGAAAAAAATATATAAATGTGCTTAGTCTTTTCTTAAGTTTTTTCTTTCCTAATTTTCACCCTTTGAAGTATTTCATTGTTGCAGTTTCATTACTGGACCTCATCAGCGGTCAAGAGATTCTGCTCTTGAAGCTGGTAGAAGGGATGTGCTGAGTTTCTATACAATCGCGCCCGTCTGCCTAATTGTTTGGAGTTTTCCGGGGGTTTCTCCGAATCTTGGATTTCCTCGCGTAAATACGGGTTAGGTTCCTTTAGAAATACCTTCACTGTGGGCTATATATATATATATACCCCCCCTCCCTTGATATGGCTCTCATGTTGATAATTGGCCGTCATAAATACAACCAATCAACAAACCCGTTTTAAAGTGATTAGGTATATTTTGGCGAGTATTTATTAACGAATAATTAAATCCCTTACTTATGAAATTCTTATACGACAGTACCAGTTACAGATGTTTGCAAATTTACCATTTGTTGCGGGATTAAAAAATATTGTAAAACCACTGTATTATTTTATATCATCGTAAAAATATTAAAATTCTGTATTTTTATTAATAACAGAACATTGTACAAATTTGTATAATTTTGTTATATCAGAATTTATTGTGAAAATCATTTGTAAAATTCTATCATTACACTGAGACACTGTTTGAGTTACATAAAATAGAAACTAATAATAAAATTTAAATCTGTTAACAAAATCATTTTATTTTCCTATTGTTATAAATTAAATTACTTTTCGGTTAAATCTCCATTTAATAGTCTTTAAAATTTTTATGAAATCTTTATGTGCATTAAAAATACAATATGCACTATTTTTCATTTAATCAACGACGGAAAATATATTTGTTGATTTCTTGAAATGTATTTTTAGAAACTAAAATTTTAGACAATTTTAAAAGCATAAAAGAACTGACAACTTTTATATATATATAATATATATATATATTCCATTACACATACGAACAAATTTGTTCGTAACACCTTACTCTTTTTTTTTTCTCTCTTTCCCTCCTTGAGTGATTCCTGTGAAATTCCCGTGAAGCATTCTCAGCTGGCAAAACTGGTTGGAAGGGGGGGGGGGGGCGGTTAAACTTATTGTGAGTCTATAATAGTAATCTTGTAATTGAAGGAAAGTTGGGGACGGTGATTCCTGCTTTAGAGCATTGTTTGCATTTATGTTAAAATACTCTCATTGTCACCTAACTAAGAATGCATAGTAAAACCGGATATTCCAGGCTTTATAGATATCCGAAGAAATATAATATGAAATCGGTTTGTTAAATGAAGTTTTTAAGCAATGCAATATATTGTTTAGTTTAAAATTGTGATAAAATATTTGTTATTAAGGAAATACAGATAAATATTTATTTGTAATTTCAGATCAAAAAAATATTCATATTTCTAAAGTTTTCAAAATAAAGACTTCACTTTATCTATCATAATTTAAATAATAATAATGATATTATGTTTGATAATCTATAACAGATATTATAAAAATAATTTGTTAATAAGCCCAACTTACATTTAAAAAATTAATGAATGATAAATAAAAGAAAATAGGTTAAACCATCAGAAACAGTGGCATCAACTTTTGTAAAATATTGAGTGTGCTAAAATTTTTTTTGAACAAATACATAAATATTGGGTGGGCTCAATTAATAATGGGTGGATAGAGATATCAAAATTATTCTGTGGGCTTGCGCCCCATGGGCCCATATAAGTTGCCGCCACAGATCAGAAATGACACTTCAATTTATGCTTCTATTTAGCTAACATACTCTTAACTCCAACACATACATAAATTACATTGGGGCTAGTTCCATGGGTTTTGTAGTGTAAGTCACATTACCTTATAATTGCTATGCTTGTTTGCCACCGTTATTTTCGAAAAGTCTGCTTGGCCTTATTCAATTAATGAGAATGTGCCGATAAAATAAATCACATTATTTCGTACTAAAATACTGGTAGCCAAAAATCGTAGCCTGTGACTTACACTACAAGTACTCATGGAAATGCCTATTGGTAGTTAATTGATAATAACCTTAATTAAACATTAAATCTGTGTCAATTTATAATTTTTAACTGGTTTTATAGGAATGTATATTTTTTAAACAGAAAATCTTTTTAAATAAACCACGTATTGGTATGCATTTGAGGAGGGGGAGAAGTGCGGCTCAGTATTTATACATTTTAAATCCAAAGGTACCATTTTAAAGGGGACAGTTCTACCTTTGAATTGGTATTATGTGCTGTGATAAAAATGTCTAGTTTCATCGCGGCACTTTTTTTTAATTGTGCTTAGTAAGTATGTTAGTTAATTATATGTATATATATATAAACATTTAACATCTGATATTAAGATGCATCAGGACTCGATTTAGATAATTTTCATAACAAAGTTTTAAACGGGTAATTATGAACAAACTTACTTTAAGAATCTCTTTTTTTTTTCTTTGCATAAATACCTTTACCTCTAAATATCAGAAAAAAAATATATGATCCAGAATTGTCTTCTATTTAGAAATTTTAGTTTTATAATTTAGAAACTTAGTATTTAGTTACTTTAAACAAGTTAAATTAATTTCTTAATAATTAAAAAAGTAATAATAACAAAAAAGCAAAACGCAATAGGTTATTTATTAATAATTATTAAAATATTGATAAATGAACAAAATTTGGTTTAAAAGATACATAATAGTAATTAGTATATAAAAATAGGAATTAACTGAAATAATAAATTAAAACTTTTAATTTAACTAAAAAAGATTAAAAATTATAGCAAAAATTAAAAATAATTACAATTTAATAACAATTATCTAACTTGCTAAAAAAATAAGAAATCGAATAATTGATAAAATAAAATTAACTCATTAAAAAACTTATATTGATCAAATTGAATTCAATACTTTAATAAAGAGAAATTAAATATTGTACTCCAGAATCACTCACGAGATGGCGCCAGCACTGTGACTTCCTCGACACTTCCCCAGGAAGATTTCCCAGGCACTTCCTCAGGAGTAGCATCCCTGGGAAGTTGCTCCGAGGAACGCTTCTGGGAGCTCACTCCTGGGGACACCGTAAAAGACTCTTTCCCAGGACGTCCTGATCTTGTCATTTTAGTATTAGGAGGAATATGGGATGACTTGGAGCTCCTGGGGAGGTATTGAGGAGCTTTTGTGCTATATGGGTTATTACATTATTACTTTATGTCAATTTTTAATTTAAACGTCGCTTTATCTAAATATTATTAAGCTTTAATAATTATATTCCTAATTTAGTGATGTCTTTAAATTTGGTGGATTTTTCGGTTTAGGCGTTTTTTATACAGGCGTCTATTGTATACAGGCTATACTGTTACTAAAGGCGTCTGTAAATTTTCCATTTCCTCATTTTTAAATATTCTATGGAACATTAGTTACATTTTATTTTTATTTGTGTCAATAATTTATTATTTATTTCGAAAATCTTTGCTTAGTAAAATTACTAAACGAATTTTATATAAAGTATCTCTTTTGTGAAATAGGCATTCAATATTTTTTTACATTAAAGAAATACATATTGAATGAATAGATTTGAAACATGAAAAATGGTGCAATTTCAGATAAACAGAAATTAACTACTCCTTTCATTAATATTTTTGTAAAACAGAAAAATATCAATGCTTGGCGATTGGTTTGACTTAAAATAACACGTTAATTTCATAAGAGAAAAATATGTATAAATAACAAAGGATTTATAATGTAGCAATAGTAAGCATATTGACATTACCAGACACATTCTATGAAACATTACTATCTAGAATGTATTTAACAAATTATACATTGATAAAGTAAAATAAAACATGTTTTCTTAATAGAAATCAGATATAATTAAAAGTACCGTGTGTTAAGATTATTGAGTAAAATGTTAAAATAGAAATATTTAATTTTAAAGTCTACAATAAACAGTTCGTTGATGGAAATTTGCTTTAATTTGGACAACAAGGTCATAAAAAAAAGAATATTAGAGCACTACTTTACTGAACTATTTTAAATGAAAATTTCATAAAAGCATAATCATAACCATTTTTTAATTGAAAAGGATGCTTTATGTTATTTCCACTGCGGTTCAACTTTGTTTCTGAAGGTATAAAATATGTTGATAGTTTTTTTTATCATATTATGAATGGACATTTAGTAAATCTATGTTAAGATTTCTAAGTTTACTAGAACTTATTGAAGTTTGTATAATATCTAAATCAAAATATATCAAAGTAACAGAATATCGGAAAAAATCATAAATTAAAAAAAAATGTACAAATGTTAAAAATATGCAAAGTTAACACAGGTTAAATAATGTAAAAAGAATGATATTTCTAAAGTAAAACACACTTTGCATCTTTACCACATAATCTAACCTGTCGGTATTCTTCAAAAAATACATAGAAAATAAATATATGTTTACACTAATATGGTCGAGAATTTTTCAATATATTTGTTGTTATATTTATATTCTAAACTATATATTTGATTTTGCAAGAATTAGTGGTGTAGAGAAATATTTTCGCAAAATGGAGAAAGATTTTTATTTGCTAGTAAATAATGGTTAGATAGTATACATTCATCATGAATTAAATAAATATGGGTACACATTTTACATGCAACAAAATGAAAAAAATATTCTTACGTTAACATTAATACAAAAATACACAACTTAAGAAATGTTATGCATAATATTTCATAGGCAATTATAAATACAGGGGAATCTTCAGATAAAAATATTTACCCTATATACTTCTGCTATTAACATTACTGAGAAAACGCCATATTCAACGTGGAGTTACGGCACATTTTAAAGAAAATCATTAGTCTCAAGGGTTGAAACTTAAGTCATATATATTTCAATTTGTATAAACTTTATACATTATTAACCTTTTAATATTCCTATTTAAGTGAAAATGAACAAAAAGGAAATTAAGTGTCTTACCTATATTATAAAGAGCCTCTGTGAATGTGGTATAGTATTTAAATACATGAATTGTATTTTAAAAATGCTTCTTTTTGAATTAGAACGAAATATCTGCACACACCTGCACGGGATATCAGCAAAAATACATCTCAGTACATTTTCAATAAAGAGAATAAATCTGGAATAATGACACTTTAAGGTGATCCTGGTCATATTTAAAAAAAAAAATTAATTTTTAAGTTATACTTTTGAAATTTTTGTGATGTTCAACTATATCATTTGTAAACAAAATCAGGTAATAAAACTTCTCAGAAATTTCTTAAATAAAAATTCTAAAATTATTAAAATGTCGAGTAGTTTAAAGTCGCTAAAAGTAAAAAAATCGAAAATTATATTTTTATAAATAGGTATTTTTTCCAAATTTTCTGAATTAACATTCATGTAAAATAATTAAAAAAAATACATGTTCCAAGTATAAAGCCTTTATCTTTCACGTTTCTTGATTTATAACAGTTTAAACACGAGAAATGTTGATAAAACAGCATCCTGAAAAAACTCGTCTCATATCTGTGTAATTTTTTAGTATTTAGGCTCAATTGAATTTAAGATGCATCATATTATAAAAAAGCCCAGGACATTTATCACCGTACGAAAACAGGTATTTTTCGAAGCAAACATAATGACTCTTCTGCAAAATGCCGCCCTCATTTTATATATTTTGAGATTTGCAGCGGAGCGTTTTTACTGGACTCTAACCTCGATTTGGGGTCCAAATGTAGCCAGTGTTTCGTTTTGAAGGCATAAATACTTTTATTAGCTGACCGTTTGATATTTTTTTTTATCCGAATGAGTTTCGGTTGTTAACTAATTGCTTTACTAATTATAAAAATTTTAAAATTCTGAATGTCAGCTGCACTAAGTCTCTTTGTTTCAGCACAACATCGCACACACACACACACACACAGAGTGACAGATATACATAGGTACACACAGAGAGATTTGTTCTTTTCTTTGTATAAATAAGAAATCATATAATTTATTATGTATTTCTAATGTATAAAAAATATCTATTTATAACATATAAGAAAACATGTACTTTAACTATATATATACATATGTGTGTGTGCATTTATGTGTGTGTGTGTATATATATATTAGTTAAATACATATTATTTATGTTTCAATACATATTAGTTATTTTTAATTATATAATTTTTACATACATATTTTGTATAAGAAACTTATATAACTTCATACTATAAGAAAAATAGTATGAATTCTATCAATAATAAAGAAATAAAAACTTCGGCGTAAAAGAGACATTTCGTTTTCAAAACCAAACTAATACACGTGATGAATACAATATAATACCACACAAAGAAAACCAACAACTTATTTTACAGGAATAATCACATAAACAAGCATTTTTTTCTGATATTAAACCAAAAAAAATTATATTCTTTTGTTTTTATAACACTACTTTTTCCTTAGGTGATCCTTATTTATTAAATAAAAAAAAATTCTTATTTCCTTAGGCCCTAGAAATACTCAGAGATAAATTAGTCATAGACAGTACATTCGTTATGGATTTATATTGAAAAAGAGGATAATTTCGGATATGCTTTCCATCACTATGTGGTTAATACAAAAAACTATTATTTTATATGTAAAACAATATTTGTTAATTTATTTAGTTACAATACAATATAATGTGAGAATACTTGTTTAAAAAATTAATATTTGTAGTTTATTTTATATTTTATATTTTATATAATAAATATGACCTAAAAATAAAATGTATATTTATTATTTACATAGCCCAATCAAGCGTTAAATACTTAAAATTTATAAAATTTAAACTGCCGTATCATACAAATATATCAATTGCTACATAAAATTAAAATTTTAACTGTAATATTCATTTAAATACCAAAAATACACAGAAGAACAAGTGATAGATATACAGGGTGGCTACTAAATACTGATAGAAATATTTAGACATTTTATTTTGCAAATGCAAAACAGAAAAGGGTTAATACACTAATATGATGAGCATTATACATGGGCGTTTACCAGGAAACAATTTCACTCAAATCGACCTCCATCTTTATTAATTACCAAAAATAATCTCTTATGTCATTGTTCGAGGTCGCACAAATTATTTTAAGAGGTAATCTTTCCCAATTACGCAATATAGACGCTTTGAGAAAATCCAAATTTCTGTGTTGTTTTTTATTTATTTTAGCCTTTAAAATCCTCCAAATGCAATAATCTAAAGGATTTAGATCCAGAAAAGAACGTGACTAACTTCGTGCATGATGAAATTCGGGCAACTCAACTGGAGCCAAGACTGCATTGATTTAGTTCGGTGCGAAGGTGCAGAATCTTGCTGAAATATCAAATTCTTTTACTACCTGCCAGCACGTGACAATAAATGTGTAGCCAATATGTTCTCTTTGTAATATTCCGCATTGATTTCAACAGGTGGCTCTGCTATGCGGCATTATTCACGATTATCACAATAGCTCTATCCCAGGAGCTGATTAACGAATTTTCATCAAACTTCAGATTCAGTAAATCCCTGATGTAAATGAGAATTCTCTTATGTTTGGAATAAACCACTCAACAGGTGCCGCTGCTACGTGGCAATATTCATGATTATCGTAATAGCTCTCTCTCAAGATTTAATACACGAATCTTCATCAAACTGCAAATTTGATTAGTCCCTGATATAAATTACCATTCTTAAGTTTTTAGAGTAAATATCTTAAAAATGTGTCACTTTTATACAGTTTTTTAAAGATTTCTGCAATGATTCTATCTCAAACACTAATACACGTATTTTCATCAACTTACAGATTCAGTTAAAACATAAAAAAGGTTACTTATGATTAGATTTATTGTAAACTCCGCCCGGCTTTGCCCGGGCACGTAATTATATTCTAAAACAAACCTGAAATTTGTATTGCAAAATGTCATAAAAAGACCCAATCTCGTACCAAATCCCCGCTGCCTACGGTACCGTTTAGAAGAAGTTCTGTGCACACACGGCAAGAAAAAAAGGGTGGAGGGGTGTCTGGAATTTTTTAGTTTCACATTTCACCACCAGGGGCGAACTCAACAACACTGTTTCTAGACTTAAGAAATATATTTAATGAAATTATTATTCGAAAATAGGGGTAAGTACTTTTAAAAATTTATATTATAAAAGTATTTGTCTATGGGCTGTGAAAAATCTGCATTTAAAACGGTACGGTTTTAAATACTTGATCACTTTCTTCCAAAAATAATTATTTCCTCCTCTACCCATAATTGGACATCCCATACTCCTTAAAATCTATATTAGTGTTATAATCTATCTGAAACTTTTATATTAAATAAGTAATATTTATCCCTGGGCTTACTGAAAAGTCCATATTTGAAATGGTAGAAAACGTTAGAATTTTAAATATTTGACCATTCCCCCTAAAGAAAAATCCTCCTGCCCCAAGTTTCATGTTCATTACTCACAAGGAAGGTCTCCATTGGGGGCATACTCAGAATTTTTTAAAAAAAAATACGAATTAAACTACTCATGTAGGTAATAAAGAATCAGTGAAAATTACTGGCGGAATTACATTATTAAATATTTAAAGAAATAAAATATTTTGGAATAATTGGCGTGAAAAGCTGAAAGCGACGCGGGATTTGGCGAGCAGTGCATTTCCTCGCCAAAAGCAGACGATTTTAACGAATCTGAAAATTGATTTTTATTGACTTCACTGTTAAAAATCTGCAGCATTTACTGCAACGTCACTCCACTATTTTTATAGAATATCTTTCTTCTGACCAATGAGAATGCTCCATAGCACGGTGAATTGACCGTGTCATGTAAGTGACTGTCACTGTTAAAAATCTGCTGCATTTTGTTGCAACGCACTCCACCACTTGTATATAATATCTCTATTCCAACCAATGAGAAAGCTCCATTTCACGGCCAAGTAACCGTTTTCTATACAAGCAAGGGAGTGCGTTACAACAAGATGCAGCAGATTTTTAACAGTGTATTTTTCAATTTGGAACAATTTTAATCAATTTAAATTGTGTTTTAAATGATAAAATATATTAATTTCATTTTGTTATAAGTACATATAAACGTATATGACAAAATTACACTTAAAGTAAAGTAAAAATGCAAAACTAAAATTACTTAAACTAAACTTATTTAAATAAATTGAACATAGAAAGTTTTTTCTTTAAAAAGTATTCGAAGCGTAAAAGCGTATTTTTTAAAATTTCGTTTTTTAGCCAACCGGAGATAAATCGCCAAATAAACGAAAATTTTATTATTTTTTTACGCATGTTATAAGGAGGTTCCGCCGAAATTTTTTTATAAACGTATATAACTATATGAGAAGAACATTCTGTAATTTTTTCAGATTTTTCTGAGTATGCCGGTATGGAGACCTTCCCTGTCAGACAGATATTAAAATATGTTCAGTACAGATATTAAAATATTTAATATCTGTTATAACTTTTTTGAAAACTCCAAAACAATCGTTTTGTAATTTTTTCTTTTATTTTAATTATTTCGCGTTTCAGCATTTCTTTTCCTTTTTTAATAATTGCTAAATAGTTTTAAAAATTAAAACAAACGCTTTTATATTAAGTTTCTTTATTATTATTTTTTTTTGGTTGCATATTTATGATTTTCATATGTATTTCATTGATTGTCATGTGTCTAGGGTATCAGGTAACTTTTACTTTCTCAAACTGCTTTTGATCTGTTTATCCGGCGTTTTATTTCGATCCTTTTAAGCGGCAACTATATCCTATATTCACCGGAAATAGTTTAGCTTTCCAACGGTGAAATATTTTTTCAAATTCGTCAAGTAGTTTCAATGCAAACAAACAAACAATCAAATCTTTCCTCTTTATAATATTAGTATAGATTACCTAACCGGTGAGGCTGCTATGCTTCATTTTTTCTGGAAATTTTAACGTGTAAGAAATAGAAGAAAGTTTTGTGATTGCCATATCCGGCTAGCTTCTTTTTAGATATCGACGCAGTTTTATTTACTAAAGCAGAGTGGCGAGTGGTGAAGGAACAACAGCAGCAGGGAAAATACGTTAAACAATATAAAGGTATTACAGAAGACACTTTTCTCTTTAGCAAAATGCCGGAAATTTACACCTTTTTTTTTACTTTGTTCTTTCCTAACCACTCACCATCCAGTTAAATACACTGCATCGTGAAATACATTGCAACACTTTATAACAAAGTGATTAACATTGAAAACTGAAATCGTTTCATATTGTGAATGTATTGCGAATGTGTTGTGCCAAATAAAAAATTGTAAAGGGTTATTAAACACTGCAAGAGGAGAAAATTTGCTTTGAAAAAAATTTGAAAACAATTCATTAATTACGAGAGCCGTATCTTTTTGGAGGTTTGGTTCTCGAAAACAAATGCATTCACAATTAATGAAGTTGCATCAATACCAAGTGAATATTCGAACTGTAATTATCTTTTCTTTTTTTGGCAACTTCTTGTGATTTTTTCTGTCTGTTAGTTTTTAGCATCCGAATGACTTACACAATGAATTGGGTGAGGGATTTGGGTAGAATTCGAATTGTTTTATGAAAAATTTTAAATGCTTTTAAGTTTTTAATTATTTGTATTGTCTGTGATTTTAGTTAATTTTAATTATTTTAAGTATTTCAAAAGATTCATTTTTAAAACTGCTCAATTTTAAAGGCACCGTATAAAAATTATTTTACATGCGTTGTTTTATAGTATACTAAATTGTGTGGCGTTTACATTGTGTTTGTTATTTTGTGATAAAGTATTGAGCAACATGCTAATGTAAGAAAATATTTTTATCAAGACAATTTACAATATTTTTGCAAAACAATATCACTATTTCTAGATAACAGCATCTTTGCAACATATTAAGAACACAATCAAAATACAAAAAATGTCTTGTATCTGAAGTTTTCTACCTCACAACTCATTAATGTACTGTAAATTCGGAGACAAACAATGTTCTAAAATGTGTGGATTTTTGTGTATTAGAACATACAGCAAAAAATCTTGTAGTCTGAAATATATCTTAATATATATTTGCATTAGATGCTTAATATGTTTTAAAATATAGAAAGTCTTAAAATAATAATTTATTTACATCATTCAAACATTCCGGTTAGTTTGAAACAAATAACAACATAAATCATTACGTTCCACTCCAATTAAATTGTTTTCTTACGGCATCAAGCATTAATCTTAATGCAAACGGTTACAATTCCAATTACAAGTAATAAAGACTTTAAACAGGTATTCGTGAATTTATTTAATGAAGGATATATCGATTACAATTGCTTTGTCAGCTAAATACTTTCAATTAATTTTAATGTCATCATCTAAGTAATGTGCTAAGTACGTCCTTATTTCCATACAAGGGATTTGTAAGAAATGTATAACAACTAAAAGGTGATAGAAATCCACTTTAGGTAATTCAGTAGATCGTAAAATATTGAATACAATTGAATCCGATAAAATTTTTATAAGAACTTTCATTATATAGTTTTTTAAATCGTCTAACGAATATACAATACCTTTTCTTATTTTTATATTTTTTGTTAAATATATTTTTAATAGTTTTTATCAATTCTTTTTATGCGATATAACTTCTACATTCTTTTCGTAACAAAATATATATCATATCATCAAATTCAATCATTTTGAATCCACTGTGATACATAGGTCTTCCCCAGATTATGTATGTAAATATAAATTACCTTTAATGTATGTTCTATTAAAATGTAATTAGAATATTTTTAAATAATATAAGTTTTGCCTCAGAGATATTGTAATTTTCTTAGAAACAAAAAGCAATAATAACACTTGTCAGAAAAAACAAATTCCTGCCTACCCCCGAAAAAAATATATATACATGTATATATAGATATATCTAACGTTTTTAAGAAAGACAGTTTTAAACTAATATAAATTACAATATCGAATGAAAGATTAATATATTTATTAACAAAACTAGAAAACAATAAAAACATGTCTGAAGCACACGAATACAAGGTACGAACAATGACAAGGTGTGTCTCGCATTTGTGTCAGATGTTATTATTAAAGTTAAAGTATGCCTGTTTTTTTTATAGAAAGACGTGATCTGTGACTCTAACTAAAGCCTTTTTCAAGGCATACCGAAGCACGTCATCGAGAGTTGCGAGTAGTAAGTTCTTGATGTTTATTAGAGCATATTGTAAGTCAGTCCAGTTAATTATATATCTTTGCGAAAATGTTCTTCTCATATTTATCATATTATGTATTCAATTATTAACCTTCAATCTTCAATTCAAAACATGATGCTTTTAAAAAATATGTATCATTTTCTCTTGAGTGCCTTTTTGTAATATAAATGAAAATATTTGACACAAAATTGAATGATTTGAATACGTTATTTATAAGTATTTTAAAAAAGCTGCAAATAAAGCCATTTTTACATCATGAAAAAAATGATTGATGAGAAAGATAAAAAAAATAATAAAAAAAGTGCATTCTTTTTTATATTTGAGATATGAAAATGTTTAACAACTTTTTATGAATAAAGGGGTTAGAGGTCCAATGAATAAAAATGATGGGATTGCAGGTCAAAATAGGACGAGACATAATTTCTCTCTTAGGTCAGAAAGTCAATAAAAATTTGGAATATTTTTATTATGATTTTTTAAACTGAGTATGATTTATTATGTTTTTATTTATTTATTTATTTATAATACTCTATATAAAGGCAATATAACTTTTATCATTCATTTCCTCTCGTAAATGTCGTAAAGCAGCATTTAGTGCAGTTTATGTTCTATCATTATTAAAACATACATTTATTTATGAATGTATGGTATTTGTACTTATATATATGAGGTCCCCAGAAGCCAAGGGGTATAAGTGACAAAATTGAAAACATTGAGTTAAGTGCACAGGTTATCTGGAAATATGCTTTTTTCATTTCAGGTAAAGAAATATAGGTCATTTTCTTATTATTTGATGAGTTATAGAGATAAACCACTTTTTTCGAAAAACAAACAATATTGATTAATTATACATTTAAAGAAAATTACCGTAATTTCGGGTGTATAAGCCGCGGATCAAACAATTCTTTTTGGAACCAGAAATCTTATTTTGTGATTGAAGGCAATTATTTACGGCGATCAAACTATTTATATTTGTTTCTTAAAAAATTCTGGGCCGAAAAAGAATTGTTTGATCTGCGGCTTATACACCCGAAATTACGGTATACTCTATTTTTTTAACAGTTATTGAAATGAGAGTTCAAAGATTAGAATGCAACAAGCAGATGTTTCCTATTTCAATTTAGTCAATTGTTATTGATGTTCCAATTTAACATCAATTATCTTTAAATTCAATTTACTCCAAATCAACATTTTTTCACTTGTACCCCTTGGCTTCTGAGATCGTCATATATACATAGATAGGTACATAGATAGATAGGTTGACTAGAAATAATATAACGGTCTAATTTGACTCAATTTACGAAATCACATTATCTTTTGCATAAGCAAATGTTTTTTATTAAGAACAACATGTTAGAAGAATAAAGAAAAAAAATCACATTTCCTGAAAGTGCAATCTTTTTGCTTGGAGGAAAAGGCGCAAATATTTGGCGAAATTTTCAGTAATTTGCCACAGTTGTGCCGTAGAAATTAGCTTCCATACCCGGATCAAGGAACGCGTCAGAGATTTTAAAGTGTTGTGAGGTTTTGAACAAGCTCTTGCTTCTAAAATAGACCACAAACTGTAATCCAAATTATAAAGGTTCACACAAGTATGGAAATCATTCTTCAGCCGAATTAAAGTTTTATTATTTTTTTTTTAATTCGCCCAACACTAATCTCTGTGAATTCTGATCGATGAGAAGGCACGGAATCTTGCTGGAAAGTCTAAATCCTTTTATGGCTCCTTTTTGGCTATAAGTTAAACCCATTTCCGGCCAATCCCAATCTTTTCCAGGTCGGTTTCCATGGTCGAGCTCCTTGAATCTTTTGATTGCTTTGGAAACGGTTGGATGAGGCTCTTGAAGCAATCAAGCATTTTCACCCACACGCTTTCCCTAATGATAAAGTTCCAAAAACATTCCGTTTATATATGTATATATATACATAGTTACAATAAAGATTATTGCATAAAAAACTCTGAAAATCGAGTAAAAATATCATCAACCGTTATCTTCTTATTTGCATTCGTTATGTTTTTTCTTGTCATCCTGTACATAAACATGCAGGTGTAATGTGTTCTGGTTTAATAACGCGAAGAGCTAATATTACACTTCACGACACTATCTAAGGTTTCTACAAAGAAGGGCTATGGAGCGTCTGAATGAAAATCAGCCACTAAAAATAATTTATCAAGTTTATAGACCTCTCTGTATGAAGCACATATTTTTTTTCAGTTAAAGTGTCGCATTACTGCACACATTGATTGTCGTTCACTTCTGCATTGCCATATATTCCTTTTAATATGTGCTTGCCACCCAGAGAAACAATTCCGATGAACAGCTTTTGATCTTTGCCTTAACTTTTTCCTTTTTAATACAGTTATTAGCAATCTTCGAATTTTGTGTTTCAAATGGTGATTAAAATGGTGCGTTAAAATATAGTTTTAGTTTAAGTTTGAACACGACTAAATTAATAATGCATTGGAATTGTCGATTATTGGTATGATGAAATTACAGTAGGTACAGATGACTACAGTGGGTGTATGTAATTTCGTTTAAAAACACAGAACTTATGCAGTGTATATCACTGTATACCCTTCATTCAATCCCTGTAAAAGTGTATCATACGATTATAAAAACATAAGAAAATCTCTGATTAGAAAATCTGATAGTTTCTAACTGCTTATAAGGAGTTCATGCTATATTTCATATCTGAAATACAATTAGTCCCCATCTATAGCAACAAAATATTGAAACTAATTTTTTTGATGCGTTTAAAGAAAAAAAACCTTTTAGGTGTTTTTGTTCAAACCTTGTATGCAATTTTCAAGTTGCTTTCAACATGACATAGTGATATGACGTAGTGCTACTGTTTTATATGGTATTGTTTTGAACCTGTTTTGGAAAAGTCAAACAGCTGTGTTTTAATCATTAAAATTTTCTATGATACTCTTAAAATTTTAAGCTATTGCATAGCTTTTATCGCGGGCTTTAAGCGTGGTGACCGAAACTAGAAATTCCGTAACGAGAAAAACCTAACATTCCGGCTAACGACGTTTCAGTTCGGCAGATTTCGGCACGGTATCCTTCGGTAGACTTCAGCAGACATTGACGCGGTATTTTTCAGATATTTACAGGATATCAAGACTCAAACTTATGTTTGTTATTTCAGTTACCATAAACATATAGTTTCAATGATAAAAGTTCCCGATTAACCTACATGTATTGTAAGATAATAAAAATATTTTAAACGATATTAACTTCTCATTTATTCAATAAAAAAATTGTTTTCTTATCGGTCATCACGCTCCAAAAGTGTAACTTGAATTAATGTCAAAGAAAAGAAAAAAAATTTGAATTAATATCAAAGACAAAAAAAAATGTATAAATAAAAAAGTATATAAATAATTATAATTGCATAAGTTGATAAAAATGCTATGCAATAGCTTTGCTGCGGAATCCCCGAGTGCCACACGTTTTTTTATTATTATTTGCTTAAGATTTCTGTTGTACATTCGCTTCCTTTCAGAAGCTACATTCTTACAGTGGAAATATTTTTATGCTAAAGCTGGACTGGACAAAATTCCCTGGCATTTTTTAAAAATTTAACATAAAATCAAGTAATTGAATTTAATTTCTTGTTTTTTTTTGGGGGGGGGGGAGGGGGTTAATAAGTTTATAATTATTTCTATATTTAAAGTAAGGAAGGAGGGAGTTATTCTACATTTATAGAGTAAAGGTTCGATGTTTTAAGAGAGAGAAAACTATTGGTTTTTTACTGCAATTTAAAATGTTATTAATTTTGAGTATTTGGAATGTGATATTTGTTTTTTTAATACTGTTTTTGATGGTGAAACAACAGTTTAATTTTTTTTCTGAATATAGAAAACTACTTTTGCTGCCACGTTTCGAATGATATATATATATATATATACATATTTAAATCTAATGATTGTTCATCTGCATCAAAAAAAAATATGATACATAAAAACATATGATATATATATACATTGAAAAAAATATGATTCTATTAATTGCATCTTCAAAAAGTAAAAGTGCTAAAAATTATAAATGTATAAATAATCAAGATAATGGTTTTAAATATGCATAATGTTTTTTATCTAAAAATCATTTTTAAGAAATGCCACAGAATTTATTTTAAGGATTTTGTACACTTCTTTTCATTTCCAAAAAATTGTAAAAAAATGTCCTAAAGTAAAAAAAAAGTCTTAATTTAAAAAAGTAATCTTTAAAAAAACGGTACTTACGGATTAACGCCACTGCACCAGAACTTGCGCTAATGCGTCAATATAGAGCAATCTTGTTCCTCGCACATGCATAAAAATAATTGCGTAAAAAATGAGCAAGAAAAAAAAAGAAAATGCATTAAAAGGCGCTAAAAAGCACTAAAATACTAAAACATTGCATCAAAATTAGCAAAAAACAAGGCAACAACGAACCCGAAAAACAATTGCGGTGGCGTTAATACGTAAGTACCAAAAAAGCTTTATGGTTATGTTTGTAATTAACTGAAGAGCTCTCTTTTGCACTACAGCATGGGAAAAAAATTGAAAAGTCAAATATAGTAAAGCGCCAACCAAACACAGCCAATATATATATATATATATATATATATACATATATATATCAAGAATTTACAAACCAACATTATTACTGACATTTTTTTCTGTGGAATAGTTTTACTTCTGAACAAGTTTTTGTAAACTTTAGCTGCTAGTCCCAGAACAGAATGCCATGGCATAAGAAGTAAATTTAAAAGAGAAAATGAATTAAAATGCTTTTTCCGAGAATTCTTAAGTTGTAAAGGCACCATTAGTGAGCTATTATTATTATTATTTTGACTAAAAGTTTTAAACGATAAAACATATACTTCATCGGTATAAACATTTTTTGTCATAATATACAAAGGTGACCAAAAGTTAAACATATTCGTAAAATTATTCAAAATTACCTGTGGAGATAAATTGGTTTAAGAAGAAACATTGTATTGTGCAATTTCTTTTTCAGTCAACTATGTCATGTGCAAAATACCTGCGCATGTCGGAACACTTATAAACCGGTTCACGCAGTATAGGCAGTTCAGACAATTTCGTTAAACTGATGCGCCAAGAAACATTGTTACGAAATGGATAAATGATGGCACAAAGACGCCAAAAGGACATGTTTGCGAAAGAAAGAATCGTCGGAATGCAGGAATCCGGACGATCACACAACAGTGTCTCGAATTCTCAACGTGGACCAGTCTGTGATCTCAAGACTGTGGCAGAAGTTTCAAAGTACGAGAAATGTTACCCGACGACCTGTACTAGGTCGACGAAGAATCACCACTCTTTGACAAGACCGATATCTGGCAATAAGTGGGCGACTACAGAGGGGCAGTATTTTTAGAGAACTTGATTCGGCGCTCACAATCGCCACAGGAACACGAATTTCGAGACAAACTGTTTACAGGAGACTCAATCAAGATAGCTTGTAAGTAATTTAAACTAAGACACATAATGGAAATACATCTTTTTTCATCAGGGGAGAGTAATGGTATGGGCAGGCATCATGTTGGACAACCGCACAGACTTCCATATCATTGACACGGGATCTATGGCTGGTAAAAGATACAGAAACGAAATTCTTGAGCCTTACGTTTGCTTGTTTCAAGGTGCTGTTGTTCCTGACTTCGTATTCATAGATAATAATGCGTCTTGTCACCCTGTGTTACTGGCTGAAGACTTCCTTGAAACGGAAAACATCCAGCGCATGTCCAAAACATGTCGTGGCCTGAAAAATCTCCGGATTTAAATCCTATCGAGCACGTATGAGATATGCTCGGGAGACAAGATCCAGCCCCTTTCGCACCGACACACTCTGCTCTAGAACTGAAAGGAGCTCTCAAAGAAGCATGGAACTGTTTTTTCCTACAACTCCTTCATACTCTCATAGCAATACGGGAAATCTCTGTGCAGCGTGCCTGGCTGTCACCGGTGACTACACGCCTTATTAAAATGCAGCATCGTTATTTTACTTGCTGTTTATTTTTTCATTTTTCGTTTAAAGTGTGAACCCTTACCTTGCTCAGTTATCTTTCAAACTGCTACTTTGGATAACAAAGGTAAATATTATCGTTCTTTTGAATTATTTCATTACTTTATACTCGTTTTACACTCGCATATCACGTTTCACTACATTCCGATTTATGTTTATTTCTTTAATTACTTAATTACCAATTATGCTTAAATTTTGGACACCAGTGTATGATTTTTGTTTATAATACACATAATAACTTCCTTCACATGAATGCAACAAATTTTATTGGTGAAAGTGTATTTTATTTACACAATTTAAAAGTTTATTTTAAAAAATACTTAATTATATTTTACTCTATCTTATATAGATATAATATTAATATGTATGTTTATATATGACTATATATAAAATTTTAATTTTAAATTACGTAGTACAATTAGTTTAAGGATTTCGTCACAGTTGAAGATTTCTTTAATCTTTAATTTCAAAGCTGTAAAAAAAAGATTCATTATTTAGATGCGTTATTGAGCAAATGAGTTTGTAAAATCTACATATATGTTTAGTTACTTTTTGACAAACGTACAAAATATGCATTTAGACTTTTAACTTTTATTTACAGATTACATTTTAAATTCGATAAAGTATGGTGGGATAATTAAACGAAAATTAATATTTCGTTAGAAGTATTTTTATCTAGTCTTAATTATCCTACACTTTAAAGTAGACTTAATTGTAACAAATTTCATTTATATATATAATCATTATTATGCATTTAAAATCGTATGTTATAAAGTAAAAATACGAAAATTATACGAAAAAATTAAATCTATGCATAACTTAATTTTGTCAGACAAATAATAGCATTACTTATAAATATAAAATAATCAAGTTAAATACTGAAAAAATTAAGAAAACTTCAAGATAATTTTTCGATTTCTTTTTCTTAGTTTCAATTCCGATATTTCTTTATTTTCTTATCTTTATAGTCCGGAAGAACAACGAACCAAAAAAATATATATAACAAATAAATAAATAAATAAAAATCTACTTCAAAATTCAGCATCTAAAACTTTTAAACTTTATTGATAAGAAACAAAAAATCAACAAGCAGGCAAACAATTTTAGGGTTTTTCTAAAAGTATATTTTAAGACTAAAAGCCTTTTTAGTTCTTGTAAAATCTTGATTTATTTACTTTTGGAGG
The DNA here is from genome assembly GCA_964019185.1 of Maratus speculifer. NCBI lineage: Eukaryota > Metazoa > Arthropoda > Arachnida > Araneae > Salticidae > Maratus > Maratus speculifer. Next base: position 171,438,881 of record OZ025289.1, on the reverse strand, counting down.
AGTAAGCTACTTTTTTTCTTATAAAACGTAAATAGTTAAACCTAAAAATAAAATAATGTTATAAATTTCTTCATTAAAAGAAAATTTTCAATGTATTTGAAATTATATAAAAAGTAAATAAATACTATTTTTAAGCGTAGAAATAGATTTTATTTGGTTTTAATTTGAAGAAAGAAAGATATCGGATTTCCATCAATGATTTGTAAGTAACTGAAAAAAATCTCTATGGACATTTCTAATTAAAATTGTAAAAACTTTTAAATTATAAATAAAATGAAAAAAGTAAAATAAAAGTCACGAAACATAAAATTTGATAGACAATGTATTTATAAGAAGTCAAAATTTTTTCTAGAGAAACGTTTATAAATAAAATTTCTATACAGAAATGTGTGAAATCAGATTGATTTATTCCATTTATTATTATTACCATTATTTCTTTCGTTTTCTGTAATGATTTTACAGTAGCTAGAAAAGGCTATTTGTGATTATATTTTAAAATTGCTTTATTTCCTCATAGTAATGCTACTAAATGCATAACTTTAATTTCTATTCTTTTTATTAATCTAGATGGATATAATTATATTAACATTTTAAGGGAAGATGAAAAGGGAAGTGAACATGCAAATATATGCAAAAGAATATATGCAAATTGTAATATATGCAAAAGAATAAATAAAATAATAACTAGGACAACTTTAAAAAATAACCAGGACAACATTGAAAAATAATCTTGTAAATCTATCTATCTATCTATATATATATATAGATATAGATATAGATATAGATATAGATATAGATAGATTTGATAGATTTGATAGATAGATAGATTTTAATTTGAAGAAAGAAAGATATCGGATTTCCATCAATGATTTGTAAGTAACTGAAAAAAATCTCTATGGACATTTCTAATTAAAATTGTAAAAACTTTTAAATTATAAATAAAATGAAAAAAGTAAAATAAAAGTCACGAAACATTCAAATTTGATAGACATTTTCAATTAAATTATTAAAACATTAAATTTCATTTAAAATTTGATAGACAATGTATTTCTATCAAATATATAATCAATAAATAATAAATAATAAATAAATAATATATATCAAATATATCAAGAAATAATGGTAATAATAAAATACGTGTGGCACTCGGGGACTGCCGCGGTAAAGCTAGTGCATAGCATTTTTTATCAACTTATGCAATTATAATTATTTATTTATTTTTTATTTATGCAGTTTTTTTTTTTGTCTTTAATATTAATTCAAGTTTCACTTTTTGAGCGTGATGACCGATAACAATTTTTTTTCTTTTATTGAATAAATGAGAAGTTAATATCGTTTAAAATATTTTTATTATTTTACAATACATGTAGGTTAATCAGGAATTTTTATCATTGAAACTATACGTTTATGGTAGCTGAAATAAAAAACATATGTTTGAGACTTGATATTCTCAAAATGTCTGAAAAATACAGTGTCAATGTCTGCCGAAGTCTACCGAAGGATACCGTGCCGAAGTCTGCCAAACTGAAGCGGGGTTTGCCGGAGTGTTAGGTTTTTTCTCGTAACGGAATTTCTAGATTCTTTCGCCGCGCTCAAAGCCCGCTATAAAAGCTATGCAATACCTTAATAAATCACCAAACAAAATTTGGACGCGCTACGAAAATTAGATCGCGAGTTATAAGCATTTTAAATTTTTCGACCCTCAACGTGGGGGTCACCTGTCACCAAAAGTAACACCGTCTCATAATAAATTACCAAACAAAATTTAGCCGCGCTACGAAAACTAGATCGCGAGTTATAAGCACTTTAAATTTTTCGACCGTCACCATGGGGGATCTCCTGTCACCAAAAATTAACACTGTCTCATAATAAATTACCAAAGAAAATTTGGCCGCGCTACGAAATTTAGATCTCGAGTTATAAGCATTTTAAATTTTTCGACCCTCACCGTGGGGGGTCTCCTGTCACCAAAAATTAACACTGTCTCATAATGAATTACCAAACAAAATTTGGCCCCACTACGAAAATTAGATCGCGAGTTATAAGCATTTTAAATTTTTCGACCCTCACCGTGGGGGATCTCCTGTCACCAAAAGTAACACTGTCTCATAATAAATTACCAAACAAAATTTGGCCGCACTACGGAAATTGATCGTGAGTTATAAGCATTTTAAATTTTTGGACCCTCACCGTGGGGGGGGGGGGGGTTCCTGTCACCAAAAATTAACACTTTCTCATAATAAATTACCAAACAAAATTTGGCCGCGATACGAAAAGTAGATCGCGAGTTATAAGCATTTTAAATTTTTCGACCCTCACCGTGGGGGGGTCACCTGTCACAAAAAATAAACACTGTCTCATAATAAATCATCAAACAAAATTTGGCCGCGCTACGAAAATTAAATCGCGAGTTATAAGGATTTTAACTTTTTCGACCCTCACCGTGGGGGGGGGGGGGTCTCCTGTCACCAAAAATTAACACTGTTTCATAATAAATTACCAAACAAAATTTGGTCGCGCTACCATAATTAGATCGCGAGTTATAAGCATTTTAAATTTTTCGACCCTCAACGTGGGGGGTCACCTGTCACCAAAAGTAACACCTTCTCATAATAAATTACCAAACAAAATTTAGCCGCACTTCGAAAACTAGATAGCGAGTTATAAGCACTTTAAATTTTTCGACCGTCACCATGGGGGATTTCTTGTCACCAAAAGCTACATTGTTCTACCTTGTTTTATCTTAAGGCGATTCTTTTCTATACACATTCTATCAAGAATTTTTATTATTCAAACTATAATTTAAATTTTTCGACCCTTTCGATGGAGGGGAGGGGTCTCCTGTCACCAAAAATTAACACTGTCTCATAATAAATTACCAAACAATATTTGGCCGCGCTACGAAAATTAGATCGTGAGTTATAAGCATTTTAAATTTTTCGACCCTCACTTCGGGGGGTCTCCTGTCACCAAAAGCTACATTATCCTACCTTGTTTTATATTAAGACGATTCCTTTCTATACACATTCTATCAAGCATTTTTATTATTGAAACTATAGATTTATAGTAACTGAAATAAGAAATATAAGTTTGAGACTTGATATCCTCTAAATATCTGAAAAATACCGCGTCAATGTCTGCCGAAGTCTACCGAAGGATACCATTCCGAAGTCTGCCGAGCTGGAACGACGTTAGCCGAGTGTTAGGTTTTTTCGTTACGGATGTGTTAGGATTTTTCGCGTTACGGAATTTTTGGATTCGGTCGCCGCGCTCAAAGCCCGCGATAAAAGCTATGCAATAGCTTAATAAATGGAATAAATCAATCTGATTTCAAACATTTCCGTATAGAAATTTTATTTATAAACGTTTCTTTAGAAATTCTTTAGAAAGAATTTTGACTTCTTATAAATGCATTGTCTATCAAATTTTATGTTTCGTGACTTTTATTTTACTTTTTTCATTCGGAATCGGAAGTATTCCATGGAAATTGGAGAGGGAGAGAATATTTCTTAAAAAATATGAGTGAAGTCATAGCTTAGAAGTCATTTTAGGTAGGAGCGTGAAATTCCAGAAAACCAGAAAATAAATCTACTAAAAAAAATAACATACATTTCAGCAATTTTTGAAACTTCACTCTTAAGAACTTTAAAGTTAGTAATTCAAACATTTAAAAAATTTCGGCATATCTCAATAGTCGTTTCAGGAATGTGCTTAAAATTCCAGAAAAAAAAAACACGCGTTTCAGTGATTTCAGAAAGCTCCCCAAGTGGGTATTAAAAGGGGTGGGGGTCAAAATTTTTAGAGAATTCATTATGGCATATTACAGCAAGCAAAACCATGAAATTCAAGATAAGAAACATATTAATAAAAAATTAACCATGTAGTTCAGCAATTTTAGAAATCTCTGGCCGTTTCTATAGGACGTTATGGACGGTCGAAACTTTAAGGTCATATTTCCATACTTTAGCAATCGTTTAGAACGGAACATAAAATTCCAGAAAAGGCATTCAAAAAAAATAACTAAACATGTATTTCTATTTTTTTGTAATTTCCCCTCCCCTTGTATGCGTTAAATGTGGCGTCGAAATTTTTAGGATATTTTGCATGTCTCAGCAGACATTTTAGGTAGGATCAAGAAATTAAGTATAAAAAACATATTAATAAAAATTTAGCATACTATTTCCGCTTTTTTAAAAATACTCTCTCCCATTCTAATATGAATAAAGAGAGGTTCGGAACTTTTAGGTTATTTCTCATATTCCAGAAGAAGTTTTGGATAGAAAAAAGAGATTCTGGATAACTAGTCTACTAAACCATATTTAAACATGTAGTATATCGATTTTGGATATTACCTCCTTTTTGGGTTGAATGAGATTGTTTGTCAATTTAGCTCATTTCACCGCATCTCAGCAGCAATGTTTGATAGATGCAGGACATTCAAAATAAGAAATCTATTAAAGAACCTCTGTAAAATGTGAACATTTAAAAAAATATTTTCAGACATTTTAAGTTACATTTTAGACATAATAATAAAAGACTCAATGAAGGAAAAGGGTGCTATCAAGAAAGTTTTATTATTAAATGTTATTAGTTAATTTTCCTGGCAAAATTCAAAATATTTATTTATTTTTATTTATTTTATAAAAAAAAATAATTGCATTTTCAAACGTTTCTTCTCGTAAAAGTTTGAACATTTAAAGCAATTTTTTAAATTTATTACTAGAAGTGAGCTGTGAGATTTTAACTATCGGTTTTTGCTAAGTTAATTACTGTGGAAAAGGAAAATAAAATAAATGTAAACTGTTCACATTTTTATGCGTAAAAAATCTTTATTCCAAATTCGATACATGGTTTTATTAAATATATCATAAGGACCAACTATCAAAAATGAGTCAATTGAAAATTCGTCAATTTTTTCGTTAAAGTTTTATCACTTTAAACATGCACATTCGCTGGAAAAACACAAATCGAGAAAACTGACTTATAAGTGAAGTGGAATGTGATATTTAAAGAGACAGCGATGCAACAGATTTGCTTTATCCCTCTAAGTGTTTGAAACTTAATATTATGTTCACTAAGCTCCAAGTTTTACTGCAATATAAGCAATATTTAAGATAGTACAATTCTATAGATTTAATGAATCTTCAGTACATTTTAGAAGGATTAATAATCTCAAGGATTGCATTCATGTTTGTAATTTTTATTATTTTTATAATATTGTAAACAAATCATAATTTCTGAGTATTTAAAACAAAATGAGGAGAAAACAACATTAAAATGTCACACATTTACAAAATGCTCAGAGGGTTAAACTTTTTCCAATATTCTGATTTTTACAAAACTTCTCCAGAATGTACTAATGATAATAAAGTATATGTAATATTATAAATAGTAATTAATTCTATAATTTTAATAATTCTAATTCCTAATGAGAAATTGATGAGGCTAAAATTCTACTCATCACTTCCACATCAGTCTCTACTGAATACAGGTAAATATTTAAAAATATATAAAATAATTCTGATTTATAAGTATTAAATTTAATTAATGTCCCTTGAGCCAAGCCAGACCATGATAAATGTGCATTTTGTTAAAAATTCATCACTCGCTCATAGCTCTTATTCTGGCATATTTGCAGAGAATTACCTACATACTCATTTTTAAAAACATAGACATACTCAAATATGATCACCTGATGTTTATTTACGATTATACATATACATGATGTTTCTAATTATATATTGATTATGGAGGACAAATTCTAACTGCGAAGTCTTTCATTTATGGATTGATCCGTTTTTCGATTTCAAAGATTGAAGAACTCAATTTCGGCTTTACCATATGTACGGAGGTGTACTAAATTAAAAAGAAAAACTAAATTAAAAAAGAAAAAGCAAGTAGACTGTAAATTTAATGGAATGTTTATTTTTCTAAGAGTCGCTGCTTGTTGCAGTATTAGAGCTTGTTGCTAAGAGACCGTTTCTCTCAATCCACTGCGTCACACAACACGTGAGCAGGGTTACAGTAAATTGCCGATTGGCGTATAATTGGCGTGGGCTGTGTTTTTCGCCAAGGCGATGTTACAAGAACACAATACAGAAGCGGAACATCCCGCCCGGCGTTGAAATAATTTTATATTTCAAGATACATATGCAATACAAGTAATAATACAATATGATACAGATTATAAGCAAAAATAAATAAATAAAATAAATAAACACAAATAATACATGAAAAATTAATACATAATAAAGCACATTTAAAGTTTAGGATCTATGATGTTGTCCTCAATGGGTAATATACTTATTTTTGAAATAGGTCGTTTAAAATTACCCTTAGCGGTACGAACTTCAACTACCCTGACTATCCCGTCCGCGCCTGGGAAAACCTTATTAATGCGGCCTAGTGACCAAGTGCAAATGGGTAATTGTGAGTCCTTAAGCAAAACTAGCATTCCTGGCAGAATATTAGGTTTTTTAAATAGCCACTTGTTTCTTTCTTGTAACTGGCTCAGATAATTATTCTGCCAACGTTTCCATATTAACTGTGTTAATTTTTGAGTCCTTTGCCATTTATTTAGCAAATTATCTTTGACCTCACTTAAATTGGGTTCTGGAATTAAATTAAGAGGCTTTCCTATGAGAAAGTGACCAGGAGTCAACACCTGAAGATCGTCAGGATCTGTTGACAAAGGACAAAGCGGTCGCGAATTTAAAATAGCCTCTATCTGTGTGATAACTGTCAGGAATTCCTCGATCGTGAGATGAGCTGAACCCACAGCTCTTTTTAAGTGGTATTTGAAAGATTTGACTCCTGCCTCCCAAAGGCCACCAAAATTTGGCGCCCTAGGAGGGGAGAACTTCCAGTTAATACCTTCAGAAGCTAAAAAGTTCGAAACTTCATCACTCGTAACAAGTCTACGTAAACGTTTTAGTTCTGCTGAAGCCCCAACGAAATTTGTAGCATTGTCGCTAAAGATTACAGAGCTTTTCCCACGACGAGCGAAGAATCTTTTTAGAGTCGCTATTATAGCCTCGGATGTCAAATCTGAGACAAAATCCAAGTGCACAGCTTTAGTGACCATACATACAAATATGGCAACATAGATTTTCTGAAAAGTACCCTTTCTTTGACCTTTATATTTTATTTCAAAAGGCCCACTTAAATCTAATCCCACATTTGAAAATGGGGAACTGGGCACTATTCTTTCAGGAGGGAGATCCCCCATCATTTGACTAGCCGTCATAGGTTTAATTTTAAAGCATTGTAAACACTCATGTACAATTTTACGCGCAATATTTCTGCCACCGAGAGGCCAATATTTTTGACGCACAGTGTTCAAAAGAGCTTGGGGTCCTACATGAAAATCTCGTTTATGATAATATTGAAAAATTAGTTTCGTCAAGCGACAGCTCGCCGGAAGTATAATGAGGTGTTTATGATCAAAATTCAATTTTGATTTTGCTAGTCTTCCTCCCACCCTCAATAAGCTATCTCCATCTAAAAAGGGATTTAAGAATTTTAACTTACTTGCGCGATGAACCGAAGATCCCGCTTGGAGGGCCGAAATTTCATTTTTGAAATACTTTACCTGTTCATTTTTTATTAAATAAACCTCTGGCTTTCTTAATTCCTCCAGCAACAGAGGGCCGGTTGCAGATGTTGCTTTTTTACATTTATGTATGAATCTGAAAATATAAGCTAAAATTCTAATTATTTTTTGGAAATTATTGCTAAGATTAATTAAATTATCACAGAAATTAGAGTCATTATGAATAGCGAATGTCAAGTTGCTGGGAGCTTTAAGCTCACTAGAATAATGTTCATCTTTAATGTCACTTATATTAGAGTCAGTTTTTGCTATTGTTTCTTCAAGAATTGAAAGAGGCGGGCCATGCCACCACAACTGGTTAGAAGACAGGTTTTCCACACTTGCACCTCTTGATATCAAGTCAGCTGGATTGTGTTCTGACGGAATATGAAACCATGGAAAGTTCTTAGTTTGTTCCTTAATTTGCACAACGCGGTTTCCCACAAACGTTTTCAGGAGATGAGGAGCAGTGTCTATCCAAGCTAAAGCAATAGTTGAATCAGAAAACAAATTGACTGAAGCTACTGGTTTGTCTAATGAATTTAAGACCTTGTTAGTGAGTTTAGCCAGAAGAAGACATGCTGACAGTTCGAGACGTGGCACTGTTATTACTTTGGTTGGACACACGCGGGATTTACTACATAATAAGTAACTGATGGTTTCACTAGAACTAGATGTTTGCATGTATATCACTGCGCCATAAGCCTTGGAAGACGCATCTGCGAAACCATTTAGCACCACTGATTGGTTCACAGCTAGGAAGCATCTTGGTACTTCAATGGATTCCAGTTCTTTAAGACTTTCGAGGAAGGTTTTCCATAGTTTGGCGACATGAGAGGGCAGCTTCTCATTCCACTCTATTTTAAGAAGCCATAGCTTCTGCATGAATATTTTTGCTTTAGCAATCACTGGCCCTAAGAGACCGAGAGGATCATAAATGCGGGCAATTTGCGAAAGTACATCTCTTTTTGTGAAATCACTCTTTGTGTTGATATTAACTTTATACCTAAACGTATCATTGAAACTGTTCCACAACATCCCTAATGTTTTAACAGTTATTTCTTCAGAATTTCTGTCCAGGGGAAACATGTGATTATCAGTAGATTGGACCTCATTGGTACACCATTTGTGTAAAACCATCCCTCCCTTTAGGAGGAGTTCAGTTAATTGCGATTTCATTAATCTGAATTCTTCTAAATTGGATGAGCCCGACAGGCAATCATCCATATAAAAGTCCTTCAAAACAATTTTCGATGCTAACGGGAATTCCTTTTTCTCATCTAGAGCTAATTGTTGTAATACTTTGGTGGCTAAGTAGGGAGCACAAGATGTTCCATACGAAACTGTTGTTAGCTGAAATACCTTAACCGGGGATGACATACTGTCTTTCCACAAAATTTTTAAATATTTGTACTGGGATGGATTTATTTCTATCAACCTAAACATTTGTTTAATATCCGCAGTAAAAGCATAAATATGCTTTCTAAATCTAATTAATATCGAAAAAAGATCATCTTGCAGAACTCCACCCTTACATAATAAATCGTTCAAAGATTTTCCGTTGGTTGACTTGGCACTAGCGTCAAAAACGACGCGTAGTTTTGTGGTTTTATTAGAGGGTCGTAAAACGCCATGATGTGGTAAGTAATAGCCATCATTAAAGTTCGTGTTTTCTTTTATTTCATGCATGTGATTTAAATCTCTATATTCTTTAATAAATTCTGTGTATAAATTTTTCATAACAGGATCTCGATCTAAACGTTGCCACAGAGAGTTTAATCTTTTCAAAGCAAGATTTTTGGAATTTCCCAAATCGGGTTCTAAAACCTGTGGTTTAAACGGCATCGTGACCACAAACCTACCATCCGGTTTTCTGAAGTGTGTTTTATCGAAGTGATCATTACAATATTCTAATTCCTCACTGTTACAGGGTTTTAAATTTTGCACTTCTTCAATTTCCCAAAAAGACTTCAAAGTGTCATTAAGTAAATCAAGATTTTTTGTTAAGAAACAATAATTAGTATTATTATTATTTACTGTTTTGTCATAAATACAACCAGATACAATGTAACCAAAAATGCTTGATTGCAAGTATAAATTATTGCCTAACTTTATTTTTTCTTCATTTAAAAGAGAAAAATACAGTTCAGCACCGATAATTATCTCCACACTGCTTGGAATGTTAAATTTTTTATCCGCTAAACAAATATTTGCTGGAATTTTTAAATCTGATATGTTTATCTTTTTCGAGGGCGTGAAGTCACAAATGTTTGGAACGATTAATAACTCAATATCATAACTGGCACTATTCATTTTATTTGACAACTTTGATTTGATTCTAGATTTAATGTAAATAGGCAATTTATTTATTCCACTTACAGGAATATTTATTTTCTCTTTTTTCAATCCTAGCATTTGTGCTGCTTTAAATGTACAAAAACAATTCTGAGATGCGGAATCTAATATTGCCCTGAAAGGAATTTTGATGCCATTTACATCTGTCAAATAAATTATTGCAGTGCTAATTAAAACAGATTTATTATTATCATTTTCATATGAAAAAAATGAATGAGCAGTAGTTTCGTTTTGTGATAAATCTTCCGAAACAAAATTGCCATTTATTGTTTCATGTATTGGGAGATTGTTTATAGGATTGTTTACTGGTGTTGTATAATTATGTAATGATGAATGATGGCTTGCGCTCTTGCAAACATGACAAGTGCTTTTTGAAATACAATAATTAATGAGGTGGGCTGAACTTAAACAATTGAAGCAAAGTTTATTTTTCTTAACAAGGTTAATTCGCTCACTTAACTTCATATTTTTATATTTAACACAATGATATAAGGGGTGGTTTTCGGTTTTACAAATTACGCAACATTTACTTTGAGGTTTGTTTGTTTTTATGAATAAGGATTTTGCAGTATATTTAGAGGATACATTAGAACTTATATTATTTAAGATTTGACATCTTCGCTCAAGAAATTCTAAAAATTCATCAAAATTAGGCACTTCATTATCCTTTAATGTTAGTTCATATTGTTTACGAGTTTCGTTATCTAGTTTATTTAGAATAATATTCAGCAAAATTGCGTTCGAGAAATTATCTCTATCATACTTTAAGATCTTTAAAGCCCTTAAATTTTTCTTCACGTTATCCAATAAAATGCGGAGATCCTTAGCGGATTCCTGTTTAATTACACAAAGATTTAAAATATTCTTTATATGACAATCTACCATAACTCTTTTATTCTCGTATCTTTGTTCTAACGCATTGAAAAGTGAAACATAATTTTCATCTGGTGTAAGCAAACTCCTCGCTTCACCAGTCAAAGCAGAACGCAAATAAAATAATTTTTCATTATCTTTTAAATTTGAATTATCATTAATAAGCTCGTTAAATGTACTTTTAAATACGGACCATTCTTCAATTCTGCCACTAAAAACCGGCAATATGACCCTAGGTAGCTTAATGCTAGACGTTTTAGCTTGGTCCTGTTCAATAGATTTTTTATTAGAATCAGTATTTTCATAATAAGCATTAATAGAGGATTTTAAGCTTACCTCTAGTTTTAGAATATCCTCGTCCAGTTGACTCAGTATTTTTTCAGTTTCTTCCAACTTTTCTTCCTCTATTATTCTATAATATTCCAGTTTAAGAGCTTCAAACTTTTCTTCAGTTTTCGACAGTAAATCCAGGTGGGCTTTCCATTCGGATAAATTAAATGTTTTTCCATCCGTTGCGTTAAATATCCTGGTGACTTGGGCCTTGATATTCCCTCGCCTTCTGTTCAATGCTTTTATCTCAGTTTCCGACATTATTCAACTTGTTCACGAAATTCGATAAATTCAATATTTAATTCAATAGAAAAGACACTGATTCGTTCATACCTCCGGGTCGCTTGGACCAAATGTACGGAGGTGTACTAAATTAAAAAGAAAAACTAAATTAAAAAAGAAAAAGCAAGTAGACTGTAAATTTAATGGAATGTTTATTTTTCTAAGAGTCGCTGCTTGTTGCAGTATTAGAGCTTGTTGCTAAGAGACCGTTTCTCTCAATCCACTGCGTCACACAACACGTGAGCAGGGTTACAGTAAATTGCCGATTGGCGTATAATTGGCGTGGGCTGTGTTTTTCGCCAAGGCGATGTTACAAGAACACAATACAGAAGCGGAACAAACGTGTACGACGACTTTAAAGTATTCATCCGCGAACACTTTGAACAGGTAGTTCACCACATTTCATGTTATAAATTATTAGTGAAAGGAGGTTTCGTTCGAGATCGTAACAAGTGATATAATATGACTAAATCCAACTACTTTGGTAAAATTTACTACGTTTAACGATTTAAAAAGTAATTTTGTTCCATATTGCGCATTTCGCTATTTCAGAATTGAAAGAAATTTGTCGTTATATTTAAACCCAAAATTTTAATAACAAAATGAAAACAATGATTTACTGAGATTTAAAAAAAATCCTTTTTTCCTCAGAGTTGGTGCATTAATTTTAATTTCAATAATTATTTTAGCTATTCATTATGTTTGTCTGAAACATATATATGTGAACATTGAACACTAAAATGTTTTTCACGAGAATTAATAGAATCCAAAAAACTTTTACTCTCGGAACTTCTTAACGCACGTTGAGAATTACAAAAAAAGTTTATAGAAATTTTAAATAAGATTTTTTCTAATAAATGCTTTTTTTAATTTGAAAAATACATTTTTGGGGTTTCAACATGTATGTGTTTTCAAAGAACAGGAATGAATTCGTTGTATATTTCAATTTTTTTATATTATATTTTATTAAACTAAAAAAAGTCTTCGATTTTCTATGATTAAGTGCTTAACTTCTCTCAGGATGCTCTTTTTCAATTAAAATCAATGCGGCTTACAATATTTTTTATCTATTCAGTGATTTTGTAGGTAATAAGTTAAATATCATTTTATTTGAACACATAGTTCTAAGTAAAAAAAAAAAATAGAAAATTTCATTCCATTTATTTTCAATAGCATTTAAATTTATTTCAGCATTATACAAATGAATAAAAAAATGGTTGATGTTTTAATAAATTTTCATGTTATTAAAGGAAATTAAGACTGCAAAATATTGAAGTTAGACTTAATACTTTGTTTTTGTAAAATTACATTAATTTTAGATTCTTCAAAAAATTAAAAAAATAATAATAATAAATTTCCCGATGTTTTTTCAGACGGTTACATAAATTAAGCATAAAAGCAGATTCTGGGGAACATTTGTTTAAGTTATTAAAAATATATGTGCATCTTCATACTTTTTATTTTGCGAAAAACATGGATCGTATTTCCGACATAACGAAGTTTACAAAGCATCGAATTTCTTACTGATTTGCAGAAGGTTGTTATAAGCAATTTACGACAGTAACATAAAATGTTCCCATCCAAGTGTTAGTAGAGCAATAAATCAATTTTTTAATGGGGATCATTTTCAAAACAAGAATATGCATGTTGATTGAAAAACAAAAAGAAATTTAGAGCTAAAAAAATCTAAAAAGTATTGCTAAAATAAATGTTTTAGAAATATAAGATATTTCATCATAAGTAGAAAAAACAAGGTTTTGATGTGAGTGAATCTAGAACAGTGTGACCTCTCAATAATTTTCTATTTCACTAGCGGGCTCTGCCCCCTATGAGCTAATGTCGTCAGCCCATGTTTAAATACTGCAGATTCTAACAGCATGCTAATTTGATCAACTTTAAATAAATTATGGAAGATTTAATAATAACTAATAAACAAGTGGCAGCCTTCTTGTAACTGAATTTACATTCATTTTCGCTTGATTGGAGAATTTTAAGGTTAAATCAGTTTTTGGTGAAAAGATTCAATGGCTATTTCCGTCTTTGAATAAATAAGATTTGTTGTATATTTACAAATAAGGTAATATAGAAGGTATTAAGTAAAAAGTGTTTTTGTGTCTTGGTATTTTTGAACAAGATTATAAGAAAGCTGGTTTAAATGAAACATTTTGAATGTAATGTTTTAATTCTGACGTAATTATGTCAAATTTTTTCTTTTTTGAACATTTACATGTAACTACTTATTCTTAAGAAAGGAAATATTATTTGTGCTGTCTTAGAACTCACAAGAATAGTTAAAACAAGGAAGAAAAACATCATGCTTCAAGCATACATTATGAAGCACTTCTCAACACATTCAGAACAATGTAACAAAACTGCACCATTTAAAAAATTAAAATATCATATATTATTTCACCGTTAATGTAATTATTTTAAATGTAAAACAGATTAAAAAACCGAATATCAGCTGTTTCTATCTACGATCGGAAAATGATCCAAATTTTTGGAAGACCTGTATATTATGTAGAGATTTATATGTATTAACAACATGTAATCCAAATTTTAATTCATTTAAGATATACATATATTTCAATTAAAAATTCACCTTCAGTAAATTCTTCTAATAAGAAAAGTGGTGTGCGAAGGCTTTTATGGAGTACTGTATATGGGGTATACAATTTACACATAAAGCATAATATGCAAAAAACTAATTAAATTTAAAAGTGCATTTCGAATTTTAAAGCGCTCAAATCAGCAATCATTACAAAAAGACAGTATCGATTTATTTTCTGTATCCTTGTAAATTAATAAAAATACTATGAATGCTCTGTTTTAACGTAATCATAGAGAAATTTAGTGTTTTATGTAATTTTTAATAAATTTGAAATATCGTATTGTCATTAAAACTGTAACCAAATGATTTAACCACATATACGATAATATAATCGAATTCTTTTGGGTGTGTTTGTAAATGAACTAAAAATCGTACTTACTTCATATTAAATATAAAACATGATTTAATGACCCTAAATAAACTTTAACAATTGCATTAAAATCAAAGTTTACTTGCGGAAGTTAGAGTGTGGACAGACAAACCAAATACATAAGAACTTTTGAACTTTGATGAAAAGTGCTGGAAAGACCATTTCAAAATATAAATTAAATGTCTCGTGTAAATATACTTTTAAATTAAATTCGTATTGCAATATTTTGTTTGATCATGCTAAAAATGACGCAATTTCTTCTATTTACCGCTATTAAAACCTATGAATTTTATTAATTTAAAATTTTATTTCTCTTTTAAAATTCATATGAAAATATTTTTGTTGCTAGAACAATATTTTTTTTTGTACGTGTTTAGAGTTGGCAACAATAGTTTAAAAGAATATCCTGAAATGTAAAATAAATTTATAGTATAAATATGTTTAAAAATATAAACTGTTTGGCAATATTATTACATGACAAATGACGTAACTTCCTCATTTACTTCTTGTAACGCATATTAATGCATTTATTGTTTTAACATTTTATTTCTTCTTTAAAATTTACTTGTACATATTATTTTTATGAAGTAAAATTTACATATTCTTGTTTTTATAGTACAAAATTATTTAATTCAATCACGTGTCAATAATTATTCCCCTCTGTTTGCCTTGTTTTTACACATTGGCAACAACTTATAATGACACTCTTTTCTGAAATATGCAAAAAAAAAATGTATTTCGAAATGCTGAAAATTTGAAATTAAAATGAAATAAAACGTACATAATTAATGAAACTAAAACACTAATTGCATTCGGGGAGCTACTATACACCGGAAGCTATTAATCTATCAAATGATCTAAAAATTATTACATTCCCATGTATAGATTTTGTTATTATAAATCCTTTTTGACAGAACGATTTTGACCAAATTTAAGATTATATATCTCTAAAAATATTTATCCTATTTAAAAGGTGTCTACATCAGCGTGTTTATCAATCTTTTTTCTAATAAACTACTTATTTTCATATTTTAGAATGCAGTAGCTTTCTTAATATTAACAAAGAAAGACCCCCCTGTTACAAAAAAAACCATTGTCAGCGGCGGTGACAGCGGAAGTTACTTTTTTTTTAGAATAGAGAGTTTCATATGTACTAAAGATAAAGCCCTTCATGGTTATTAAACATAAAAAAATAGAGCGGAGTGGTGCAAAAAATGGCTTTTATGGGGTATCAAGTTTTTGTAAAAGATATTATTTAGTGATGAGATTGTGTTTCGCATGACATACGGTGATCAAGGTGTTCGAGTATACTGAAAGAAGCAGGATGGACATGACAAAGACTGCATGGAACAATCAGGGATTTAAAGCAGTTTAATCGCATGGGCATATATGACTGCAGATGGTCCTCAAAGGAAATGTATCGTTAAAAAAGGACAAATTCTGAGATGTATTGAGAAATCTTTGAGTCTTTCATGAAGCATCGTCGTGAAGATCTATGTCGTGACAAATTTACCTTTCAGCATAATTTAGCACCTTCCCACAGGTCAATGCCCACTAAGAACTTTATTTTCCACCACTAAATTAATGTGAATTCCTTTTCGACTAATTCGGCGATGTGAGTCCAATAGGGAATTTGCGTTAAATACTGAAGAAAAAGCAGCAGAATATTGCACACACACAAAAAAAAGTTTACTTTCTTTCCAGCACAAAGTCGTAATGGCCATATTTGCAATGACCCTGCAGAAAACATAGTGAATTATCTATTACTAGCTTAGAAAAGCGAGTTCGTATTCTTATAAAATACAAAGACGATGAAACAAAATAATAAATAATAACTAATTTTACTTTAAAACACTCATTACTTACAGTTAATTATTCTAACAGGTAAATTGTTGTTCTAATGTTCTCATTTTTATCCAAGTTTAAATAATTATTTAAATTTCTGCATTATTTCCTTTAATTTTCATGCTGAAAAATTTCTTAAACTCTGTAGTCCGTTACAAGTTTTACCCTGTATTACTTTTTGTATAATGCAATACATAATAAACCTTTTTCTGTAGTTTATTAATAATATTATTATTATTAATATTATTATTATTATCATTCTTTAGTTTTAGCTGTGTATCTAATATCATTAATATTTAGATTGTGATTAGATACAGACAATTATTTTTGTCAAAAAATTTAACGTATAGTTAAATATATCAAATCAATCCTCAATTTTGCAAAAAAAAAAAAAAAAAAAAAAAAAAATAGTTTAGATATAACAAAATTGTTTTTAAATTAATAAAAAAAAATCTGAAATTCTTGTCTGAATCTTAATTAGAATGTTTTAAGATTCCTTTTATTATAAACAATCTAATATTTTTGGTTCAAAGAGGAGTTCGTTGTGAAATTAATGTCTTTTAACAGTATCATCTTATAGTCTAAGAGCTAGCAACGTCAAAAATCACGTCATTTTATCAAGGCTCATTTTTTTATATGTTTTTCCCTTTTATGATAGAATACGTTTGCAAGCGGTCTGGCAGTCGGGAGACGTTGCGTTTACCTGTGGCAGAAGGGGTTATGCAGGTCAAAAAGCTTCAAAATCACGTCATTTTATCAAGGCTCATTTTTTAATATGTTTTTGCCTTTTATGGTAGAATACGTTTGCAAGCGGTCTGGCAGTCGGGAGACGTTGCGTTTACCTGTGGCAGAAGGGGTTGTGCAGGTCAAAAAGCTTCAAAATCACGTCATTTTATCAAGGCCCATTTTTTAATATGTTTTTTCCTTTTATGGTAGAATACGTTTGCAAGCGGTCTGGCAGTCGCGTGACGTTGCGTTTACCTGTGGCAGAAGGGGTTATGCAGGTAAACAAACTTCAAAAATCCGCCATTTTATAAAGGCTCATTTTCTTATATGTTTTTATGAAGCTTAAAAATTGCAAGATATTACTCTTTGGATAGCAGACAACCTATAATAAGTTTTCCAGACACAAATTCGGTTGCAAAGTTAATGCAAGACGTTTTTAAATATGGCAACGAAAGTGCCTGTTCCAAGAGTGGTTTATAATTTAAATTTTATAAGACCTCTTTATGTCATTTTATCAAGCTTAAAAATTACAAGATATTACTCTTTGGATAGCAGACAACCTATAATTAATTTGCCAGACACAAATTCGGTTGCAAAGTTAATGCCAAACGGCTTTAAATATGGCAACGAAAGTGCATGTTCCAAGACTTGTTTATATTTCAAAAAATTATAACACCTCATTACGTCATTTTATGAAGCTTAAAATTTGCAAGATATTACTCTTTGGATAGCAGACAACCTATAATTAATTTGCCAGACACAAATTCGGTTGCAAAGTTAATGCCAGACGTCTTTAAATATGGCAACAAAAGTGCCTGTTCCATAAGCGGTTTATAATCAAAAAATTATAAGACATCTTTACGTCATTTATCAAGCTTAAAAATTACAAGATATTACTTTATGGATAGAAGACAACCTGTAATTAATTTGCCAGACACATACTCGGTTGCAAAGTTAATGCCAGACGGCTTATAATATGGCAACGAAAGTGCCTGTTCCAAGAGTTGTTTATAATTTAAAAATTATAAGACATCTTTACGTCATTTATCAAGCTTAAAAATTACAAGATATTACTTTATGGATAGAAGAATTGTAATTAATTTGCCAGACACATACTCGGTTGCAAAGTTAATGCAAGACGGCTTTAAATATGGCAACGAAAGTGCCTGTTCCAAGAGCGGTTTATAATTCAACAAATTATAAGACCTCTTTACGTCATTGAACCGAATTTGAAACTCTGGATTTTTCTGAGTCTTATTGATTAGATTCCTATTTTTCTGCACCTGATTTTTTGCACGATACTTTTTCAGAGCCTGATTGAGTAAATTTGTGATACTTTGTGTTTGATTGACGAAAGTTGCATTTTTTTAAAGTCTTAACGTCAAGCCTTTTCATGTGATGAAAATTTGAGCACCCTTAGAAAGGTTAAGGTGTAAGAATTCATATAATTTGTTAACATCAACTCACAGCTTAAATATTGGACAAATAAATTCCAGTGTGGCCAAAACCGGGGCACCCACCCTAATATTTAAAAAAAGAAACTTATATTTTGATAAACAAGAGCTTTTTTAAAGTAAACTTTATATTGAAAAAAAAATTGCCGAATTGCCATACTTAAAGCCGTCTGGCATTAACTTTGCAACCGACATTGTGTCTGGCTAATTAATTATAGGTTGTCTGCTATCCAATGTGTAATATCTTGCAATTTTTAAACTTGATAAAATGACGTAAAGAGGTCTTATAAATTTTAAATTATAAACCGCACTTGGAACATGCACTTTCGTTGCCATATTTAAAGCCGTCTGGCATTAACTTTGCAACCAAATTTGTGTCTGGCTAATTAATTATAGGTTGTCTGCTATCCAATGTGTAATATCTTGCAATTTTTAAGTTTGATAAAATGACGTAAAGAGGTCTTATAATTTTTTGAAATATAAACAAGTCTTGGAACATGCACTTTCGTTGCCATATTTAAAGCCGTCTGGCATTAACTTTGCAACCGAATTTGTGTCTGGCAAATTAATTATAGGTTGTCTGCTATCCAAAGAGTAATATCTTGTCATTTTTAAGCTTGATAAAATGACGTAAAGAGATCTTATATTTTTTTGAAATATAAACAACTCTTGGAACAGGCACTTTCGTTGCCATATTTAAAGCCGTCTGGTATTAACTTTGCAACCGAATTTGTGTCTGGCAAATTAATTATAGGTTGTCTGCTATCCAAAGAGTAATATCCTGTAATTTTTAAGCTTGATAAAATGACGGAAAGAGGTCTTATAATTTTTAGATTATAAACTACTCCAGGAACAGGCACTTTCTTTGCCATATTTAAAGCCGTCTGGCTTTAACTTTGCAACCGAATTTGTGTTTAGCAAATTAATTATAGGTTGTCTGCCCACCAAAGAGTAATATCTTGTAATTTTTAAGCTTGATAAAATGACGTAAAGAGGTCTTATAAATTTTAAATTATAAACCGCACTTGGAACATGCACTTTCGTTGCCATATTTAAAGCCGTCTGGCATTAACTTTGCAACCGAATTTGTGTCTGGCAAATTAATTATAGGTTGTCTGTTATCCAATGTGTAATATCTTGCAATTTTTAAGCTTGATAAAATGACGTAAAGAGGTCTTATAAATTTTAAATTATAAACCGCACTTGGAACATGCACTTTCGTTGCCATATTTAAAGCCGTCTGGCATTAACTTTGCTAACGAATTTGTGTCTGGCAAATTAATTATAGGTTGTCTGCTATCCAAAGAGTAATACCTTGTAATTTTTAGGCTTGATAAAATGACGTAAAGAGGTCTTATAAAATTTAAATTATAAATCACTCTTGGAACAGGCACTTTCGTTGCCATATTTAAAGACGTCTGGCATTAACTTTGCAACCGAATTTGTGTCTGGAAAATTAATTATAGGTTGTCTGCTGTCCAAAGAGTAATATCTTGTAATTTTTAAGCTTGATAAAAAAATATAAAAAAATGAGCCTTTATAAAATGGCAGATTTTTGAAGTTTTTTGGCCTGCATAACCCCTTCTGCCACAGGTAAACGCAACGTGTTCCGAATGCCAGACCGTTTGCAAACGTATTCTGCCATAAAAGGGAAAAACATATTAAAAAATAGGCCTTGATAAAATGACGTGATTTTGAAGCTTTTTGACCTGCACAACCCCTTCTGCCACAGGTAAACACAACGTCTCCCGACTGCCAGACCGCTTGCAAACGTATTCTACCATAAAGGGGAAAAACATGTAAGAAAATGAGCCTTGATAAAATGACGTGATTTTGAAGCTTTTTGACCTGCATAACCCCTTCTGCCACAGGTAAACGCAACGTCTCCCGACTGCCAGACCGCTTGCAAACGTATTCTACCATAAAAGGGAAAAACATATTAAAAAATTAGCCTTGATAAAATCAGGTGACGAAAACGTTGCTAGCTCTTAGACTATTAAAACACGAAGAAAAATATGAATAATAATTTCATTACATGTATATATATATATTTATAAATGATCATTTAAAGTTAAATAAAATATGCAATAAACAAAACAAATATTTTTTACAGAAATGCTCTCCGTATATATATATATATATTTATAAATTTAACAATACGCAAGCTTATAAAATTGTATAATTTTCAAAAAATTTGTTAAATGAACAAAACTGTCTTTTTTTTGGGGGGGGGGATATTTTAAAATAATCAATAACTTTGAAACAAAGATTATTTTACTCAATTGAACATATTGGAAAATTTAGAAATATATTCGATTTTTTTACAAATAAATGTAATAAAATATTAATCTTGTATTAAAAAATAAAAGAATCACTTTCTCACTATCACCATAAGAATGTATTTTTCCGCACCGTACTTTTCATGTTTCTTAACGCCTTTAAAACTACTTGACACCGAATTTGAGCTACGTGCCACGTTCCTAAATTTCATTTTGCATCCGGTACATTAACTTTATATGTGTTATTTCTACTGTTTTACTTATTTTTTATAGTCTGGAGTAAAATAAAAGTTTCACAATATATTCAAGATTGTGTTGATAAATTTTTTTGCTCAAAAATAAATTTAGAAGAAAGTAATAAATTTGTCATATATTTTAAGGAATAAATAGGTATTAGTATAGGAGTTGTCTTAATAAAAAAAAATTTAAAAAATCCTGTTTTTTTTTTCTTTTTTAATGACGCATATAAAATACAATGAAATGAAGTTTTAGGTAAACCGTACACATTAAAAACATAATTTTCCAGGAAATGCAATTATGAAAGTGATATCGCACAAAATTGACGTATAAAATTTTAAAATTTAAAGTTCACCCTATTTGTAGATATTTATACATTTATCCATAGATTATGCATTATATATTTGTTCGTTAAAATACATAGTTTCCCTTTTTGTGGCTCTTTAAACTATCACATCCGGTTTCTGAAAGCTCATTTATAGTTTATATTTTGAACTATAACTTTACTCCAATTTATAACTGAACCAAAAATTAAGCAATTTTTGAATTATAAATATTTGAAGTTTAATTTAAATTAACAATGAAAAAGATCAATTCTTTCGTAAAAAACTGGATAAGTTCCCGCCTCTCCAGATTAATTTTGGTTTGGCATAATTCTTTTAGGTAGGTTACGTATGAAATACTACCTATTGCGATCGCTCCCATGTGAAAATTTCTGAAAAAAATTTGCAGATCTACACCGATCACGACATCATTAGTAAAAAAGTTTATCTATCTATCTATCTATCTATCTATCGGTGTATTTTCTTTCTTCTGGACACGATAACTTCCATAATTATGCTCAGATCTTCTTGAAACTTTTACATAAAATCAAGAGGCATAAAATCTCGATTAAGTTCGTTAATGGGCAAAATCGGACCAACGGGGTCGGGTAAGGGAAGTTTTTGTGAAAACCGAAAAAACGCCATAACTTCTTAATTAAAGTAGATATCGAATCGGTTTAAAGTTTATATTACTTCTTAAAAATGGGCCAAAAGTTTATGCATGACAGATTTTTGATAAATTTAGAAGTGGGCTCAAGGGGCGAAAAAAACAGGGGTTTTGAGAGAAAAAAATTCATAACTTCGTCAATTTTAAAGATATCAAGTCCAACTAAATTTTTTGTAAATGTTCTTAAAATTATCTAAAACTTTTGTACTTACAAGTTTTTGATAGGACCAACTTTTACCGATGAAAAAAATTAAAAACGAAAAGAAAAAGGGCGGTGAAAAATGAAAAAAATCCATAACTTACTCAATTCCTAAGAAATCAAATCTAATTAAATTTATTTTACATCTTCTCAATAATATCTACAACTTTTATACTAACAAGTTTTTCAACTTACCAATTCTTATAGCAAAAATAAATTAGACAAAAATAGGAGTTGGAGAAAAAAACTCAAATCCAAACTGCTATTCTGAATCATTTTTAAATTCACTTTTGATTTAAAACGCATCAAAATGGCAGATCCTTCTATCTAAGAAGTGTATAACGTGACGTATTAGCCAGTTTTTTGATAAAATCAGAATATTTTTCAATAAAGACTGCCAAAAACGGTATTTTGAAAAGAATTTCCCAAAGTGATGGTGATTGGAAAAATTGAGGAAGTATAACAAATTGCATTTTTTCTGACTCATTTTTAAATCAATTTTTGTTCTCAAACGCATCCAATTTACAGGCCCTCTTATATATAATGTGATGGATTTGCCAGTTTTTTGATAAAAACAGAATATATTTCAAAAAAGGCTGCCAAAATGGGCACTTCGCACAAAATTTCCCAAAGCTATCATGATTAAAGAATTGAGGATGTATTCAAATAACAAACTGGCTATTTTATGACTCATTTTTAAATTCAATTTTGCTCTCAAACGCATTCAATTTACAGTTTTTTATTATTTAGGAACTATATAATGTGAGAATTCGTCGATTTTTTGATAAAGGCCAAATGTATATATTTTTAAAAAGCTGTCAAAGTAGGTATTTCGCACAAAATTTCCCAAGGCGATCATGATTTAAGAATTGAGGTATATTAAAATAACAAATTGGTTATTTTATAACTGATTTTTAAATTCAATTTTGCTTTCAAACGCATTCCATTGACAGTTATTTGTTATTTAGGAACTATGTAATATGCCGTATTGGTTAGTTTTTTTTATAAAGGTTATATATATATATATTTAAAGCTGTCAAAGTGAGCACTTCGGACAAAATTTCCTAAAGCGATCATGATTTAAGAATTGAGTATGTATTCAAATAACAAATTGGTTATTTTATGACTCATTTTTAAATTCGATTTTGCTCTTAAAAGCATTCAATTGACAGTTTTTTTGTTATTAAGGAACTACATAATTTACGTATTGGTCGATTTTTTAATAATAAAGTCAGAATATATTTAAAAATATGTTGTCAAAATGGGCATTTGAGCCAAATATCGCTTAAGATGATTTTGATAAAAACCAGTGCTTACATAAAAATAAATTAAAAAATTTTCAAAAGCGGCCAAAGAAAATTGTTAAACTGGATTTATCTCTAATCATATTTTATTTTTTGTTGCGGAAATGAGCACTCTTCGAAATCTACCTTCGCCTATAGGCCAAGCCGACAGGGATTTTTTGTCTTCTAACACATCTTCACAATTTAGGTTTTTATCTTCAGATGTTAACTGAAATTCTGGTGGTAAACCAAATGACTTGGTCCCAAATTACCATGTCGGAACATCGATGAGCTTCTAGACTATTGATCCTCTTAGAACAAGGTCTGCGGGATTGTCTGCCCCTGCGAAATGATGTTAATCAGACGGGAAATTAGCCTACAAGATTCTTCAACACGATTTCTCATAAAGAGTTTAAAATTTTCAGATGATCCTTTAATACAAAAATAAGTTATTTTTGTATCAGTACAGCAAATGCTTGGAGTTTATAGATGTAGTGCTTACAAAATGATGAAGCTTAATTTAGGTGACCAAAATGTAGCCATCGATGAAAGTCTTAGTAAAGTTGCGGGTTTTTAAAGAGCCATTCAGTTTTAAGAAGCTACGATGGTTATTTGAATGTCTTTTTAAAGGGATTGATAGACGTAAATAAACAATTGTACCAATGACTATTCAACTGATATCATAAAATAAGTGCAAATGTAATTTGGCAATTTTCTCAGCCGAAAGTATAGTAGTACGAGTATATATACCATATTGTGCATTTTGTATTGACACTATTCAATGGATATATGTATAAATCACCTCATTGTTTTTTGCTTCATTTTGGGAATAATGGATTTTAAGTTTAATCTATCCTTTAACACTTTCAGAATGTTCAAATTATGTTTTCAAAACTTTCACAAAAGTTGCTCCATACATTTAGCTAACATAATATACAAATCAAATTTCAATAGCGTCCACGCATGCGCAATTAAAATTTATTTAGTAAACCTGCTTCTTTTTCATACAGTTTTCATAAATTTAAAATTCTGATTACAGTATAGTATGTAAAATATTATTTGTTATATTTTAGGAATAACGCATTGATTTATATTAAAAACTCTACAAATTATACGTAAAAAATATTCGAAATATCTGTTTTTATAAAAAATCTTAATTTCTGTACAAGTATCTATCCTATCCACATAGTAAAGGGACACAGTTTATTACAATAAGCCAATTAGTAGCCACTTAATAAGCCAATATATTTCTACAGTTTGATCGCTTTTGCTTCAGTAGCTTTGACAGGGTTATCCAAAATATATTCGTTTTTTTCAATCTGTTGATGGTCCACTATAGAATTTCTGGAAGAAATCTTCACGGAAATATACGACCTGTACCATTATGTTTATACACTAAGAGTTTCGAGATAATAACTCATGTTTTGTTTCATATATTTAACAAAATGTCTAATATCGAAAGTGGCCGGACACTTTTGGCTATATAGTGCATGTCTGTTTTTCATTATGTTCTGTAAAGTATTTTTGATGTAAACAGTTTATGTAAATTTAAGTTTATATTTTCCTTTCACTCTGTTTAATTAAAAAAAGTCTGCTTTTTATCCCAGTGCTTTTCCCTCTGCGTAGGGATAATATGTGTTTTTCCCTCTGCGCAGGGATATTATTGTTCTATTATATTTACTTTATAGTTGAGTTTGTGAATTTCGATGAAATGGTGCATTGTGTTCCCTCAGCGCATTTTATTTGTGAAATGTGTTATTAAATTGTGTGAAAAGTGATTATACAGTCTACTGCTTTCATTAAAATATATCGACACAACATTTTGGTCGGCATAGCAGCCGGAGTATTGCGAAATTTAAGTAAAATGAGCTAATTGGAATTGTGCCAAATAGAATAACGGAAGAAAAAAAATGGATAAGAAAATATTGACTGAAAAAAAAGTTTTAAAATCTTCAATTACAAGAGTTAAAAATAAATTCTTCAAAACTGATTTGAGTGTGTGTGACTTAGAACAAATTCAGTTATTTAAAAAAGAAATTGAAAAATTAGATGAAGAGTTAAAGAATTTATTTAAATCGATTTTTTATTCATGTGAAGAAAAAGACATTGATTTATTTATAGAAGAGAAGGATGAACAACAAGGCATCTTAGATGAATTAACGGTAAAAATTGAACAAGCAATTAATGCTAGAAAAATAAATACGGACTATCCAAAAAAGGAGGTGAGTGAAATGAAATTACCTAAACTTTCTTTACCATCTTTCAGTGGAAATATTCATGAATGGTTAAGCTTCAAAGATTTGTTTACAGCAAGTATACACGAAAATGCTAATTTATCGCCTGCTCAGAAACTGCAATATTTAAAATTATCGTGTCATGGAGATGCGTTAAAAATTATAAAATCAATACCTATTGAAGATTCGAAATACAATGTAGCATGGCAGTTATTAACGGAACGGTTTTCAAATAAAAGAGAATTAATATATTCTCATATAAGAAGATTATTAAATTTTCCATTCGTGCAAGGCGATTCACCGGCAGCAATACTTAATTTAGTGGATATGACGAATGAATGTGTTCAATCTTTCGAAATCTTGGATCAGAAGGTAAGTGGCTTTTCAGAAACTTTGTTGATTTATTTACTTTTGCAAAAACTTGACTCTAATATTAAATTGTGGTGGGAACGGCAGTTAAAAAATGACGAACTTCCAACGTTAGATCAATTAATAAATTTTCTGAAAGATTATGCTCGTTCATTACAATCTGCTAAAGGAAATAGTGTTTATAAGAAAAACAGTTATCCTAAATTAACTGCGATGAATGTTTCTGTTAACAATAGTGAGTGTAAATATTGTTCTTCCCCTAGTCATAAAATACCTAAATGTAGTGAGTTTCTAAAATTATCTGTTCGTGAAAGAGTGCAATTTGTAAAAAATAAAAATCTTTGTTTTGCATGTTTATCTGCTGACCATAAATTAACCAATTGTCAGTCAAAAAGAGTTTGTTCAAAATGTAATTTGAAGAGTCATAATAGCTTATTACACTATGAAAGACGAGAAACTAACTATCCAGATATAAAAAACCAAGTAACGCCTCAGTCCTCATATCATACTAGTGAGATTGCTCCTGAATCATCTAATAATGTAAATATGTCCATAAATTCATGTCTTGGCGAAATAAACTCAAAATCATTTGGCATACTTGCAACTGCGCTAATTAATGTGAAAGATAATTATGGAGGCAATCAATTATTGAGATGTATAATAGATGTGGGAAGTACTAACAATTTTATAAGTGAGCGTGCAATACAATTATTAGGTATAAAAAGAAATTCTGCTAATTTACAGATTAAATGCTTGGGAATGGGATACTCCGAAGAGACACGTGGTGTCGTAAGATTGGAATTTTCTCCACATTTTGATAAACAAAACACACGATTAGGTACTTTTTATATTTTGAAAAAGATAACGAGTAATCAACCAGTTGTATCATATGATATTAATGCATTCAGTCATTTAAAGAACATAACACTAGCTGACCCTAAGTGGAATGAACCGGGACCAATAGACTTATTATTTGGCGTGTCATTATCATTATCTATAATTAGAGGAGAAAAAATATTTGGAAAACCAGGACTTCCTTTTGCAGTAAATTCAGATTATGGGTGGTTAATAACAGGAGATAGTGATACATTTTCAGAAAATAAACCAAATATTATAGTTAATTTTGCAAATGTTGAAACAGATTATGTAAAAAGATTCTGGGAGTTAGAAAACATCCCCTCAAAAGAAATATACACAAATGAAGAAAAATATTGTGAGGAAATTTTTGATACAACTCATTCACGCGATACTAATGGAAGATATATTGTGCGTTTGCCGTTTAAAAAGCAATGTAAAGAATTAGGGGAATCAAAATCGTTAGCTATGAAAAGATTTCTAAATTTAGAAAAGCGATTTAATAGAAATCCCGATGTGTATGAAAATTATTGTATATTTATGAATGAATATCTTGAAATGGGACACATGGAGAAAATACCAAAGAGTGAAATTCAAAAACCCGTTAATGAAATATATTATCTGCCACATCATCCAGTAATCAAGGAATATAGTACAACAACCCGTATTAGAGTTGTGTTTGATGGTAGCAGAAAAACTACAAATAATGTTTCTCTTAATGAAAATTTAATTGTATGTCCTAGAGTTCAACAAGAGTTATTTTTTATTTTGTTAAGATTCCGCACACACGCTATAGCTATTAATGCTGACATTGCAAAAATGTTTCGTCAAATTAAAATATTTCCTGAAGATCAAAATTTTCAAAGAATTCTCTGGAAGGATAAATTTTCCGACGATATAAGTGATTATCGTCTTACTACAGTTACATACGGACTAACGTCTAGCCCATATTTAGCTACTAAAGTTCTACAGAAATTAGCGTTGGATGAAAAATTAAATTTTCCATTAGCGTCAAATGTTGTATTACGTGATTTTTACGTAGACGACTTACTTACAGGTGCATCATCTCCCGAAGAAGCTATAAAATTAATATCAGAGTTACAAGAATTAATGAAAAGAGGCGTATTTGAGTTACGCAAGTGGGCCTCGAATGACATCAGAGTACTAAAAAACATTCCTGAAAATTTAATTCAGGCTAAATCAGATTTATCAATTGAAAACGATAACTCAATAAAGGTGTTAGGTTTAAAATGGGACTCAAATATCGATGTCTTTAAAATTAGTGTCACCATAGAACCAACATTAAAAGAAGTCACAAAGAGAACCATATTGTCAGATATAGCAAAATGTTTTGATCCACTTGGTTGGATCTCCCCCTTTATAATTTCTGCAAAAATTCTACTTCAGGAATTATGGAGAAGTAATCTGTCATGGGACGATCCTGTTCCACTTCTAATTAAAAACAGATGGATAAAAATTCGGGAAGAACTCGCATGTTTAACATCAATTACTGTGCCTCGTTTAGCAATTATTCCTTCAGCTAACACATTTGAAATTCATTCATTTAGTGATGCTTCCTTAGTAGCATATGGTGCAGTTGTTTACTTAAGATCCTTATCAAATGATTCGGCTGTATCAGTTAGAATATTAGCAGCAAAAACAAGAGTTGCACCTTTAAAAACAATAACTTTACCTAAATTATAATTGAGTGCCGCCCTGCTGTCAGCCCGTTTGGTAAAAACTGTTCTAGATTCATTGTGTTTGGACATCTCTAAAATTAATTGTTGGACGGATTCAACAATAGTTCTTTCTTGGCTATCAACCGAATCAAGAAGATGGCAAACTTTTGTTGCGAATCGTGTTTCTGAAATACAGCAACTTGTTCCGTCTGAGTGCTGACATCATATAAAGAGAAAGGAGAATCCAGCAGATTGTGCATCAAGAGGTCTATCACCCTCAGAATTATCATTGCATGATCTGTGGTGGAATGGCCCCAGTTGGCTCAGTGATCCATCTTTCGCTTCTCCAAAATCACAATTAGGGAGTGTTTTCTGTGACGAAGCTTTATTAGAACAAAGGAAAAATTATTTTTGTGCTACAGCCCAATTAAGTGTGGAAATGCCTATTCTTTCAAATATATCATCATTTACTAAGCTAAAACGTGTTATTGCTTGGTGTTTGAGATTTCTTACGAATTCTCATTTACCTGTTTCAAAAAGAAACTTCCGCTTTCTTACACATACAGAAATTCAGAGTGCCTTAAAGGTGATAATTAAACAAGTGCAAGAGTCATCATTTCCTGATGACATTAAATGTATGACTTCTGGTAAGTGTTTACCTCGCAATAGCAAACTGATTAATCTTTCTCCATTCCTTGATAAAGAAGGAATACTCAGAGTTGGAGGACGTCTTCGTCATTCAAATCTCACACAAGAACAAATTCATCCAATATTGTTACCAAAAAATCATTCAGTGACAGTGTTGATTATCAGATATTTTCACTTATCTCACTTTCATGCTGCCCGTCAGCTATTATTGTGTGTTGTCAGACAGAAATTTTGGATTTTAAGTGGACGAAGTGCTGTAAGAAAGTTCGTAAGGAATTGTGTAATCTGTGCTCGTGTTTCTGCTTCTACAGCTAAACAAATCATGGCTGATTTACCTACAACTAGAGTGCAACCTACCCGTCCGTTTCTTATTACAGGAATTGACTATGCAGGACCTATATTGTGTAAATTTAAAAAAGGTAGAGGTTCAAAATCTTTTAAGTGTTATATTTCATTATTTATATGTTTTTCTACTCATGCAATTCACATTGAATTAGTGACTGATTTATCTACTCAGGCTTTTTTAGCTTGTCTGAAGCGGTTTATATCCAGACGAGGAAAACCAAAAGAAATTGTAAGTGATTGTGCCAAATATTTTGTCGGTGCGAGCAAGGAGTTGAAAGAATTGTATAAATTTGTGGCTTCTTCTCAGCATAATAAAGAAGTGACAAAATACTTAAATTCGGAAGAAATAAATTGGCATTTCAATCCACCCTCAGCCCCTCACTTTGGAGGACTTTGGGAGGCTGGCGTTAAATCGATGAAATTTCATTTAAAAAGAACCGTTGGCAATTCAGTTTTAACATTTGAAGAACTTTCAACTCTTTTAGCTCAAATCGAAGCATGTTTAAATTCTAGACCCCTTTGTCCTTTAAGTTCTGATCCTAATGATTTACAGGCCTTAACCCCTGGTCATTTTTTAATTGGTGCTCCTCTTACTTCAGTACCAGAAGTAGATATTTCAGAGGTACCTGCATCAAGATTGACCAGGTGGCAATTAGTGCAGAAAATACAACAACACTTTTGGAAAAGATGGAGCAATGAGTACCTTTCGACCCTACAACAGAGAGTAAAATGGTTTAAAGAAGAGCCTAATATTAAAATAGGTGATTTAGTTATAATAAAAAAATGAAGGTCTCTCCCCTTTACTTTGGAAATTAGCTAGAGTGATCAAAACTCACCCTGGATCTGATAAAAAGGTTCGTGTAGTTACCCTGAAAACTGAAAATAGTGAATTTAAAAGGCCAATAACTAAGTTGTGTAAATTACCTTTAGAGTAAATTTTTGAAACCCTTTCGGCTTTCAAGGCCGGGAGTATGTTTAATTAAAAAATCGTCTGCTTTTTATCCCAGTGCTTTTCCCTCTGCGTAGGGATAATATGTGTTTTTCCCTCTGCGCAGGGATATTATTGTTCTATTATGTTTACTTTATAGTTGAGTTTGTGAATCTCGATGAAATGGCGCTTTGTGTTCCCTCAGCGGATTTTATTTGTGAAATGCGTTATTAAATTGTGTGAAAAGTGATTATACAGTCTACTGCTTTCATTAAAATATATCGACACAACACACTCCTCTTTTGTATTTGCATATTCTAGAAAAAAATTAGAAATAAATTACATCAAAATACCATTGAAAACCACATTTTTCAAGTTTTGTCAAAGAATTTCTAAATGAAATTGGTTTAAAATTGCTAAAACGGTACTAACTGTCATGGTTTAAAATTGTCTGTTAAAAGATATTTGTTCCTATTTCTATAATATCCCATATAAAAAAAAAACCAATGTTAAGAATTGTTCAAATATTTTAAAAACACGATAGTAAGTTAAATAAATTTTTATCTTATGCATGCAATATTGGAAAATACATATAAAAATGATGTACAGAAATCCTTTTGCATAATATGTACTATATAGCATTACATCAGCATGTAGAAAATTCTAAAAAAAGCTCAAATATATAGTCTAATATAGTTCTATTAATAAATAATTCATTCTCTTTATATAAATATTTGTTTTTGATCTGTATGATGCAGAATATTGAAGGTTTAATTCCTATTATGAACATATCAATCTTTCATACCACGGTTCGTTGCTCTTAATGTCAAAGATCATCCATCAAGACTCCCGGGAATACAATTCTAGGAGGGAAATTTGTTCTCGTATTCAACAGGCATCTCATTACTGCGATTTATTTCTTTTTTATTTCTTTTGTATTGCTATCAAGCATTTTGAAATTCATAATAAATATTACATGTTTTCAGAATTTACTCCATTAAAAGTGAATACTTACAAATAAACAAATAGTACTTAATTTAAATATTTTCATAGCTTACAATATATTATATTGTAAAAGATGGTTATAATGTTATTCGATTATGATATTTCACACAGAGTTATAGCAGCTATGTGAGAATTGATAAATTGTACACATTATTATTTTAAACATACGTAGATATATACAGTGAGATAAGTTTTAATTTAACACCGTTATCATATTTAATTATACATCGTTTTTACCAAATTAAAGATATAACAGTTGGGATACAATAAAGAGAACTCCAAATAGAACAGTACATTGCATATTTCGGGTACATCTGCCTCAGTACACATATTGTCACGTTCTAATAAGAGTTACACATATTCTATTTCTCTCCTGCCCATCCATACCTCTATCTCAAAAAAAGTTTTAAATTATCCATATTTTAAGATTTTTTTCATTAAAACCTTCGTAACAATACTTATTTTAAAAAATCATATTTAGAAGTTGAGTTATATTTGCCAACTCCTACCAAAAACCATGTTGTCACCCTTCACACACACTATGTAACTTGTACCTCTTATTATCTAAAAAATACATTTCATTCATGTGGAGGAAACACAAGACTTTTAAAAATATCTATTCAATGCATATTCTCTTCAACATATGTACTTTTGCAATACCTCTATAGATGGAATGTAGCTAAATATCATCGCCCATGAGCCAAATTAAATTTAGTTTTATTTTTCAACTGAACGAAGTTTTTAGGGTTCCGTACTTCAAGAGTAAAAACGGAAGCATTATACGGTCACTCCGGTGTCTGTCTGTCTGTCAGAGTCATTTTATCCATAGACTATGAAACATGGAAAGTTCAAATTGGGGTAAGTAATAAAGACTATTGACCCACATACTTACACATTATTAAAGATTTGCAAACTTATTTAGAGGGGGGGTAGGGGTCTAATTAAGTTAGTTGAAGAAAAAGATGTTTTCTTTGTATATTGTGTGTGGTATTTTGCGAAAGCTTTCGTAAAGCTGAATTCAAAGATATATTTCTATTAATTTTAGATATTATATTTTCAGAGATAACATCGAAAATATAGTGCAAAAATGTATTTTCCTCAATCTTATCCAAAATCTATTGAACCTGAAATTATTAAAAAATAGAGATTATACATGTCCTTTTAAACCTTGTAAGAAAACTATAGCGATGACACTAGATTGTATAGTTTTTGAGAAAATTACATATTTCCGTCACACACAAATTTCAATTCGTGGGCATTGAGAAAAGGTGTAGGTGAGCTTTGAAGGTATCTATCGTAGCAGAGGCATTGTTGATAATAAGTTTTAAAAAAAAATGTCGGTAACGAGCCGAGATGTTAAATCTGAAAGACAGGGATGGTTTGGACATAAATAATGACGTGTGCGGTGTACTCTGCATAAGATTGTTTTTTAAGTATAGATAACAACTTTTAATAATATGCACTCATTGCCATTAAAATCTACGCACGAAGAAATAATTGTGGGATCGTAACGAAACTTTGCATGAAGATACATATCAGACAGATATGCAAATGATTAGAAATGCAGTGTGATTGCGCATTACGTAATGCCACTAGTGGGCGGTGAACTTCGTTCTTCTTGGAGTATAAAACTGGTAAGCTGAACTTATCTGAGTGTACCTTTTTCTGCAAAGGCAACGCTGAGCTGGACATGCCGTTATCGAAGACAATGTCAGCAGCTGTCAGAGCTGGAGATTGGAAGAATCATCGGTATGTTGGAAGCTGGGTGGTCAGCTCGACGATTAGCTCGCTAAATAGGCCGTTCTAATTTTACAGTGCTGCATCATTGGCCGCTATACAGACACAGGCAGCATCTTCACAACAAACCCCTGTATCTTCCGAATCATGGCAAGGCGTCTGGCTGAAGGACATCTGGTATCGCGGTGCTCATTTCGCGTGATGACATTGACACTCACCCACCGACGCCTCCATTTGAAGTAGTGTCGCGCACGACGGAATTGGACTGAAATAGAACCAGGGAATGGACCCAGGTCGTCTTCAGCGATGAGTCTATGTTCAATTTGAACAGAGATGACAATCGTGTTCGTGTGTGAAGGCCCCATAGTAAACGCTTCAATCCTGCCTTCGCATTACTGCGACACACCGCTCCTATAGCTGAAGTGATGGTATAGGATGCTATTGCTTATGAGACATGGTCGCCCCTAATATTGATCCGTGGCACAATGACAGCTCAGCGGTACGTCCGGACATCCTTCAGCCACATGTGTTGCCACTAATGGCAGGGCTCCCAGGAGCCATTTTTCAGCAAAACAATGCTCGGGCACACACAGCAAGGATATCAAGAGCCTGCCTCCGCCACATTACCACCCCTCCCTGGCCTGCTCGATCATTTGATTTTTCATCAATCGAGCATATCTGGGACCATTTGGGACGGCAAGTTAGACACTCTACGAGTTTAGTTGAACTCCAGGCGAGTTTACAGCAACTTGAAACTAGATGTCTTAGGACATCATACGGAACTTGTATGCCCCAATGCCTGCTCGTATCGCATCGTGCATTCGCGCTAGAGGGGCTGAAACAGAGTACTAAAATTTCTGTTAATTTGTACTTTTTTCTGGAATAAATGATCCTTTTTCTTTGGTTTTCCAATCACTTACTTATATCACAGTAGTATTTACACATGCAAAATTTCGTTTCATTTGGACGTGTTTTTTTTTTTTGGTGCCCAAATTTTTATGACAATGAGTGTATTTGTGTAATGCAATAAGTTGTAGCAGTATAAAAGCAATAAACGTCAAACTGTTCCAAACATACTAAATTAATTAAAATTAATCACATGAATTAGAGTTCTTACGCATAAAATATTAAATTAATAATAACAATGATAAATAAATAAGTAAACCATTTTACTACCAGGATTTTTTTAAAGTCTTATTTCCTTATTTAATGCAAAACATTCCTTACTTCGAATATAATGGCCACTACGTTACAAAATTCTTGTTATTAGAATGTATTGTTTATTTTCGTTCCTTAAGTATATGCAAACTATTTAAATACTATGGGGTTAACGACTAGTTTGTATTGAGTGGGTCTCTCATTACGACTGTTGTGTAATTAAAAGTTAACTAAAAACCTCTCTTGAAAAATGTGTCATCGATCAAAGCGTCTAGGGGTAAGGTAAAAAAAAAGACATATACATAAAAACAATATATATATATATATATATGGACTTCATATTTCTTTGGGTTTTTACGCTATACCATACTTTTCTAATATATATAGCTATAACCAACCATACTTATAGTACGTATAGGTATTACGTACTTATATAATACGTACAGGTATTTAAAGAATCCTCTCATTTTTTCAGCATCGACTTTCTTTTAATAATAAAGTTAAGACCTTCGCTGTGAGAGCACTTTTCTTAATTATTTATCTTTAACTACCGGTTTTTTTAAAATAGATTTTTTTTTTCAATTGGTTGGAATAATGAAGGATTCTGAGAATATGGCATATATCTGGCATGTACACCCAGTAGCTTCTTCCCAATGTATAAATAAATCATATATTCAATG
Source organism: Maratus speculifer (assembly GCA_964019185.1). Lineage (NCBI taxonomy): Eukaryota > Metazoa > Arthropoda > Arachnida > Araneae > Salticidae > Maratus > Maratus speculifer. The sequence continues at coordinate 171,403,818 of OZ025289.1, read as the reverse complement.
AATGCAACTTTCTGAGTGCGAGTATTACTCGCACTTGAGCGTTAATTTATTTTTGTTTGTGTGTTTGTTTTTTCACAAAAGGATTTGAACAGATCATCCTACATAGCAAAAAATAGGTTATTTCGACAGATTTCATAAAGTAGTTCAGTAACGTATCATGAAAGGAATTTAAAAATCGAATCTTCTTTATGTTTATTAAACAGTACAAAAAAAGCATTTCAATTTTCAAGCTTTATCAATTCCAAAGTTACAAATATTTACAACCAAAAGAAATTTCCCTGTGTTTTCCTTTTCACTTATCATAAATTAACTACCAAGCATTATCTGGTTTTAAAATAATGCATATGTCATGATGTATACACATTTATTGCTGAGCTGATATAAATATATGTACTATTTAACCACTCTATTTTGTAATACGATTTAAAATTTCATAAATTTGATACTACCTACATTAGTTATTTCAAGTATATTTTGAAATATGTAGAAGATAATCAGATTTATATAATGATTATTAGCTTCTAATATCAAACATCCTTCATGAGCCATATAAAACAGTAATTAGAATTACAAAGCTCATCCTTCATATTTTTAAAATTGTTCACATAACTACTGTAGTAGTTATTTTAATTTGAAACTTTTAATTAAATAACTTTTATAAAAATCAGCAAAAGAACTTACTTTTAAAAATTTTGAATAAATGCATGGATTGCATTGTCTTTTACTCTACATTACTTTGAGAAAAGCAAATGGGTGAGGAACAAATTTGGATTTACACATGTAAAATGCCTTCCTTATCGTTTTCCCTGTGCCACTCCGTGCGGGGGTGACTTGTAAAATGTCTCCTCCCCTAAGTAGCACACGCCCTTACCACATTTAGAAAAAATAATTAAGTGGGAACGTTTAAAAAAGAAGAGAAAAATAAACTCTGGGACTTCTTTTGGGACTTCTTTTGTTTGAAAGAGTATAAGATAGCATTCTTGTTCTACAAAGGACGAGCTGAGTCATCAGTCTATCGGTTCTTCAGGTAATTTAATTGAAGGGACAAATATTTTATTTTTTTTATCTGTGTAGAAGACGTTTCTAGCATATAATGGATCGCTGAAGTCTGTAAAGCCATTGCTTCCTGTTGATATATTTCTTGGATGCAATTTTCTTAGTTTTTCCAAACGAATCTTTGGTATGGCCACAGAAGTTGACCTAAGCTAGCCTTTTTGAATCTATGATCGCTTTCTTGTAGATTCATTTTTATATTTTATTTCGTCTTCTTGTGAATCTGATGGCAATTTGGATTTCTTTTGCAGTGCCTTCGCAAAGTTTCGTTTCTTTCGTAAATTATCATTCCACAAAGAAGTTTACGTCGAAGGGTAAACACACTTTTTCTTTTCTGCAAATACTTATCACGTAACGTATTTAATAATTCTAAGAAAAGTTTATAATGATCATCAATAGTATTTTTATTTTGTATGTTGTTGAAATTTATATTATTTTGTGTTAATTTAAAGTCCAAGTATTTATGATATTTTAAAGAGATATTTGTTGTTTGGTATCGCCTTATCGATTGTTTAGGCAATGGAATATATGTTAGTATTATAATTAATATAAGCGTAATTTAAGTCTTGATATACCGAGAACGTATCCTATGAATGAAAATCTTGTTTCAAGTTCCCTCATGGCAGAGAACATTGTGAAGCTAATGTGAAAGTATTTTTTTTAATCATTTATATTTACTGCAGCTGTATTATCAGACTTTCTAAGTTGAATGTGTTTTAAACTCTTATGTACAATTACTAATGTATTTTTATTATTTGAAGAGTAGCAAGATGCTCCTGCTGGTAGACCATGTGTTCGTTTGTTGTGAATGTAACAGTCTTGTATACAAGGTAAAGAGTAAATTTCTGAGTAAAGTGTAATGATAAATTCAGGTGTGTCCCTTCGGCAACTCTGAAATTTTACCTGTGCTTTTTCATCGATTTTTCTTTGGAATACAAGCTAGAAAGTTCACCTTTAGTTTTTCTATCAGTAACGGAAAAGCTGATCCTCCCAATTCCTACTTGAGGTCTGCTTTGAATTTTCCTGATTTTTCTGGAAGAGTTTTCTATAATTCTGACGGTACGAATGTCCTTGCTTATTTTAAGAGAAGAATAGACATGATTTATCACTAGGACAATCGCTGTTGTTTGATAAAAGGCTACTTGTGAGCTTTCTGCTCCCTTTAGTTTCATTTTAGTTGAATCGATAGAGATTTTACTATTGAATTAGTGTAAATTTTTTTTCAAATTACTCTCTTTAGGTTTTTGTATAATTGACAATATTGAGATAGGTTTTTCAACACAACATGCAAAGCTTACGCGTAAGCAATTGATACATTGTATTGTAGATTCTGAGCATTTCGAAGTGTGATGCTCTTTCGTGCAGTTTGCACAGTCTGCTATACATTCACAGTTTGCTGCTATGTAACTATCTATAGCTTGACAGTCGTTTGAGCATCACATAATACGAAGATGATGAACTACGCTTACTGATTCTGTGAATATGTTTAACTTGCCTCTTATTATAAGCGAAATTTGGTACTTGTATGAATCAATTCATGCACATTTGGAGACTTGCATTCAAAATTTTGTAGATTATACCAACTACTAAAATAATAGAATTTCATATATGAAATACATTTTATTGAGCTTAAATTAATCCGTGATCTTACAAATGTAATCAATTAAACATGTTAACAATACATATGCATTGTCCAAATTTCTTTATGGTACATTAATTTTTCCTTAGTGTTGTGATTTTTTCCCGCGAGTGTATATTTTAAATTATTTTCTGGTAAAGATGTAATGAATCTTCAAACAAATAATTTTTGTAAACGAATGTCGTTTTAATTAAAACATTTTGATTAAAATAAAATTCTAAAATATTTTTCATAGAATACATTAATAAAATGATAAATGAAATTCCTCCCCCCCATACACGCACAAAATAAAAGAAAATAAAAATAAAAATAAAACTAATATTTCATTTTTAAGTTACGTTTCAAAATTACATTGTAAGATGTAAGCAAATATGTTTAAAAAAATCTATATATTCTAAATGGATATAATAATTATAGTTTAGAAGTATCTGCACGTTCCTTTCAAATTTATAATAAAAATACACAAACAGTAATTATTATGTCAATTATGTTTTAACATAAATCAAAACTGTCAGATACGCTTATGTACTTTACCGTAAAAAACCCCGTTTTTCTCTCATACAAAATAAAAGAAAATTAAGTTAAAATTAAAATTTATGTATTCATTAAAAAAAAAATATTTTGAAGAAAGAAATATGCATAAGATTATAAAACAGTATTTAATTCTATTTTATACTGTTGTGATTTCAAACATTAACAATTTTGATCCAGATGAATGTCTTTAATGATTAATACATTCTATTACTAAATAACTTATGTGTACATATTTTTTTCAAAAAATTGTTATGTGTATTTCTTATAATTTTTTGATAACTTAATCCAGATTATTCCCAAAGGTATATAAATAAAATATATTTTCATTGCATACGCAGATGCATAAAAAATGTCTTTGAATAATTTAAAGATTTTTGTTAAAAGACTATTTTCAAGAATATGGTAAGAATTGGAAAAAAGATGACATATTGAAATATAATTCTCAATAGAAACTTGACACAGTAGTAGTAATTTGATGTACTGCGAAAATTTAAATAAATATTTAATCAGACAGTATTATGAAAAATGTTTTTTTTTTGTTGTTTACGTTGGTTTCTAATTATTATATATAATTTTTTAAATTATAGTTGAAATTACTATATTTCTGGAATACAGTAGTAAAAACTTAGATTTATTATCTTTTATTATGGTGAATGTTTATCATTTATTGCTAATAAACATTTCTAAACATCTTTAAATATAATTTCTTTAACATAAATAATATAAGCAAACTATATAACAAATATTATAAGCAAACTAATATTTTTTTTATATTCATTTATATGATACTGATTTATCTATTTTCTAATTAAAAATATCTTATAGTATAATGCGAGCAAAAATTGTGTGTGTGTGTGGGGGGGGGGGGGGGTAAATTTTATCTCAAAAACGGCTCTAACGATTTTCGCAAAAATTTGGATTTTACCATTTTCGGGCACGAGAAGACCATTGGGCTAGGTCACATGTTCGAGAAAATTCGATTATTGGGTCATTTCGGGTCATAATGGGTCAGGATAAAGCTATTTATATCTAGAGAACGGCTGGATCGATTTTAAGGAAATTTTGTATCCAATCGTTTTTTGGCACGAGGAAACAATTGAGCTGGGTCACATGTTCGAAAAATTTTGATTAGTGGGTCATTTTTGGGTCATTGTGGGTCAAGCCATTTTTATTTAAAAAACGGCTCTAACGATTTCGACCAAATTTTATATTTTATCGTTTTGGATTACAAGAAGACCATTGGGTTAGGTAACATGTTCGAGAAAATTCGGTTAGTGGGTCATTTTTGGGGTCATTGTGGGTCATGCTATTTTTATCTAGAGATTTTCTCACGCAATTTTGACTAAAAATTGCATTTTATGGTTTTCGGGCACGAAAGAAACATTGGGCTAGGTTACATGTTCGAAAAAAAAATTTAATGGGTCATATTGGGTCATTAAGGGTCTGGGTCAAGCTATTTATATTTAAAGAACCGCAGAATCAATTTCATCAAAATTTTGCCTGTAATAGTTTTTTTGACACGAGAAAGCTAATGGGCTAAGTCACACGATCGAGAGATTTCGATTATAAGAGTCATTTGTGGGTCATGATGGGTCATAATGGATCATGGTCAAGCTATAGCTAAAGAACAGGTGGATCGATTTTAACGAAATTTTGTATACAACATTTTTTTGGCACGAGAAAACTATTGGGCTAGGTCTCAATTCGAGAAATTTCGATTACTGGGTCATTTTGGGTCATAAAAGGTCTGGGTCAAGCTATTTATATATAAAGTACGACAGTATCAAATTTAATGAAATTTTGTATGTAAGTTTTTTGACACGAGAAAATTAATGGGCTATGTCACATGTTTGAGAGATTTCGATTATAAGAGTCATTTATGGGTCATGATGGGTCATAACGGGTCATGTCAAGCTATATATCTAAAGAACATGTGGATCAGTTTTAACGAAATTTTGTATACAACATTTTTTGGCACGAGAAAATTATTGGGCTAGGTCACATGATCGAGAAATTTCAATTAATGGGTCATTTTGGGTCATAAAGTGTCTGGGTCAAGATTTTTATATTTAAAGAACCGCAGGATCAATTTTAACGAAATTTTGAGTGTAACAATATTTATACACGAGAAACCTAATGGGCTAAGTCACATGTTCGAGAGATTTCTATTATAAGGGTCATTTGTGGGTCATGGTCAAGCTACATCTAAAGAACGGGCGAATCGATTTCAACGAAATTTTGTATACAACATATTTTTGGACGAGAAAATCATTGGGCTAGGTCACATGTTCGAGAAATTTTGATTAGTGTGTCACATTTGGGTTATACTAATTTTATCAAGACAATAATCTAGCGCAATCTTGACTAAATTTTATATTCTATCGTTTTCGGCCGCAAGAAAACCATTGGGTTAGGTCAGATGTTTGAGAAAATTTGATTAATGAGTCATTTTGGGTCAAAATGGGTCAAGGTCAAACTATTTATACCTAAAAATTGGATCAATCGATTTTATTTTGTATCTAACGTTTTTCGGCACGCAAAAATTAATGAGCTAGATCACATTTTCGAGAGATTTCGATATAATGGTCAATTGTGGGTCATACTAATTTTATCTAGAAATTTGTTCTCGCCATTTTGAGTATACTTTCTATTATATCGTTTTCGGGCAAGAGAAAACCATTGATCTAGGACACATTCTCGTAACAATTCAATTAGTGAGTCGTTTTAGGTCTTAATGGGTTCGGGTCATTCTAATTATATATAATAACGACTCAATCAATTTTACCTAAATTTTGCAACAAAACGTCTTTTGTCACGAGAAGACTATTGAGGTGAGTTGCATATTAAATAAAATTATATTAGTGGGTCATATCGCTTCATTGCTGAATGCTGTCAAGTTAATTTTACTTAAGAAATGGCTTAAACAATTTTGATTCATTTTATACTCTACTGTTTTTGATTACCTGAAGACCATTGAGCTAAGTCATATGTTTGATCACATTTGATTAGTGGATCATATGGGTAATAAGGGTCAGTATCACGAGACTATGGCAAAATCCAATAAATTGGCGATATTTGACAAAATACTGGCTAAATTTGGCCGAAAATCCACTATTAAGATTACGAAACCAAAACACGTATTTGGCACCAAATTAAAGAATGTATCCAAATTTGGATATATCTGGCAAAAAATATAGTCTTTCAAAATGTGAAGAAATTTTTTATACATTCTTAATAGTATTCGAGATGCATTGTTAGCTAAAGTGAGTCGAACTAAAAAAGTGATTTGGATTGATGTCCTTTCGTTGTAAATTTTAAAATAAAGTAAAATTTATGAACATGTGCATACAAACATACTTTTGTTATTAATTATTTTTGTAAATAATACTATTATTAATAACATGTTTTACGGTAATAATTCAGAGTGACTGATTCAGGGAAAATACTATATCGAGTTGAACACAAAGTTAATTTTGACCGAGTGGAGCTCGGTCACCCCTGCTGGTAATTAATATAATCTAAATATCACCATTTAGTTATGAGGTAAGATATAAAAGAAATAAGTGTTAATGTTTCTGCTATGAACATGGAATTTATTTAGTTATTACGAAAAATATTTTACAAGAAAATACTTTAAATTGTAAATTCTGTTTAATGTAGTGAAATAACAATGTAGTTTTCAAATCCAAAATTGAAATATAGGATTTAAAAGGTGTAATTTCATTTAGTTTATTATAAAAGCAACCGATGTTATTTACCATTTCAATAATATATTTACATTATATGATTTTAAGAATGTAAAAATCGTTCTTTAAATTATTACTATTGTAACATGTGCTTTCGAAAATAACATAAAAAATATTAAAAACAACAACAGTAATTACGAAAAATTAAGCTACATTGCAAAACGTGCAATAGACATATTTCCTAAAACAAGAATAGCGCTGCTCACGCAACTACATGTCACATTGATCTTGTCACTTTTATGACTAACATTCCACCACGCCATCTTATAATACAAAATGCAAAGTTCATACAAAATATTAAAAAAATAGAAAAGCATACTTTAAAACACCATATTTACGGCATTTTTTTGTCTGATTTTTATTTTAACTTTCACGATTGCTGAAATTTACGCACGTCACATCACAAATATGACAACAAAGTTATTTTCATGGCGTAATGTTATTTTTAAATTTATTTTAAGACAATGAAAAATGCTTTAAACACCTTAATATCATCTTAAACTAGCTGACCTTATACCAAAATAATTTTTGTAAGACAGTTGGAAATTAAATTGAATTAAATTGATTTCATTATACATAAAAAAAAAGATTTTTAAATAGATATTTATTTTAATAGATTAAATATTAATGCCAATTATTCAGTTGATAATTAAATCGCAGTAGTTATGAATTTTGAAGTAAATGAAAAAACGTTTGGGCAAGGATTCGAACCTATCATGTATTCACTAAGTTTCAAATGCTCTTCCTTGATTGTGCTCCCGAATCTAGTAGATGGGAGATGCTGTATTCGAACTCAATTTCGACCACCAGGATAATCGCTTGGTGGTTTCAGCAGTTTTATCTTAACTGTGAATTTCCTTGCTTAAATCAGGTTACCTTAGAAAAACACCCACAGAGGGGACCCACTTTCTGAGGGCTTACATCCTTCGTGTAGATAATTGGCCTCATAAACACAACTAACAAAACAAATGAACCATCGTGGACAAATACTGAAAGACTAATTCACCTAACTAACCCTTAACGTTCCCAGAATCTCGTCTGATATTCAAATTAGCTCTACAGAGTAAACTGATATATGTGTATATATATGTATATATATATATAGAACTATTATACAATAGTACTATTAAACATCTTTTATATATATATGCATATATAGTTACAAAAAAGTAATTGTTCGGTATTTTCAGTTCGAAGAGCCATGGCGACTTTATTTACTACATCCCTGATTTGCATTCATGATGAGATTTATTTTCACCTATCTTAAAATTTACAATTTTTAAGATCAATTTTATATAATGTAAATTATTGATCATATGTTATTGAGCATATATTGATGTATATTGAGCATATTCAGAAAATAAATATAATGATCATCTAAAAAAATAATATTTAAATACTTTCTTCGAATACGAAACTTAAAATATGAATACCGTATGTAAAAAGACGAGACTTAAATTTAAATACACCACGTTGAGAGAATTGAAAAATCTACACCATAATAAAATCTGTTAAATTTACGGCAAAAACAGCTGGCAGCAATGTTGCTGCAGTTTTTACCGGAAAAATTACAGTGAAACTAGACGTAAAATAATTACATCTAATTTAAATAAAATTTTTACGGCAAAAAAACTGCTGGAAACATTGCTGCCAGCAGTTTTTGCCGTAAATTTAACAGATTTTTTTTAACAGTGTACAAAAGTACAAAAAATGATGAATCATGTCAGTAAAATTGAGCTTAAAGATGCAAAATGATCAAATTGAACAAGCTTTTCTTGTATAGTGACAGAAGTTTAAAAAAAAGTGAAAGAAAAAAAAAAGAAATATATATATATATATATTATATTATGAGTAAATTCTGCACAAAAATGTAAATTCTGCACAAAAATGTATCTAGTCTCCACTCCCAGAAAATCAGCTTTAATATTAAATTATGTTATTTGACCTTAGTTGAAATGAGTTTATTTTCGTTAATTATGATTAAATAATAAAGAGCTAAAATAAGTGAAATTTTTTTAAACATAAATTATTGTTGCTATGGAAACCGAGAGAACGGAATCTCTATAAGACAATGCAGTTTATTCTAGGAATATCTGAGTTGTGTACAAACTGATACTGTTATTTGATAAAAAACACTTTTATACAATTAATTGTGTTTTATGCTTAATAATTAATTAAAGTCTAATGACTTTTTGTTATAAGTTGTTTTTAAAAAATCATTAATAAATTTCCGACGCAACATCCAAATTTCTGATAAATACATACAAACGATAAAGAAATATTTAAAAAAAGGTGCGGAATGCTTTCCTACATGCTTTAAACATCACACATTTATCTACAAAACTTCATCACATTTATCTACAAAAATAATTTCAAAATTTATCATATTCAAATTTCGCTTACATGTGCTATCCAAGAGCGAAAAGAAGAAAGTTCAAACAAAAATTAATATTTAATGTTTTATTTCAGCTATGCATTAGCTAAAGAAGATTATATTGAAGATTTCTAAAATGAAAATGTTTTTTAAATCAATAAAAATTTTGGAGATATAAATCTTTAAAATCGTGATTCTAAGCAAAAATGCCTGTCCCAATCCAAATTTTATGTAATTAACTGTTATTTTTTAAAACTAATTTAACTTTTTAAATTAAAGAGATTTAATTTTTTTAAATATGAACTGTTAGTGTTCTTTGCAAATGAAAAAATTTCTTTACAAGATATATTTTCTTTAAAAAAAATATCGACATACTTTGTCCCTCACTTTGCGTCAATTCCATTACGTTGTGGATATTTTAGTCAAAATAGTTTCTAATTCTGCCTAAAATTAGCGACAAATACTCAGCGATATAGTTAAATTATTTACGCAACTACTACTTGCCATTTTTTACTCTTCAATTCTGAAGCAATGTAATAGTGGCAAGAATCAGCTTTCATCAAAGTTGGAATTTTATTTCACTGTGAAGTCTGTTACCATAAATTTTAATATTAAAATAACGATTTTTGCACTTTTGTAATTAAATAATGTTTACGAAATAGTTTCAGAAGGTATGCGTATTATTATCTAAGTTATAAACTATTCATTTAGCTCATTTCTAATAGTTTTATTTGAAAAGTCAAATGCGTACTTGTCAAGTTCTTTAATATGAAATGTATGCGAATGGTAAAAATGGCCCTACGCTTCACCGTTCCCTTTGAGAAATTCCTAAAAAGAGTGAAATAATATCTTATAATGGAATTAAATATGGAACTCACACACACGCACACATATATATATATACATATTCTTCTTTTAAACACGTATTTTATACAGTTAGTTGTAATGTTAGTTGTCACAATATTGCTAAAATCTATGTTTATCTTAATGTTTCAGGCATTAAAAACTCTTGTAACGTGTATTAAAACATTTGGGCAATAGATTTAAATTTAAGTATTTATTTTATAAATATTTTAAATTTAGAAAATTAATTGCGAAGATTCCTTTTTACTCCGCAAAAAATAATAAATAGAAAAATTAAAATTAAGATATTATTTTCCAGTAGAGATTTTATTTATTTTTGTTAGAGCTTTACATTTCATTCTTTTCAGTTAATAATGATTCTGAAGGTGTGTTGGAATGAAGTATTATTATATCTCTCTTAAAAATTATACACATTTTATTAAAAAAATTAAGTGAGATTTGTGTAGTATGCCTACTAAAATATATATATTTTACTAATGATCATATACATAAATATAAATTTAAGAACTCTCAGCAATAAAATAATATTCTTTATTAAAATGCATAATGTGTAAACTATACTCCGTAATGGAGTCTTTAAAATAAATATTTTTGAGGGAAAATCTAAAGAATACAATATTTCTTATCTGTCTTATTTATCACTAATTCGAAGTTTTATTCTATTTTATGCCATAGATTTCATTAATGTCACTATTAACGTATAAGGTAAATCATTAAATATGCTATTTTTCATAATTATAAAAGAACCTCTTATGATGTATATGTATTTGGATATATTTTATTAAAAAGAAAGGATTCTAGCAGTAATTATGCGTTCAGCTTTTACGTTTCAATTAATTGTGTAAAAATGTAATTAAACATAACGCGGAATTTTGTATTATATTTTACCGAAATACTTTATTTAGGACAATCAATCTTATATTAAATTTGAAAATATTTTATGAAATTACAAGTGTGATAAATTTATGAGTAATTGAATTTACATCTCCAAGTAAATATATTTCTTTCAATGGCTTTATAAGGTTCAAGAGAGTTTCGTGAGACCCAAAATTCAGAATATAAATCACCTTTAATGGCATTTTCATTTTCTATTCGATAGAGAAAATTTTATACAGCATTTTATTATAAAATATACTTGTGAAATAAGTTCTGAAAACGTTTTCAATTGAAAAGCAATGTTAACATATAAAATTACACACAAAAACATTATAAACAAAATGTTATACTCTTGAAGCATACCTTACCAAATATAGAAAAATAACATAATATAGAGAAACAATATTATAACGCAAATAGTTGTATATCATGATATATCTGATCTGTGAATCTCGTCGTTCAAGGCCAATAAACTCCTTAATATGTACATAAGGGTTCAGGGGGGTTAATCTAGGGGTTTCGCAAACACCAAGTCGGCCTGAAAACTTTTTATGAAGCCTTCTCTGCACTTTTCCACCACTTACATCAAGAATCATGAGATAAACTGAAATTTTTCTCCAGTTGAAAAATATCTATTTTTCCCAGTAAAAAAAATAAAATAAGGCTTGGTCCTGCATGATTTTGGACCCAGCCAATGCCTTTCGGGGTTACTCCCCCCCCCACAACAAGAGTGCTCTCATTGGGTCATATAAAAACTCTCTCCTCGTCAAGAGCACCGTTCTCTATTAATCGGGCCAAACGTCGGGCCCCTCTCTGTTCCCTTCTCATCCGTGCAGTCTCGTCCAGGTTCCATACATAAGGACATAAATTTCTTCTGACATGAAATGTTCAACCATTATTCTGGACGAGACAAGTCTTGTTGTCATAAATCCGCTTTTATACTTCTTTGAAGCAGACCACCCAAGTTGCTCCTTGAGCCGATGAGAAATATTTAAGATCTTGTATTTTACACATTACACAATTAATTAAAATAATAATAAGAATAATAACAGTATTAATAATAATATAAAATAAAAATATAATAGTTATATACAAGATGGAAGTGTTGGGGACGCATGTCCCCACAGTAGAACTGATAGTAAACCATAGTGAGATAAAGGACTTGCGATTTTTCTTAGTGAATTCGAATGACATTCGTACTTACTTTTAGGAACGAAAATTTATTTCTTTGTTAAAAATAGTAGATTAGGCATTGAATTAGCTATGAAAAATTTTAAATAACAAAACAATATGTCCTATAGCCAAATATTTGTGTTTATTATTTATTTTATTTGTTATTATTTTTTTTCTTTTCATTCTGTATTTAAATATGCAAAAATTTCGTAGTTTAAAAATATCTTACACGCAACAAAAATGCATTTTTAATTTATATTTTTGGATATTTCACTTATCATACACATTTTGTTTTCAATTGTGGTTAACACATGTTTTGTGAAAAAATAATACATTTGTTTTTTGCATTAAGTTTGAAATAATTTTAATTGCGCCAATTTAAACTTGCAAGTTCAGTGAAAATGTAAGACTCTTCGGACCCCATAAGTTAAAAAAAAACTACCTATGATTATCATAATATTTCCTAAAGAGAACGTTTTACTAAAAGATATACACATTTCATTGAAATTGTGAACAAATTAAAAATAGAATTTAATCAATATCGTTATATTCATGTTAATAAAATTTTAACATTATTTTTACAATCAATGGTGAATAAAGTTATAAAGAAATTGTGTATAACAAGTTGTACTGTAAATTATAATTTTAGTTCAATCAATTTAAAAAGCAATAAAGTAGGATATCTAAAATTTGAAAATCCACAGGAAGCGTCTATTAATTAGTAATACCTGTTTGAGCTATCTTTACTCCAGAAAAATGGTGGAAACTCATTTCCCAATAAATGTTCTTTAGAAATTTTCTGTAATCGGCTCCAAAGCCAACCCATACAGTATTTAAAATAATATTATCTTTGTATCATATTTCTCTGATGTCAACTTTGACTATAAATTCATTTAACTTATGTGGAACATCAAATATTTTGTCGAGTGGCCAAAATAGGGGAAACTTTCTTGAATTGCTTTATATGGATATATTTAATATCAAATGCGTGTGTGTGTATCAATGCTTCATTTTTTTAATATAGTGAAAAAAATTGTGTTTATGAACTTATATCACGTAGTCTACTGCCTTATATGAATTTTGTAATACCTATAAGACAAAAGATAACTTAAGCTGTGCATAATTTAAAACAATATTTTTGTTGTATCATTTTCACTCATATCAACTTTGTCTGTAAATTCGATTAGCTTATATGGAATATCAGATATTTTTTCGAGTGACTAAAACAGAGGAAACTGTCTTGAATTATTTCATATGGATATTTTTAGTATCAAATGTGTGTGTATCAAATCCATAAATAACGTCTGATTTGAATGGGAACATTAAATGTGCGGTTATGCACTGAGCATACCATAATAAATATTTTATTGTTTTTAAATATGGAGTTCATAAACCTGTATTTCATACTCTAAAGCAACATATGAATTTTTAATACATATAATACGAAATATTTACTGACTTATCTTATTTATCAATGTAAATACAAATATGATTGCATGATTGTTGATTTTCACTTTATAGATGAAAAGGTATACTAAAATACTCGTATTTGAAATTCCATTAAAAATCACTTAAGATCTCCCGTATGATCTCATTTATATCTGAAAGTATTTTTGCGAGCCAGTCTATCCATTCTTCGTTGATACAGGTAAGAATTTATGGATTCATTAATAAGTTAAATAATCGTGTCTCACAATTCTTAGAAATAAATCAAATATAAATTCCTCTTGGGAAATAACAGGAGAATATTTAAACTATCCCATGCAATATGTGCGCTTATATATTTATGCACGCTTGGAGACATTGTGAATGAATTGAACTGGCTGAGTAAATGCATTTATATGGAAAATGCACATTTTCATCAAATTCATTTAAATCTAATCACACTTATCTCAGAAATTTCGACACAGCATTTCGAATATTTCAGAATTTGATACATCATTCTGTTTGAAATCCTCTAAATTGAGTAGTTTGAATACTTTCGAAATATTCATTTTTAAAAAAGGAAGGAAAATATTTTTTTTATGAATAACTGCTTTTTAAATTAAAATAATTAAATTGGGTGATTTATATTCAAGTATTGATAAAATTGTAATTGAAATTCTAAAAATTCAATATTTATCAACACTTAAATATCTGGTATAAATTAAAAACAAATTTGGTATCATTTCTTAAATAAATCCTGTTAAAAAAATTTAAAAATCGTATTTTGTTTAAAATATGGTTTACTGTTAGAAAATAGTTTTTTACTATTCCGCATTGCTGGTCTTTAATTAAAAAAATATTTTCTTTGATTTAATTCTATAATATTAAACACACATGAATTTTAAGAATTATGATAAGAAATAAAATTTACTTGCTTACTGCATCCCAAAATGGCAAATGGTCGTTGCAACAACTGAAAATTAGAAAGTTGGCACATGCGTATTTGAGATCTGGTTTGTCATCTGCTCAAAAACCGAGATCGGATCTAAACACCTCTTCAATTTATAATCGATAAATTTCTCTCGTTGGCAAGTGGCTCTATAGCATGGTCAGTGGCATACTGGATTTGCAATTTTTTTATGTGAGTTTGAATCACATTCGTACTTACTTTTAGGGATGAAAATTTATTTCTTTGTTAAAAATAGTAGATTAGGTATTGTAATAGCTATAAATAATTTTAAATATAACAACAACAAAAACTCTGTTCTATAGGCAATTATTTGTATTATTTATTTATTTTTTATTTTTTCGTTTCATTCTATGTTTAAACATAAAAAATTTCGTAGATCAAAAGTTATTTACATGCAACAAAATGTATTTTTAATTGATATTTTTTGTAAATTTCAATTATCATACATATTTTTTCAATTGCGGTTCAAAAATGATTGACTGAAATTTTCATTCCCAAAAATAAGACCGAATAATATTACACGAATCTTTCGCCCTGTTTTGATTTTTGAAACTACAAAACAGACTACAAAACAGAGCACAAATGCTCATGCGTCAACATTGTAACTCTCAGTTGCTGCAACGACTGGTCCCTAGTTTCTTTGCTTTTCGCAAGCTCCGAAACAAGACAAAAAGCACATATAGCAACAATGATAAAATATATCAATCTCTATTCTTAAACAGCATAAGGATTGTCTTCTTCCTGCTGGCTTAAAATTTATTTAATATTATTTTCAGAAAGTATTTTATTGGCAAAATTATACATTAAGCTTCAGTATTATTTTCAAAGCCTAAATACGATATGTTGTAGAAAAGCAGCACACGGCTTTTGAGGGTTGTTCATTTAATAATGCAAACAGATATACATACCTGATTTCAAATATTTAAATGCATAAGTATAGTATTTAATATTTGACTTAAATATGCTTAAAATCAACTTTAAGCATACTATTTAAATGCATGCTATTTATTTTAAAATTTATAGATTTAGTTTTTGTTTCATGATAGAAGTATTAATGATAATTCACAAAAGTAAT
Source organism: Maratus speculifer (assembly GCA_964019185.1). Classification (NCBI taxonomy): domain Eukaryota; kingdom Metazoa; phylum Arthropoda; class Arachnida; order Araneae; family Salticidae; genus Maratus; species Maratus speculifer. The sequence goes on along the minus strand of OZ025289.1, from coordinate 171,388,089 downwards.
ATGCTGCGTCAATAAAAGAATATGTCGAGAAATCACACGAAGAAGATTCGTAAGGAATAATTAAAAGAATAAACTACCATCTATTGATCCGTAGATTAATTTTTAAGAAGTCCTTTAAAGTATTTTAGTACATTCCTTGCTAAAAATAATCTCGAGCTTAAAAAGAATAAAAAATTTGGGAAAACTCACGAAGGGGATTTATTACAAGTAAAACAAACGTTTCAAATGTTGCCTTTGTTATGTTCAGTGAAGCCAAAAAGACTGGGCTCGAATGGTATTTGTCACAGACAAGCGAAGACAAGTTGCGTGTACGTCCCTCTCTCCAGATCAAAACATGTCTAGAATCAGTGTTCAGAATATATCTGGACTTGTAAGCAAATGATACTTGTATCCAGTCTTCTTAGTTATATTGAACAAGAAAAGGAGAACTTTTTACACGGGTATCTTTGGAAACTGGAAGGAGTGAGACACAAAATAATTCTTTTTTTGGGGGGGAGGGGTATACAGTCAATTTCTATTCAGTTTTCGTTCAGATTTCTGCTGATATGATTTTCGTCACTCAGGACCATGTGCAAACACATGTAAATTATTTATGACTAAGACCCATACGCAAAAGCACGTAAAAATATATCATCAAGACTTTAATGTTGTTGTTTTTTGTTTGTTGTTTTTCAAAATTTTGAATATAGATTATATACATGTGTGTGTGTGTGTGTGTGTGTGTGTGTGTGTTTGTATACAGGGTGTTTCTAAATTCATGGTACAAACCTTAAGGGGTGATAGTACACATCCAGACAAACAATATTAAATAGGAAACTAAGGGTCCCAAACGTCTTCCGAAGGAGATAGGCGCCATTAAAGTTAAGGGTCCAAAAATTCAAATAATTATAAAAAACAAAAAAATTGGTCAACACGTTTGCGGTTTTCACTAAAACTTTTCTTTACGTCAGTATTGTCTTCAAAATAAAATATAAAGATAAATTTCAAAAAATGCCAATAGAGAGCGCGTTATACTTTAAAGTAACGAACATCTATTTTTTACCGTTATTTTTAGCATCTCATATTTTTTTAGAAACTTAGACATAAACTTAAATTTTGAGATGAAAATCTTAATCGTTGGGAGTGGTTAAGTAGCGCAAACTGAACTGTGTTCAATGGGGGTGGGGAGGTACAAATTTGAAATGATTATAAGAAACGGAAAAATCGGTCGGTTTTCGCTAAAACTATTCTTCATGTCAAAATTTCCTTGAAAATAAATTTTAAAGATATCTTTCAAAAAATTCCGGCTGAGGGCGCCTTAAAGATTAGAGTAACCAACAAATATTTTTAACCGTTAGTTTTTTGTATCTAATTAAATGCTTGTAAAAGTTCAAGCTTAAATTTTGAGCTCAAAATCTGGTGAGTAATTAATTGGTGGTTGTTGTGGTTACTCTTAACCACTGCCATATTTTTTATTTAATTTAATTTATCGTCTATTTTTGTTTTAATCTTTATTCATTTATTATATATTTCTCATTCTAAAAATTATCTTAATTCTCGCATTTTTATCTCCCCTGTAAAGTTCTTTTTATTACCTAACTTTTTGTTGATTTCAAAATGTTGAAATCAGTTAGAATTTTTGTTCCTTCCGGTTGTGGAATTTTCCTGTGTTTTCTCGAATGTTCGATGGGGTGGACACTTCCGTTTTATGGCTCCTCCTATTGTCCAATCAGATACTATTCTTCTGATGCGTAATTTAAAAATAGGTGCGTCCTGATATCCAGTTTTGGCTCCGCATCTTTCTGGTGAGATAAAAGTTTATTCTTAAAAGTGCAGTTTCCTTATTAGTGGCAAAACTCTTGGCCTCTTTATTTTATCGCCACTTCCTTTTGCCCTGCCAGTTGGCGTATTATTGAATTTATAGCAACCCCTCCCTTCTTTCCTTGGCTTCCGCTGTCGTTTCGTCAGAGTAGAAGAAGGCAGTGCAGACCAGAAACCAGCAGAAGTACGGTAATGAACGCCTGCGGTAATTATGTGTGGGATCCCAGCTAAAATTGTTTTGATCGGTTTTATGATAAAGGATCAGCATTATGATATAAAAAAAGATGTAATTTCTCCAAAAAAAAGGAACCGACTTTATTACTCCGTGAAGACGTCTAAAGGTGTGTTCTTCCATGAAAAAAAAAATACTAATTATGATCTGCAGAGAAGTATTTATATATATACTAATAATAATATATTTCGAGTTGAAAGAATGTTTTTGTTTTCTCGAAATAGTGATTGTCCAAATTATTGGAACATCATCTCATCTAGAATTCCGATTTGTGGTACGTTGAGTGCTCTCTACAAAAATAAGCACCCCTTTGTTTTATTGCATTTTAACATTTTACCCCCTTCTCTCCAATTGAATGATAAAAAGTATAATTATTTGGAAATGAGTTTTCTGTTATTTATAAATTTGTACAAGTCATGTGAGCCATCTATGGCCGGCTCTGAAAATAAGAGAGCTACGCCTACTTACAGTTATTATATTCTCTAAGATTGAGAATTCATTTATCTTCATAAAAAAAATAAAGAAATTTCTTTGCACGAACATTCTCTGTGCATATTCTTTTGTTTGTTTCTACTCTCGTGATAACTCAAGTTTATGCAGGTAAGCTCTATTTTTATTTATTCAATTACTTTTCCTGCAAATGATTAAAAATTGTTGAATGTGTTGATTAATGTTAAGTGGTCTTTTGCGGCCAAATCAATGCAATGTACTAAAAAAAACGATCACGTACTTATTTCTTTTTCGGAACGTCTTTAGAAACGAAACGTTCCCAACAAAACACAACAGTGGTAAAATCAAATGGTGAGTAATTAATTAGCGGAAAATTGAACTGTGTTCGAGTGTTGGGGAGGGTAACATTTCAATTCTTGAAAACAGTTCAGTTTGCGCTTCTTAACCCCTCCCATCGATTTAGAATTTGAGCTCAAAATTTAAGTCGAAGATTTTGCAAGCATTTAATTAGATACATAAAATTACGGTTAAAAATAGTTGTTGGTTACTCTAAACTTTTAGGCGCCCTCTAACAGAAATTTTGAATTTTATCTTTAAAATTTATTTTCTAGGAAATATTGACGTAAAAAATAGCTTTAGCGAAAACCGACAAATTTTTCCGTTTTTTATAATCAATAGAAATTTGAATCTCCTCACCTTCATTGAACACAGTTCAGGTTGCGCTATTTAACCACTCCCAAAATTCAGATATTCATCTAAAAATTTAAGTTTATGTCTAAGTTTCTAAAAAAATTTTATGAGATGCAAAAAATAACGGTAAACAATAGTTGTACGTTACTGCAAAGTCTAAAGCGCCCTCTATCGGTATTTTTTATTTTTATCTTTATAATTTATCTTCAAAATAATACTGACATAAAGAATAATTTTAGTGAAAATTGCAAATCAATTTATCAATTTTTCCGTTTTTTATAACCATTTGAAATTTGAACCTCCCCCCACAGTTCAGCTTGCGCTATTTAACCACTCCCAACGATTTAGATATTGAGCTCAAAATTTACGTTTATGTCTGAGCTTCTAAAAAATTTAATGAGATGCAAAAAATAACGTTAAAAATAGTTGTTCGTTACTCCGAAGTCTAATGTGCCCTCTATCGGCATTTTTTTGAAATTTATCTTTTTAATTTATTTTCAAGACAATACTGACATAAAGAATATTTTTAGTGAAAACCTCAAACGAATCGACCAATTTTTCTGTTTTTTTATAATTATTTGAATTTTTGGACCCTAAACTTTAATGGCACCTATCTCCTTCGGAAGACGTTTGGGACTCTTAGTTTCCTGTTTAATAAAGTTTGTTTTGATGCGTACTATCACCCATTAAAATTTGTACCATGAATTTAGAAACACCCAGGATATATGTATATAAATACTGTGGAATTTATTTTATCTTTTGTGAAAATATGAGAGTCATTTATTTATCTCAGAATAAGAAAAATATAAATTCGTAGCTAATTATTAAAGCATTTGTTTTAAAAATGTTTATATTTTCCATTTATTCTACTCAGATTTACTCTTGTGAAAACAACCTTACTTATTAATAATAAACTAGAAAACACTCAAATTAAAAGGGATTTTTCTATTTGGAAGAAACGGTATAATTAACAATCTTCGTTGTTTAAATAAAGTTTTAAAATGTAATGAATTTGTCATTGCAATTGAGATTAGTAAATACATATGCACTACATTTATGCAGCAGAGTTACATGATAAGTCAATATACTATCTGTAGAAGCAATCTACTTGATTTCACTAGAAGAAGATTTATCGTAAGAAGAAAAGAAGGATATTTATATTAAGTATATTTATAATAATAGTTAATATTCTAAAATGCTTTGTGTTTAAAATATATCACTAATTGCATTCTAAACGAGTGATGGGCTTGTTTCGTTGCAAAATGTATGAGATAAGAAATTTTAAATAGTAATATCTAATAAATTTAAAGAAAATTTCTCGTCTGAAACCAATATCAAACAGAAATATCCAAAACAAATCATCTTGTATTTGTATAAACAATGAAAAAGACAGTTTTGTGTGTTTGGTAATGTCATTTTTTTTCATAATTTCCTCCGTATTTAGAAAATATGACATCGAGTACCTGTATTAAAACAATATGTTGCAGGGCAGCTTGATATACATTTCATAGATATCTTGCACTTAAAAAAAATATTTGGCATGTTTTTAGAATTGAAACATTTTTTTCATTTTTCGAGTATTTTATCAAGGCACATGTGCTCAATATTCCGTAATGTTTCCACCAGTCTTCTCACCAAAACAATTCTATAGAATGTTTGAGGGAAAAATATAATAAAACATCAATTAAAAAAAATATTTTTTTTGAAAATTCGTTTCAAAGCTTATACATGTAATTTATGGATGTCCTAAATGGTTTTAATAATTTTCAAAAGGTTGAGCAGATTGTGCATACTACTATTACTGATTTTAAATATATTTAAATAAAACTCATCGCAAAAATTTAAAAAAATATATATATGTAAAGTATACCACAAAATATCATACACGGAAATATATATATATATATATATATATATATATATATATATATATATATATATATATATATATATATATATATATATGAAACTTGAATGTAAATATAAAGAAAAAATATGTAATTCGTAAAATTACAGTAATCTGTGTGCTTACTAAATTTTATCTGTACAAAACAAATATGTAAATCTACAAAATTAGTTATTGTAAAGCTGCAGAAATACTTAGCTTTACAAAAGATTCTACCAAACTTACAGTAATCTTATTAAAATTTTATCAGTAGCCTGGACTGCTGTTGCCAAAAGAGTTCTAAGCATCCCAATTTCCTAAAATATTCTTAATAACCCCACAGATTTTTTTCCTTTGCAGTAAAATCATGCATCTACAAGAATATTTTTTTGTCTCATCGTTACATAAAATGTTCTAAGAACACCAGTTTTTGGAAAACAATTCTTAGCTTTGCAATTTTTTTTTCATGAACTGTTCATGATAAAAATAATTAGCGATTTCACATTTTCATGCAAGTAGAATGGGGAAAACAATTAGCTTATAATCATAACATAATTATGAATTTATAAAACAATAATTCGTTTGAAAATTATTTGCATTTATGAAATAATTTTGCATATAAAAATATTTATTTGAAAACATACAATAATAGGTATATTTAAAATGTACTTTGAGCATTAATGAACAAACATACCGTGCATTATTTGCTTTTTTTTAAAAAAACAGCATTATTAATGGCACAGTAAATCAAATGCCATGGCAGAAATTATGATAATGATTTTTTTTTCTGTTAATTTAATATATGTAATAAATAATTTCAAAATGTAAAAGAAAATATGAAGTGTATGAAATAGTCATTAAAATGTAATTGATCATTATTAGATCACTGAATAATTGTAGAATGTTATGGAACTATTTTATGCATGAAGGAACTCTAGAAATTTTCTTTTCTTTTTTTAATATTTAATGTTTGACGAATTGGGTATAAATGTAGTTTCTTTGACGCTGATTAAGAAAAAAGGGACAGTGTAGTTATTTCTTTGTTTGTATTACTTATTGTCTCTTATTTATTTATCTTATGATTATCTAAAGACTTGAATTTTCTCGATACAAAATATACAGAGAAAGTAAACAATAAATAAATAAATAAAGTTAAAATTTATGAACAATCTAAAAGTACAATTTTTTTCTGTAGTACGGGTTTGTTTTACACATAACCCTTTTCTAAAAGTAGTTCATGATGGTTTTAAGCTGGTAGCTTATAGAGAAATAAAATATTTATAAAGATGAAATGACTTGGGGCAAGAAAACAAAATTGAAAATATTTCCGCATTTCTAAAAAAATTTTGTGAAAATAGCCGGTATCTATATAACTTTTTTATTGAGAGAGATTTTCGTTTATTGGGCCGAAATATAGGTCGAGTTACCTTTGTTCTTTAGAAAAGATAAAATAACACAAAAACTCTTTTTACCCATTTATTATTCATGATTTTTCTTATCAAAAATATGTTTAACTATATCATAAATTTTACTTTGACAGTCGTCGATTGATACCACCAAACGTGTGTAATACACATATTACCAGAGTTACTGGAAGAATCCAACTATTTTTTCTGAAAATATGTAGGATTTATATAGCAAATTAACAATATGTAATATAATGTTATAACTAATCTCTAAAAATGCCGTAAGATTAATATTTAAATACAGTAAAATAGATTCATTTGACTTTAGACATGTTTCAACTCTACCCGAGTACCTTTCAAAACAATAAGATAATGATATTCTAAAATTGCACGATCTTTTATGCATTTATTTTTCATGTAATGCACATTATTATTATAATTATTATTATCGTTATTATTATTATTATTTCTTTTTTCTTTTTCTTTTCTTTCTTTGTTTCTTTTTTCTTAACTAATGAGCAACTGAAGACGCAGTTTTGGTAAATTTAATGATAATATATCGTTATATGTGGAATTTTTACGTGTTAGAATTTCTATTCTTTCTCTTATAATGAATGGATAAATTATTATCAATTATTTGTATGAGGAAAGAAGTTCTAACACATTTTTTTAATATCAACAGCAAATCCAATAATAATTTAGAATTGGTCCTATTATACAGTTTCAATAATAGACTTTGTACCTGTGCAATTGATCTCGCACTTTGAGTAGTTGATTGTGCGTGTTTCGAGTATTATTGGAATCAAGTTCCGCTTAGTCAGGCGCAATCGATCCTGTGTTTATCGCATGTTAGTTTGGCTTGCATAAAAACTGCTGATCGCCTGCGTAATGTTAGCTTGAGTGTAATGATAACACCCTGTATTTAATGCTGCATCCAAAGCATCTAAGTTCAGAGGAGTTTTGTGATTTGGAAGCAGCATGATGTTGAGTTCACGGTGGATATTTCACTCGATGCACAGTGGGGCAAAAAGCCTTCAAAACTGGCAAAAAATCGAAAAAATGAAATTTTATTTTGAACTACCGACTTACGTGACTTTAATAGAGCAGATGTCAGTACACATCTTCCTAGTATTAAAATTTGCGCAAAGTTATTTTGATCGTAACTAGATAAAGAAGTTAAACTGCATATTGTGCTTTGATAATAAGTGAAAAAAAAATCAATAATTTTGTTTCAACATTCGTTTGTTAATTTCGCTATAATAATAAGAAAAATATTTTTTTTGACAAAGGAACCTTTAACTACAAGTATGTAACAATAATTCATTAACTTTCAATTTGTTTTAATACGATTTTTATAGATATACAGACGCTTAGAATATATAGTGGTGAAATTTATAAAAAAAATTAACACTGTCTACAAACATTGTAGGTTTTAGTTATGAATTAAGGCGAATTAAGTGTTAATTATAATTTTTTCTACTAAGTATGAGTTTTAAAAGGACAAATATGCCAGAAAATCTTGCTCCTTTTCGCCACTTTTTTAATTGTATGGTCATTTTTATAGCTAATCATCCTTAAATTTTTGTTAGTGTACGGGTGTGCCAAACATGATTATAAATATTTTCTTTGTTAAATACGAATTTTAATGCATTGTTTATTACAAAAAATGTATTTAAATGAAACTGACTATCATGGAACGTTTTAACAAAAAACTTTTGAAAAGTAATGTGATTTTATGGTATAAGAGCTCCATAATCGGAGAAACTATGAACAAGTAGTTTAAATGAAAAGAAGAGTAAATGTTTTAAAGTTTAATATAAATTCCAATGAGCAAAAGCATGGCGAAACAAGGGAAATGCTTTAGAATTAGCAAAGAATGTCTTGGCAAATCGCTTTCATTTCCTCGATTTGAAAAGCGTCAATGAAAAGCAAACGTGCCCATCTTCATATTCCGTTTGAATTTGTTCTGGACGATCAAAAAGATCAATAGTAAAACGGTTATACAATTCTAGTTCTACATATTCGTTAGTGTACATGACATGTATGAGTTTAAGATCTGAAAAACAGGAAAACAAAAAGTGTGTGTTAGCACTAAAACAACAGAAACAGTTTTTCTTCTGCTGTCTTTATAGTAATACGTACATTTTGCCTAAGAAAGGTTAAACCAATCCTTCAAAACGAGTCGCTAATATTCATTATAAGGTTTGCTTGAGAATAATTAAAATTACTAATTATGTTTACATTTTTTAATGCGATATTATGGATGATTTACAAATATCTAATTAGTATAAAACTATCTTAAATTCTTGTTTTTAACTCATTTTTCTACAAAAAATATTGAAAAAGGTTTGTAAATTAATTAATAAATTACTATTTAGCTTATGTAAAAGTTTAAAATTTTACTACTTTTCTTCTACAAAAGAATCCGTGATGTGCTTTTTTTGTTCAAAGTAAATTTTATTTTTTGCCAAATTTGGAGGCTTCCTGCCCCACTGTGCGATGGTTGACCCTACAGAGCCCAGTTTTGACCCTTTTACCGGCTTTACAATTTCGATTATATTGAAAACGGGGCATGTTACATTTCTGGATTTGTGATATTCAAGCAACCATGTGACCTTAGGATTGTCACGCCTGGTACAACCAAGCAGTTTTTGTCAAAGCGTGTTACGGTAGCGAACTTTACAGCAAAATTCTAAAAGAATATCATGTTTTTTTTTTTTTTTTTTGGATCAATAAACGATTATACAGATGCCTATTTATCCGAATATTTCAGTCGCTTATCCCTTGAAGACTGAATTATTTTTTTTTTTAAATTACGAAGTTAATTATTTAAAATTTATGATTTGCACTAAATCATTAATAAATTTGTAAAAAATTATGCAATTGGTTCTGTTTTAATAGAATTTTTTTTAATGCTTGCATGATTTTAAGAACCAATTTTTCAGCCCGCTTATCACGTTTTCTAAAAATCAGCAAAAATTGGTCTCTGTATATATATATATATATCTATTTGTTATATGTACCTTATCTCCGACCATGTCGTATACTTAAAGCCCACTGATGTATTATTTTTTCTGCACGTATGCTTCAGCAAGTATAAACACAGTGATGTTACACTACTTCAAAATGTCTGCATTGCTTTAATGACATACAACAAAGGTGGAGGTGGGATGCGGCAGTGGTATTCCCAGTTTCCAGTGTAAATGTGTGTTCTCCTAAGCCTGGTTGTTCTTTCTGGCCATCCGAGTCTAGTGTTGTCGACAGCAAAGAGGAATTTGAGCCGAGCCCAAAGCGTTCGAAATGAGCCTTGGAGATCAGCTGCGCCTGAAAAGGCTATAGTTTCAATTTTTCTAAAAGCCTGCGAAATAAAAAATTGTAAAAGAGTCCAGCCTGCTTTATATTATGCGACTCAAGCCTGCTTGTTTTACACAAAAAATATTACAAAGCAATTTTACGTAAATTTAACACAAATGAAAATTTAATTATTACTTCATTCTTGATGGAAAAATAAGCGTTTTAAAATTCTTTAATAAAGTTTTAATATATTTGATACATTTAAAGGAATTTATATTATAGGAGTAGTTTTTAACATATATACCTTGTATTCCGTTATATTATTCTCATATGTAAGTAATATGAGAATAAGTTCATCTTCTTAATAAACATGTAAAATAGTAAATTATTAGTAAAATAATTATTTTTATGCAATTCATTTTATTGCACTTTATTATTTTTATGCACTTCATTATTCGTCTTTTTTATAAATAATTTAATTTTTTTTCGCTATTTATTTAAATGTTATATTCCGTTTCTTATAAATTTAAAGCATGCTTCATACTTTTGTAACTTTACATGCAACATCATTGTCCTTTCTGAAAAAAAACCTTTATTAAATTAAACCAAATTGTGGAAGATTTATTATGATTTTGTATAGAAAAAGTATTGAATGTAAGGTACCCTGGGGTAATAACGCCACGTTAAGGTTCTACCAATTTTCACGGCTTAGTTTTAGATTGTATTTTTCAAACAAATATAGGATCTGATACAGCAACTCATTGACTATCTATATAAAATAAAATAATTTAACAGATATGTATTCATAAAATGTAATGGCGTTTTTTCTTGACCAATGCTATTTGGCGTTATTACCCACCTATATGGGTAATAACGCCATGCAAACAAAACTATGATATAAGATGGAATAATTGCATGTAGATAGCCCAATTCTAAAAATACAAACTCTATAAACTTAGAAATTGACAAATTGCATTCTAAGCTATTGAAAATGTTAAATTTTTTGTAAAAGTGTAAGAAAAATAAAGGTGTGGTGTGGGAGGAGGGGATGCGGCAAAAGAATATCAGACCGTGAGCTTCTTTTTGCTTAAAAAGGATCGCTTAAATAGAAATATGAGAAACATTGGACAGTTTTAACTGTGTCTATTTGAATCAGCATTTAGGATGTAGCTCGGCCACTGTAGGGAATCAACCGGGTTAGTAAAGTCAAGGATTGGCGTTATTACCCGGTATAGTTATTGCGCAGTACATTTTAAATTACAAATTATCTCGAGAAGATATCCAAAATCTTCAACAATAATTTAAAAGTACATGAAATGCACTACAAATTTATGTAATTAACAAAGTATTTCCGGATAAAAAGATAGTCTTCACATCACAAATCGTATCTCGCAAATTTTAGATCAAGCGTTAATTTTAGTTGTTTGTAAAAACAATAAGACCTAAAAATGAAACAAATTAACTTGAAGCTGTTTTTTGCGATTTATATGACTCAAAACCCTTCTGTGCAGAGCACAAGGGTGTCATTTACCTGATTATTTCATAATTATGCAAAATATAAGCACTTGGCGTTATTACCCCGCCTGGCGTTATTACCCCAGGGTACCTTATATCTAAATATCGCTTAATATGTAAATGGCAGCTTTGAAACAAATTCCATTAACAAAAAATAAATTGAATATATCCGTTTCAGAAAACATATAATTCAATCAAATTAAATTTTGTATTATAAAATAATGCTTGTTCATCCATAATCGTTCATAAAATGTTAAGCGCTTATATATTTTCCATACGTTTGAAAACATCAAGACATGTCAATTGAGGAACTGAACTGTCTATCAAAATGCACTTATGTGGAAAATTAACATTTTGATCGAATTCATTTAAATCTAATCACACTTGTCATAGAAATTTAGATGTATAATTTTGCAAGTTGCTGAAATGAATATTATATTGTACCTATTTTCAGTATTTCAGTTTTAGCCATTAAAAAAAACGGTAAATTTTCTGTTTGATTTATTAAAAGTTTTTTTTTATTAAAAGCTTAAATTGTATATAATTATCCACTTACTTGATATATGTCTCCACATCATAATTAAAGTTTAAAATTTACTGAGTATTTTAATTAATTTAAATGGCTGTACATAATGTTTTAACACTTTGTCTGCATATAATGTAATGAAAAACACAGAGCTAATAGTAACTAATAATTGAAGTACATCTCAGTCATTAAATTTCCATGAGTCACAATTAGTCATATTATTCCGAATCGAAACTCATATATTTTTAAAGGCTCTTGTTTTGATTTGATGATAATCATTTGACATTCTTTGTTGTTGTTTTTGTTGTTAAAGAAATCGTCTGCGAATAAAATAATTAGCTTATTCACGATACTTTACCACCAGTCCATAGCTAAAAATAGAATAGTAATTAAACATGTAGATATATACAATAAAATGACACTGGTGTTTAGAGTACAGCTACGGCCGAACTGATCTAATAGTGGCCTTTGTAGCAATTTTTGTAATCAGATATACGTTTGTTTATGTATATATATATATATATATATATATATATATATATATATATATATATATATATATATATATATATATATATATATATATATTACAATTTATTTAAAAAACAGCTTTTTTAAAAGCTTGTAAGGAATACTGAAATATAGATAGAAATTGTTTCTGCATTAGTTTTTTTATAGTTCTTTAAGTGCTCAGGAGCTTTCATTATACTTTTTCATTATGGTTTATTGCTGTGTACCATATTATAAATCGTCTGGTAGAGAAAAAGGTGAAGATAAAGTTTCCTTACTATGCATTTCGCAATAACATTGATTTCCGAGAGAAATAGATAAAAAATATTTCAAGACAATTAACCGTAAAGGATAAATCAGTTGTTTGTAAAAAGCATATTACAGAATAAGATTATGTGTCTGGTGAAAAACGCAGGTATTTTAAAAGAGAGGCTTGTTCAACAGCCTTTCCTATAATATGACTAATTGAGACTCATAAAAGTTTCCTAATTTTCTTAATTATCCGGAATATAAAAAAGCAAAAATTGTAACAAAGCGCGGGGGGGGGGGCATAATTAGGAATAGGTACCAGTTAAAAAGATGATCAGAAGAAGAAATAACAAGTTGCAAACGAAAGAAAAATGAAGATAAATCGGAAAAGGATGGAAATAAAATTTCTGCCACACCGAATTCAGATGCTGAACAGTTAATTTTCGTTGCAAACAGCTTACCACCACAAAATACTATTGGCTGTAGCCCAGCTATAGGTCCATATTCTTTCACTAAACACAATCAGAATGGATCGAATGAGCAAGAAAAACTATAAGCAACTTTAAAAAATAAAGTTAAAGCAGCAAGATTAATGAAATCAACACATTGCAAAAGGAAGCATGCAATAACTGCATTGAAAAGCAAGATTCAGCAACACGAAAATAAATTACAATATTACACAGAAAACTTTTACCATAGTATTTTAGAAAAACCGATTACTTTATCAGATACGGATCATTTAAAGGCTACATTCATTTAAATGCTACATCTACTGCATATATGCATTAATGGGGAATTTTCATATATAGTAGATAAATATATGTGTTAATTCAAGTATATTTCGTGTATGTTTGTGATCTCTAATAAGAGTGGATGAATAGTATTTGTTCTAAATCTACATATTCATTTATATTTCTCCAACGAATTACAATACTTAAAACTCTACATATTCAACATTAAAATGTTTTATTTAATAACAATCCCTTTTTACCGTAAACATATCCAAGAGTCATTACAAGCCTCTGTTTATGTTGTGTATGCAAATAAAAAAATATTTTCGCCCTTTTTTTTAACCATACAACGTAGGTTTTAAACTGATTTCTTATTTATTCTATAATTGTATCATACTAGGCATGTTAGCGATTCTTGTTGCTAGCAAGATTGCTTATTGCAAGCACGATTAAAGCTAGTGCTGTATTGCGTTTTCCGCTCGCAAATTTTGAGAAGGTTATGTGGAACCCGCTCACTATTTCGTCAATTACGGAGCATTTCCATAAAATCCTATGAATTGAATAGGCCGGCAAGCGTCAGCAGGTAAAGTCTTGCCGTTGTACAGCAAATTACATTGTTTCTTATATTAAAAAAAAACAGCAATGTATGCTCAAATCGAAAATGTCTGGGGCTAAGTGAATTTAAATTTGATAAAACACAATACAAGAATTTTCCTGATAATTCAACCTGAATAATCAATGAATATTTCAATTTCAGCTGTGCAATTTAAAATACGCAGTTATTTTTATTTGGCAATTTTAACAATTAATTTAAATTTGAAATGACTTTTTTACTTTAGCTATCTAGGGTTTATAGAATTAAAACATTGAGTGCTAAACACATTCGATTCTAATGTAAAAGAGTAAGAAAAATCTTGCGTTAAGCATATATTATGAAACACTTTCCAACACTTCCTGAAATCCTTAAAAAACTTTGTTATATATGGAAATAATTTGCAGTATGTAGCCAAATATGTATGCCAGTAATTTTTGAACAGCCCTGTATTTGACTTGTCGGTCGACATATATATACTATATAATGCGGAAATTTAGTTTAGGAAGACAATTCGCCTCAAGCTGAAAATTATCTTTCAGCAATTAATGCTAATAGATGGAAACATGCTTGAATACTTTTTAACCGACTTCAAGGAGGAGGTTATAATTTCGACCTGTATGTATTTGTTGTTCACCCATAACTTCCGCAAATGTGAACCGATTTTGATGATTCTTTTTTTGTTTGAAAGTGTAAGGTGCCCGTGTGGTCCCATTTCAATTTCATCAAATTCTAGTGATTAGAACTTTTTAAAAATAGAAACATTTAAAATTCAAATCCTTTTTTAAGCTGTCGTCCAATTAGATGCGTCCATTTTTCATGCTGTCACTCTTACGAAGATACATGATCTTGCGAAATTTTGAATGAACCGGATTCAGGTAGATTTTGCGCTATTGAGAATTTAGATTGACCAATAAGAAACTTTACTTACTTACACTGTTAAAAATTTGACTCATTTGCTGCAGCGTCACTCCACAGCTTTTATAAAATACCTCTTTTATGACCAATGGGAGTGCTCCATAACACTGTAAAGTAACCGTTTTCTATAAAAGCGGTGGAGTGACGCTGCAGCAAATGGGTCAAATTTTTAACAGTGTAGCAGCGACAATCTCGAAAAAAATGCAAGCTTGCAGTTGGTCAATCTGGTTTCGTTAATCGAGCTAAATCAATGGGAATGCTCCATAACACTGTAAAGTAACCGTTTTCTATAAAAGCGGTGGAGTGACGCTGCAGCAAATGGCTCAAATTTTTAACAGTGTAGCAGCGACAATTTCGAAAAAAAATGCAAGCTTGCAGTTGGTCAATCTGGTTTCGTTAATCGAGCTAAATCTACCGGAATGCTGCTAAGATCTCTTTCGCTGTTAACAAAATCCCTGGAGTTTCGACACAAAATCCTCCCTAACGGGTAGTAGCATACGTCTCAGTATTTGCCAACCAACCAACCAACCAACCAACCAACAAAATCAGATGGCCGATTAGAAGCCTGCATTTATGCGAACTTTTCACTGTTTACTTCAAGTAATCACTATTTACTTCACTGTTTACTTCAGTGAAAAGTTTGCAAAAATACAGGTTTCTGATTGGCCAATCTCGTTACGCTAAATGGTTGAAAAAATTATGTATACACTCACTGTAAAAAAGTTGACCCTTTTGCTGCATTGTCACTCCACCGCTTTTATATAAAACGATTACTTCAGCCCATCATGGAGCATTCTCATGGTTCAAAAGAGATATATTCTATAAAAGCGGGGAGTGACGATGCAGCAAATGGGTCAAACTTTTTACAGTGGCTGTTAAAAATTTTATCCATTTGCTGCAGAGTCACTCCACTGATTTTATAGAATATCTATTTTATGACCAATGAGAATGATCAATAACACAATAAAGTAATCGTTTTCTATAAAAGCGGTGGAGTAACGCTGCAGCAAATGAGTCAAATTTTTAACAGTGCACTGTTGCAAAGATGGGAGTTCTTTCCAAAGTGAGAAATCTTAACTGGATCAATTCTCGTATACACCGAAATGGAAGGTCTGCATCGATGCTTACCGACATGAAAAATAGGTGTCAAAAAGCTGAAATTCCACCTTTGAAGTATCTTTATATGTTAGAGCACAAATGCCTGTGTATCAGGGTGCTTTTTATGCCGGATGCACAAAAAAAATTAAAATACATTGCTATGTGTATCGATATTGTCTTGAGATTCAAATTCAGTTATCGAGTTAAATACCGGAATGCTTTCATATTTTCTTCTGACAGAATTCCTAGATATCAAAGTAATAATATACAGGGGCATTTAAAAAGTTGAGACGATTATAGACAAAAGAAACTGGGGAAACATTTTGATGAGTCTACCAGTAAAGTGAAGCTAGTTAACTTCTTCACTCGGGCCTCCGTCGCCAAGTGGTGAAGACGCTTCGCCGCTAATCGCTTGCGAGCGTAGGAGGTTGTTGGTTCGAATTCCGCTGGATCCATTGCACACACTCTTTGCGTTGAGCACCCGGCTGTATTTCCTTCATGTTTTAAACATTTCTTGCGCTATATCATCACTGTGTATATTGACGATAACGTATAAGCAGGCTTTCATGTCGAGCACTCAAATCAGTTGTATATGTGTGTATTGTTCTTGCCCTCGTATACACTGTTAAAAATGTGAAACTTTTGTTGCATCGTCACTCCACCGCTTTTATAGAATGTCACTATTTTAACCAATGAGAATACTCCATAATACAGTGAAGTAATCGTTTTCTATAAAAGCGTGGGAGTGATGATGCAGCAAAAGTTTAAAATTTTTAACAGTGTAATCGTACTTATTCAGGCGACTATCGCCAAGTTTTGGAATAGAAAATTCCTACATTTTATGTAGGGTCTCCGTGGCCGAGTGGTTAAAGCACCACGCCGCTAATCGCCTTCGAGCGTAGGAGGTTGGGGGTTCGAATCCTACTGGCTCCATTGCACGCACTCTTTTTGTGGAGCTCCTGGTTGTATAATTTCTTGTCTTGTAAAATTTCCTTGTGGTATCTCGTCCCTGTATATTGACGATGTCCTTTAAGCAGACTTCATGATGAGCACACAAGTGAGATATATGTAGATTCTGATTCAGATTAGATTCGGACATTTTAAGTACTTTGTAAAACCGTATCTGCCGATACCCGTTTTTGTGCTGCGAAAAAATTGATGTGAACCTTAAAGTTTGATGAATGCAGTAACTTTTCAAAGAGCGAGATCTTATCCAAATAAGTTACCACATTCGAAAAACCTAAAGATCCACAATGATACTAATCAACATTGTAAGTTACTTGCGAATAGCTGAAAATGAAATAGGAAATTGACCAGCAAATTGAATACTTCAAAACCCAGCAAAGTACATCAATTAGTCAATGCATTGCAAAAAGACATCATATGTCAGTACACATAATTGAGTATTAAAGTATGATAAACTAAAAAGTAGGAAATAAAATAAGCTTTTTAAAAAAATATATCAACCGACTTAAAAAAAGCGCTTAAAAGAATGAAATAATTCTTCAAAATTCTCTAATGACAAAACGTTATCCAAAAATCAGACATCGAATATCAGGTAGCGGCATAAATACAGTTAAATTTAATATATGTAATTTAAAATCCACCAAACATGGATTTTAGAGAGAATATTTTTTAGAAGAGATGAATTTGCATATTTATGATTTAATTTATGAATATATACATATAAATGTAATGAATTACTTTTTGAAGTTGGTGCCAAACTATCTTCGATATAATAAGAATAGTGGGTATATTGTGCCTAGTACTAAAATTAAAATGGCGATGATCATTATCGATTGTGATTGTTTGGCACCGACTTCAAAAAGTAATTCATTACAATTATATGTATATATTCATAAATTAAATCATAAATATGCAAATTCATCTCTTCTAAAAAATATTCTCTCTAAAATCCATGTTTGGTGGATTTTAAATTACATATATTAAATTTAACTGTATTTATGCCGCTACCTGATATTCGATGTCTGATTTTTGGATAACGTTTTGTCATTAGAGAATTTTGAAGAATTATTTCATTCTTTTAAGCGCTTTTTTTGAAGGCGGTTGATATTTTTTTTTTAAAAAGCTTATTTTATGTTCAACCCAGTAGTTTACCAAGTACCTTTATTACACAACAGTATCTAGATAAAATTCAGAACTAAACTAAACCATTCTAAACTAAATTAAAAGACTCTTAAAACAACTGAGATCACATTACGATAAATTATAATTCATTGGCGTCCATGTATCCAATTTTTTGCGTGACCGTGTATATCATTTTGTCTGTATATTATAAGCATATCTTAATAAACTGAATGCCTTTTTGTGTAAAATACGTAACTTACTTAAAAATCACCTTTAGTAATTTACGATCATATTCAGTAACGTTCAGTAACGTTCCGCTCTTTTCTGTAGCCATGTATGCCAACTATAGCATTTACACACACCATATAATATGCATAGATTTAGTGAAACTTAAAAACGCATGTCATAATTTAAATGCCTTTCATCCATGCATCAAATATCACCGGATACATATATAGTATTTCGGAAAGAATATAGAATTTTAAATCTTCTGTGTGTCCATGTAAATATTAATATTCTGCACTTCGTATTATACACGATTATACCTTATAATTTACACTGAGCGTCACGGACATATACCAATTTTATTATATATGAAATAATAGAAAATAATTTCACGCTAGATGTGTAAATGGTATTTGAAAACGGTGTTTTCGTCAAAATGACACAAAAAAAGAGGTTTCCAAATCTGTGTGAAAACATTTATTTTTATTTATATATATAATTATATATGCAAGCATTTTATTTATACACATACATATTCATACACAAACTATATTCCCATGTAAATGTCGATAAAAGTATTCTGCATACTAAACAAAATGTATAAATATGTAAAAAAATGCTTGCGTTTATGAAATAAAATATAGGCTGCTAGAATGTTACATGTAAAATATGATAAATGTATATGTTGCCAAACATCTTTTCGCGCCAAATAGCCATACTGAAAAAATACTTTTATTTATTTATTTATTTAATTATCATACTTGAAATAAGATGACTGAAAGAATTGTATTTTAAATGTATATTAAATTTATGTGTTTCAAATTAAATGGGTGATAGATTTTTATTTAAAAGGAATGAAGATGGTGAAATATTATTTGGCGATTTTTCACCTACAGCCGGTTAACATAACAGTAGCAAAATGGCAGCCTTGGCATATGAAAAGTGAAGCAGGTAGTCCAAAACTGTTGATGACAGTCACATGACTTAGGTTTTTTTTAAAACATGTGATGATTTGCATGCAACGAATTCCATAAAAGGATTTAAAAGAGAATTTCTCCTGTTTTTAAATCATAGCAAAATTATTACTCACTTTGATAAATCACGTCACGTCTTCTCCCCTTTATCAAAATGTATTTTATTGAATTGTATCTCACGTTTAATATGCTTATGTGAACCAATTTAATTCTGATATCAATGCACATGTTTTTTTTTTTTTTTTTTTTTTTTTTTTTTTTAATGTATAATGTCCTGATAACAGTTCAATTGCATTCTTTGAAATCGGAAAGTTTTGCATTGTTAGCCATATACTTATTTGACATGATTCAATCACGAATTTCCGTGTTAGAATATGGGTAAAAGCATTTGGCTGAAAGCTTTGAAAAAAGCTATTGAAAAGAACACTCCTTATTTTCACACAAATATCATTTTTTTTATTTTATTTTTTTACATTTAAATATTTCTGACTACTAGGTTACAAATCATTTATTTGTAATAAAAACCTTCTCAAGTTCAAATAGTTAATACATTCTTAACACCGTCGTAAGTTAATATATTTAAGAGCTGCGTGGTTTAAAAAGTCTATATATTGTAAATAATAATAATAATAATAATAATAATAATAATAATAATAACAAGTAATAAATACCATTTAAAACGTTCTACAAGTATCTAGAAATTTACATCTTTTAAAATATTTTATTATTTTGAAAATATATATATAGATAGAAACAGGTTATCTGAAGAACTCCGTTAAAACAATTTTTTTTATTATTTGTGCAATTTGCATGCAAAGAATTTCATTAAAATAATTTAAAAGTGAATATTTCCTGTTTGAAAATCATAGCAAAATTATTACTCGCTTTGATAAATCACGTCAGGTCTTCTCCCCTTTATCAAAATGTGTGTTATTGAATTGTATCTCACGTTCGATATGCTTACGTGATGCTGTTCAATTCTGATATCAAAGCATATTTTTATTTTTCTTATTTTACAATGTCTTGATAACAGTTCGAATATAACTCAATCACGCATTTTTGTTTTAGAATATGGCTATCTATTGAAAAAACAACATTCCATCGTTTTACACAGATTTATTGTAATAAGTTTTTCTGCAACTTCCAACAAAATAAAATCCAACAAGTAAAAATATATTAACATTTTTTGAAAAAAAATCATTGAAAACAAATTATCTCTACAACTCCATTAAAACAGCGTTTTTTATATTTATACGATTTTCATATAAAGAAATTCATAAAATGAATTAAACGTGAATATGTCCTGTTTGAAATTCAAAGCAAATATATTACTCAATCTGTTAAATCACGCCACATCTTCTCCTCTTTATCAAATATCTCCCTTAAATCACTTGTTTATACAGATTTTAATTTTTTAATTTTAATTCTTTATATTGGAATTTTTCTTTAAATTAAAAAAAAATACAAATCATTTATTTGTAATAAAATCCTTCTTAAGTTCAAATAGTTAATAAATGCGTAATACCGTCTTAAGTTAAATATGTTAATGGACAAATAAAAATACCATTTAAAATATTTTACAAGTATTTGTAAATTTATGTCTTGTATAATATATTATTATTTTGAAAAAAAAATGTATGGAAACAGGTTATCTCTACAACTCTTTTAAAACAGCATTTTTCTTATTTGTGCGATTTCCATGCAAAGATTTTCATAAAATGATTTAAAAGTGAATTTCTCCTGTTAGAAAATCATAACCAAATTATTAATCACTTTGATAAATCACGCCACGCCTCCTCTCCTTTATGAAAATGCGTGTTATTGAATTGTATTCCTTGTTTGATATGCTTACATGATGCAATAAAATTCTGATAGCAATGCAAATTTTTAAAAGTTTATAATGTCTTGATAACAAATCGCAGCCATTCTTACAAATTGGAAACTTTTACATTGTAAGCCATAATCTAATTTCATATGATTCAATGAGGAATTTTCGTGTTGGAATATGGTTACATATTGGAAAAGCAATCTTCCTGCTTTTTTCACAGATTTGTTGTAATACATTTTCAGCATATATTCAATATATAAATAAATGTTTTTTTATTTTTCCTTAGGTGGAATTTTTACTTATAAATTTAAATCTCATTAAATGACATAAAATATATTATTTTTAGTGTTTGTACTTACAAAGTGAAAACGGAACCATTATAAGATCCGTCCGTCAAAGCCATTTCACTGATAACCTCCTAAGTCCAGAAGTCGTCTCCTGCAGGGGACACTAAAAAATAGTAATTAAAACTTTTATCTCATTGAACATTTTTATTCCAGATTTTCAAAAATTAGTTTCTATTATGGTTAATAGATGAAAGTATTTTGTAGAATGCTTTATTGTTGCCAAAATTATCTTTCTATCGTTCATGTAGCGATATGTAAAAATGTCGTCCCCAAAATGAAGGAACACTAATCACATGCGTAAAAGAAAGTTCATTTATATATTATTAATCATTTTGTTAAAACTTATTTGGTCTAGGATTTTATAACATAAAGATAATTCTTTTTATTTATACTATTTGTGTTAAGCTTTAAGTGCTCTAAGCATTAAGAAAAGCATGGTCATTTTAGGGTGTCGTGTAGGGGACCTGAGGTCATCCTCCAATAAAAATGTATTTTATTAAATTAAATTGTTGCTTGAAATATTTTTTTCTTAACACTAGCTGACCCGCCCGGCGTTGCCCGGGTCCGTATTAACAATATTAAACGAACTTGAAATTTGTATGATTTTATCATTAACTGGAAGCATGCAGAAATGCATTGTCTGAAATACGTCGCAGCTGACTTTGTGAAAAATCGGTTTTAAAAACAACAACTAATATTAAGATCTAAAAATACTTAAAATGAGCAAGGAGAAACATGGGAGGGAACATGTATCCAACGATTGCGTTAGTTTCGTGTTAAAGTGTTGATATTTACCCGTAAAAATCACTGTTAAAACACGTAACTAATTATTTTTTTCGCATAGAAATCCCAAGTGAAATATTTTGAATTTCAAACTAATTATATTACTCTTAAATCCGACTATACCGTGAATGAAATCGATACGCGATGATAAAAGATTGGTATATAGTATTATAATTTCAGAGCCATTTAACAAAAGTGTATATTTTTATCAAAGCATGCGTAATGTTGACTCTGTGGACAAATTCCTAACCGTAAATTTTTGTACCATAACCATAATCTGTCTGCGACTTAACATTACCCTACCGTAACTTAAATATAACATAAATGTAACCTAGCCGTCACTTTGAAATATCAATATAGAAGCATCATTTAAGATTTTGCTTGAAAAGTTAACATTCTTTCGTTAATGTCTTAAAATCGTCTGCACTCTGAAATCTAGATTTTAGACTAATATTTGTTATTTAAGTTTTCGCGCATGATTTTAAAAGAATGTTTTCATAATTATATTTTATATATTGACATAGAGTTATTAATATATTGTTAAATTAAAAACATTTTTTCATCTACGTTATAAAGTATTAAAAAGTTCTGAAAAAAAAAAAGAAAACTTTTAGTAATACAATTTTTAGTTCAAATCAAATGTTTTCAATATTTTATTTAATTTTATTTTTACATTTAATTTTTTCGAATATATCAATTCCAATTATTTTAAAAGCAAACATTTTTTAAAAATAAATGATATAATAGAAAAAAGACCATTTTAAAAAATTACTATTACTTCGTAAAATACGCTTCAGCTGTAATTCATTCCTTTCAATTCGTCTTAATACAAAATCCCTTCCACATGCTTTTGTTTGGGACATTAAAATTTGAGCGATAAATGGTTTAATATTGCGACCCTTTTTCGGTTTACTTCACCACCACCTATCTTTTTCCTCCATGGTTTACAACCGCTGTGATAAAAAATCATCATTTAAACTGACAGTTTGCCAGTCTATGAATTTTAAAGGTCTGTTCCAGCTTTTTTAATTATTTATGCGAAAATTTTATGCAACCAACCAACCATAACTAAATGAAGGGAAAAAAAGAAGAAAAAAGGCGATTTTTTATAAGAGTGATCTTTGGAATTTAATTAATTACTCAGTTAATAAATAGAATTTCGAAATTCTAAAGCTCAGGTGCATCAGGAGAGATATTGGGCTACTTTCATAAAAATTTTGAGCTTCGTACGTCCCATAGATTTTGCTAGCCATCGCAGACACACACACACACACACACACACACACACACACGCAGACAGAGCGATTTGTTATTTTATTAGTATAGATAAATTCATTATTTTTATAAAGATTTTCTTATTGTAAGATGCGGTTACTTTGTGATAGGTGGGGTAACATTGTGTCACGTGGTCCAATTTTGGTATTTTGAAACTCCAGCTATGCCCTGTTTGGTTAGAAAGCAAACAGAAATAATAACTCCCAGTACTGGCAGACACATAAGATATCGATTTTTTTCCAAAACTCGAAACACGAAATACGCAATATGGATCAAAGTTATCCACCTGTCACAAAGTCCCATCTTACGGTATATTATAAATTTAACATACCAGATAATTATTTTCTATGTTTTTCAGTGTTTAAATTAAATATTGATTTTTTTATTGTTATTTTGAGGTAAATTGAATATGTTTTGGTATCCACTATTTTTTAAAAAACGCCGAGAGTGTGAAGTTTAATATTTTATTATAACTTTTTTATACAAAACAATAAAAAAGCAATTACCTAAAAATAAATCTATTTTATACAAAATTTTGGTTTTATTGTAAAAAAATTATAAAGTTTGTATCTGAGTGTGTTTATAACAATGCTTATAAATATGTACATAAATTTATGTGTACATTTCTATGTATCCCTGTAAATATATGCAAAAACAGTGCACATTTCTAAAGAAATCAAAAAGAAAATAACAAAATTGCATGAAAGATAAACATTAAATCGTAAAATTATGCAAGCTTTTTTTCTACGTACTTTTAGTAACGATATTCAAAATGTATAAATAAATAAGTAAACAATTGTATACATTTTTTCCAGATATCTTAATCCCAGATATAATAATCTTAATTTTCAGAGGTGGTTTAAAGAAATTCGGAATGAAAAAACATCTAACATGACGAAGATTTTGCAACATATTCTGTATTTTGTCCTGCAAATGAACAATCTGCATGGAAATCTGAAGAAGAAGCTCAGAACATGTCTACCGCATTTCATAAAATATTTAACATATTTAAATTCCAATTGCACTATATGATTTCTATTGCATTTTGCCAATTTTTGTGAAACTGGCATTAAGTTTGGTTGAAAACACTGCATAATACATGCTAAAAACATACAAAAACTTTTTAAACCTAAAAAAAAAAAAAAAAAAAAAAAAAAAGATTTTTATGAATATCCGTGTTATTGTTAGAAAACTTAGCGGACATAAAGTACGAACATCTTTGTATTCAGTATCGATAGCATATTAACACTAGCATCACCGTGGCGGGTCAACGGTGACCCAAGCCGTGCTTTTTTGCTCGTATCCGCGTTATTTTTCAAAGTAAAACGTTGAAATTGTTCACCTTTTTCTAAATATTCACTATAATACCCTAACAAAAGTTTTGTTAAAATCCGATGAATGCATTTTTATCTACAGACATGTATACCTAGAACGACCAAGGTGGGTCATCGCTGACCCGAACAAGATAACAGCATTTTCTTTTATTTCAATAGGGTTTTCAACTTTGCATTCTTTAGCAATAAAAGGATAATGTAAAGAAATGTGTTTCACCTGCTATTCACAAGGGGGAAAAAGAAGGGGGGGTGTTTCACACCTGCTATGCATCTGCAAAACAGATGTGTGAGCTTTTATGCAATTTCTAGTTATCGTATCTAGCTATTTGGAATGTTGTAGAATGTTCTTATTTCTATTATGAGTTGAAACTAAGTAAAAGATATTCTTTTGCAATTTGAAGTTGAAGGCGCGAAAAAGAAAATAAAAACAGTCTGTTAGTGACATTCGTTCTTCGCACATGTAGAAATGATGGCTTCGCGCCGTAAAGGTCTTTCTAATGAGGAAATTATAAAATTGCTAAATGAACTTTCTGAAAATGAGTTCTGCGATGAAATTACATCTGATGATGATGATAATTTTTATATAAATGATGAATCAAATATTGCTGAAAATGTCAGCAAAATCTCATCATCCGAATCCAGTTCGAGTGACAGTGAAATAATTAAAAATATTCCAAGTAAATGCAGTGGAGGAAGAACTGAAACACCAATAATTCAGAAAAGTGTTATGAAAAAAATACAAAATAAGGGAAAGAACAATAAAAAGAAGATAAATACCGAAAATAAATTGCCTCTTCAAAGCGATTTGGAAGAATCGAATGATGGAACTATATGGAAAATAAAGCCAAAGTCATCATTTCCTTCTGGTCGAAGACCAATTCAAAATATTCTAAAGGAAAAGCCAGGACCTACTTCTTACTCGAATAGAAATGTTTGTAATAATAGTCCTGTGACATCTTGGAGACTTTAAATAAAAATTATTTTAATTACTTTATTATAAAGAAATGCACAGAAGTAGAAGCAAGATCAAAACTAAATAATGAAAATTGGAGTATTTCTCTTGATGAACTGGATGCTTTTATTGCAATATTGTATGTTCGAAGAGCTTTGGCCGCAAAAGAATCTCCACAACCAGCCTTTGGTCAAAAACTTGGGGTCACAATTTTTTCCCTTCAACAATGAGCAGGAACAGATATTTAGAAATCATGAGATATATGCGTTTGACGTAAAAATTTCAAGATCTGAGAGACAGAAAAATAATAAATTTGCACTTATATAAGATGTCTGGAATACATTTATAGAAAACTGCTATACGCGTTACAAAACAGAAAAATATTACTGTGGATGAGCAGCACTTTCCATCAAAGACATGCTGTAGATGTTTGCAGTACATGCCAAACAAACCAGATAATTTTGGCATCAAATTTTGGTTGGCTGTAGATGTGAACTCAAAATACATAATCAATGCATTTCCATATTTAGGAAAAGATGATTCCAAATCAATTGATCTAAGTGTTGGTGAAAATGCTGCTCTTCGGCTATTGAAGCCTTATCTGAATACAGGACGCAATGTAACAGGGGATAGTTTTTTTTATATCGCTAAAGCTTGTAGAAAGTTTTAAAGATAATGGTTTGAGCTATGTTGGCACAATTAATAGAGCAAAAAGAGAAGTTCCAAAATCTTTGAAGAAAACAAAAAACGAATTATATTCAACAACCTTCATGACATATAAAAATACAATTCTAGTTTCATATCAATGTAAAAAAAATGTACTTCTACTTAGCACATTGCATTCATCAATGTATGTTATTCAAAATGAGAAGAAAACTCCTGAAATTATAGATTTCTACAATTCCACCAAATTTGTATTTGATGTTGTAGATCAAATGGCCAGAAAATATTGTGTGAAATCAGCATCTAGGCGTTGGCCAATGCATGTTTTTTCAATATATTAGATCTAGCTGCCATAAATGTATGGGTGATTTATAAAGAGACAACAGGTTGCAATATGAGTCGAAGATACTACATTCTAAAATTAGCAGAGGAACATAGAGAAAAATACATTGCGAAGAAAAATGGAATTAACCATTCACAGTTCACCCCACAGGCATCAAACACACGAAAACGTTGTCAGGTACACTGTTAAAAAAAATCTGAAATTCACGAACATTTTTTCCTGAATTTCACAGAAAAGCTCCCTTTTAACAACAAAAGGGTATTTTCCGTTACAAATCACAAAATTCCATCATATTTCCTGAAAATAACGAAACGGATGGAAATGAAAACAAAAAAACGGAGACACACCGTTGTGTGGGGAGCTCCATGGCCGAGTGGTCCCGAGACCACACCGCTAATCGCCTGCGAGCGCAGATTGTGGGTTCGAACCCCATTGGCGCCATGGAATAATGAAACATAAAAAATTCCTTTTAAATTACATTTTTTCTGTTTATTTTTCTCTTTTTTTCTTATTAAATATCTTTTAATTTATTAGCCGAAAAATAAATAAATAAAAAAATAAATAATGTACGACAATTTCAAAAAAAATGTCTATATATATATATATTTATTGATATTTGTAAAAAAAAATTGTTAATAAAAAAATTTTTATAAGAAAAAACAGTGGTTTTAAACAGTGATTTTTTTAAATTTAAACTATTTAAAAAATTAAAAATTACTTTAAAAAATAATAAGTATTATGCATCAGTCTAAAATAATCCGTTTACAAACATTCTAAGGAATATATTTGAAAGGAAATCTTTAAAAAGCACAACCGATTTTCCCACTAACTCATAAAAGACATACTTTGGACCGTTTGGCATCCGCAACTTTGGCTCAGTTCGTAAGAATTTGTTCCGCAATCTGAAGGTCCCGAGGTCCCCCTAAATTATCCAAAATAACAATTAAGTGAAAAAACAGAGCAGCTTAAAATCCCTCGGTGATTTCGAATTCTTTGAAGGTTAATCGGTAAATCATTTTTAAAAATTATATTAAATTATTACTATTATAAATCAAACTTTGTAACGGAAAGTTACTGATTCTTACACCGGAGTTTTCCCTTCTTGTATTTCCCACAATGGAAAATCTACTAACGGAACGGTAAAAGTTCGGCTACATTGCTGCCGGTAGTTTCACCTGGAATTCCCAGATTTATTTTTAACAGTGTAAAGCACTGCAAAGATAAAAAGACTAATACTGTTACGTGAAAGATGTTTAAAATTTGTGCCTGGATCATGTACTGCAAAAATAGAAACGAAGATCATTGCATTTTGTGTGGATTGTTTTGATGGAAAATAGCATAATGTAAGTAAAAAATCAGACTGATATGCATATTTACATTTATTTTGTATTAACAGCTTAGTAATCGATAAAAACAATCTTTAAATGATCTTTCTTACTTCTTATTAATTACAAACTATCAGTATATCTCAATGCATCTACTCTGAAATTAAAAATTTAAATATTTTTATTGTATTTTTCATCAAATTTCACATTCTACAATTCTTTAATGACTAAATTGTATTAATGCTTAATTAAAATAATTGTATTAATCACAAGAACTTACTGTGCGCTTTTAATGCTCATAAAAAACAAGAATAATGTTGCTTAAATTGATGGGTCACACATGACCCACTCCGGTAGAGTTCTAGGTATACAAGAATTACGGTAATTCTAGTGTTAATGTACAGTGTGGTCCCAAGTATTGTTTAGTTATTTGGGATTTTATTTAAAATTTTCTTTTTTTTTTTGTTGCAGCCTAATGTCCTGATTACCAGATAGACGTCGATAAATTTGAGGTGTAACATAATTTTTACAAACCTGAATTTCTAGAAGAAATCAACAAGTATAGTTTTAAATACTCGCAAAATGTTTAAAATTTACAGTGTCCGGTCACTCTAGGCAATATAGTGTATACTGCGGGATTTTCATTAAATAGATTACTTGAAGATTAAAAAAAAAATTCATTCGCATAAAAAAATATATACTTTTCTTAAAACTGATTTAATTTCTTCTAAATTGCATCCGGTTTATAAAAGATAAGCATTTAATATAATTATGTAATAAAAAAAAATTCTTCTAAAATAATTGTTAAAAATACAAATTTTTAAATCCAGGTTTTAACAGTACAATAATGGGAAAATGTAGGAATATTCTCTCAGATCTCCCACAATTACGTTTCAAATTGAACTCGAATTTTCCCAAAAGAATTCAGAGAACATTTGTTTAACAACTTCATTGGTGCTTCTTTGATAAACTTTTCCTGGAAAGAGTTGATATTTCTTGAACCAATGAAACAGTTCCTTTGGTAAATGCTTGAATAATTTGGAAAATTTAACTTTTTCAGTGATCCTTAAATCTATCTTAATACTTTCTTATGCAAAATGTTACTTTAGAGATATTAACAGCTTGGCGCAAACAAATTACCGTAATGAAAAATTAATCGAATTTAGAAAAATAAAATCTGTATTGAAGTGGCTTTATTTAAGAAAATTTTACAAAAGGACTTTATCAATATTGACATTTTAACATCATTTACGAAAATGTACAGTCTTCAAAATTGAAAATTTTATAAATAATATGTACTATATTCAACTATTTACGCAGTACGGCGCAGTGTGTTTTCCAAAAGTGTCTTTAATTAACGCCATTTTCATGTGTAGCAGTGCACATATTTACTTTTTATTAAAAAATAGCATTTTTATGTTACATTACTTATTTTTTATTATTATAATTATTATTATTGCTTCAAGCTGTTAATTCTTTAGACAAATTTTCACCTTAATACGTAGGTATTTTGTAATAACTAAGTGTTGCATTTACATTAGATTGGTATTTCTTTAATTAAAAATATTCATACCAACAACGCATTAATAATTTATAATTCTGAATTTTTCCAAGTTTTGGTATATTACATGATTATGTATCTTTATTTAGACAAGATAAATATTTGTTTAATAGCAAAATATCAGTAGCTTTATAGTCAGATTCTGGGATTTTTTAATTAAGACAAATTTTAAATCACACTATTCATAAATATACAAGTTAGTATAATGAATTGTTTGCTTAGTTATATTAAAAATAACGATCTAACAAGCTAACACTAAAAAAATGTAGTTGGATAATAAGGAACCATTTACTTACTTAAAACTTCTAATGTAAATTCAACGTAATTCTCTACATGGTGATTATTACCATATTCGCAAAGTTCACGAATTTTGTTCAAAGTAATTTAATAGGCATTTTTATACATAGAAAATTAGATTACTGTACATTAAAATGCATTTAATAAAATATGACAATTTTAAACTGAAATTTCTGGCATTAACTTAGATGTTGAGAAAAGCATGCATAAATAATAAAATAAAATCATAAAATATTAAATTCATGCACAAAAATCTACAAGTAGCAGCAATTTATGTAATACATCTTTTTGAGAAATAAAATTTAATTTCAAGGTGAAAAATACATTTATTATGAAGTGTCAAAACATGCGGAATTAAATATAACAAAACAAGAACTCATAAGAAGCTTGCGAATCAAACTAAAATAAATTTATTTGCAAACATTGAGAAGATTTCCATATAAATTCATTTATAGAATACCAATTTAAAATATTAGTCCGTGGTCCATGTCTTCATAAAAGCACATTCGCAACTAACCACTGGATATACATCATTCTGAATGTTTATTTTTGAGAAACTACTAGCTTTTTTTACCTTGCTAGTTAATCTGTCCGTCTGTCTATTCCGCCATTACTGTCGCATAAAGAACCCAATTTGCATGTTATTAAGTAGGGATATTGGTGATGTACCCGGATTGAGCTGCATAGTTTTGTTTCATTTCAATTTTGTGTCATCAGAAATTTTGTTTCAGTAAATAAACACAATATATCTCATATATGAATCAAAAGAAATTAGTTACATGCATAAATTAATCTTCAAGAACTATTTCATTTTTTATATATTTTTTGAACAATATGTGCATCTTTAGTTTAGTACACTTTTCCTATTGTTGAATATATCATCTTAAAATTCGCTGTGATGTTTGTCAAAAACATGCTATTTCTTAATATTTAGATGAAATGTTCATTCTGGATTAAAGGTAAAAATAAAATAAAATGTTTTATTAAAAATGTTAAGAATATATTTTTTTTATTAACGAAAAAAATTGTCTTTCATTCTTAGAAGGTTACATATTTAAAAAAAGATAAGATACACAATTTTGGAATTTCAATTGTCTAAAAACAAAATTTCAGAAAAATGTATCGAAACATTATGTATCGAACATTATAAAAACACATTTTAGAAAAATACAATTAAAAAAATATATGCACACTCTCAATTAAAAAAAATATATATTTATATTTAGGTTCATAATCATTTCTGTCACATATACACGGACAGACAGAAAGACAGATTGTTTAAACAGTTTTTGGGGAATCGCTGACTCCTGAAACATCTAAATCCGTTGAATATAGGAATTTGAAAATTTTCTCGAATCAAATGTATCAAATTTGCATTTTTTTTTTGTAATGCTAGAAAAAAACAAAAACTGAATGAAATTTCGTAAAGCTTGTAAAAATGGTAGATCTGTTGTATATATATATATTATGTTTGTTTATATTTTTAAAGCAAAAAAATATCTTTTAAAGAAATATTGATAAGGATAGTTTTTTCTTATTACATAAAACACAAATATCTAATTATTTTGTTACTCCTTAACCCAATCACAAAATGTATTTTTAGTGGTTGTAGAGGTCTGCAGAATCAGCATAATCTTTTCAACAAGCAGGGCTGGGCCGGCAATTAAAAAAAAAAATGAATAAAACGAGCTATACGGGCAAGGCGGATGAAAAAATTAGTGGGATTACCGGACCGTTATAAGGATTAAGACAAAATGATAAAGTATGAGCTGTTTTCAATGAATTTGGCTTTAACGAAAATAAGCTTAAATGTGCATGCTAGTTTGACAACATCAATACAGAAATGCAACTTTTACAGTGTAGAGATCGGCATCCGATAGTTATATTGTGTCTGACGTTAGCTTAGTATTTTTCCGCAGATGTATTGGACCGAGATCAGGCTTGCATTTTACTTTGTTTTTTTACTTACAGTCCAGCCATGCCAGGACTAGACTTAATTGTTCTCGAGGTGTGTAGGGCAGGCAACATGATTTGTAAAAGTACTAATAGTGATAAAGAATTTATAATAAAATAATCTTTGGAAATATACTTCTTGGTGGTTCCTAAAGTCCCAGAATTGGTGAACATATGCTCAACAATGCTGGGTTTGTTTGAATCTCAGGTTATGCCGTCTCAAAATTATGTGCTCATGAAGGCTATCATCTTGTACTGCAGAGCAGCCATATCAACATATTTAAGTGAAAGATGCTTAACTGCGCATTGTCCTAGAAGCTTAAATAGTCGAGCAATTGGAACGCTATTCTATGGGTTCTGGGTTCGATGCATCCCCGACATCGAAAATTTTCACTTTATTGGTTCTACGCTTAGTTAGCAAGTGATAATTCACATGTTTAATCACATAAGAAATCTTTAAACTTTGAATATCTGACTACACAGATATTTTTATTAAACATATTTAAAAGATACACATTTCGATGAAACATGTACAAAAGTACGATCGAAAATATGCATAGCCAATTAGCTGCATAAAAACACCATTTCTGTCTAGCTTTGTGAAAATCACATTTAACATGCCTTATACTCGACTTTTTTTATTCCTTTCAAATGAGTCT